>CM067360.1:35867372-36334690 GCA_034401795.1 Chaetoderma sp. LZ-2023a | reverse complement strand
CACAGGGATATACACCACCGACAGGTACTGATCGCCACACATAATAGCATCTGAACACCCATTTAGAGACAAGCGTCCACAGGGATATACACCACCCACATGTACTGATCGCCACACGTAATAGGGTCTGAACGCCCATTTAGAGACAGGCATCCACAGGGATATACACCACCAACAGGTACTGATCGCCACACATAATAGGGTCTGAACGCCCATTTAGAGACAGGCATCCACAGGGATATACACCACCCATAGGTACTGATCGCCACACATAATAGGGTCTGAACGCCCCTTTAAAGACAGGCATCCACAGGGATATACACCACCCACAGGTACTGATCGCCACTTACTGTCACACCCTCGAAGATTGTCAGAAATGTTTAAGATCTAATATATAGACCTTACATCATGGTTACTGTAACACCCTCGAAGATGGTCAGAAATGTTTAGGATCTAATATATAGACCTTGTATCGTGGTTACTGTAACAGCTTCGAGTGATGGCAAAGCAATTCGGTCTTAGAGGCTATTCTAAGGCCCGAAAAGCCGACCTTCTCCAGATGATTGCACACGCCAATGCCGAGGAGTGGCGAAAGCGACTCCCCGCCCTTGCCGAGGAGTGGCTAAAGCAACTCTCCCGGGCAAAACAGACAGGGAGGTTTCCGGCGCTCACCTCTGAGGATCCACGGAATCCTCACAAGAAAGCACAGCTGCTCCGTGAGAGTCATCAGTTGTATGAGGAGACGAATGTCAGCTTACGGGCCAAAGCTGTAGCAACTCAGATGGCAAGCCATCCGCAAGAATGCCTACCTCTTCTACACCGAATCAGAAGACGAGTAATGAGTGGACCGAGATCTGACACCCCAGCCCAGAGTATGAGGCGAGAAGGTCAGCAGATTCTCAACGAGCGTCTCGGTGAGAGGGAGACAGAGGAGAGAGGACGGCGAACAGTATGCTGGACATTCTTCAGAGGGCTAGAAGGAGACATTACAGGTCGGATCATGGAGAAGCTGCGGACTGTTCAGAACGCCTTCTACCTTCGGTATACCCACACCTATCGAATCCGCCACATCGAGGATGGTAGGGTAATGCCCTTCCACAAGAATGCTCCGGGAAGTCCCTGGATGAATACAATAGGAGAGACCCAGACTTGGGTGGAGGGCAGAGAGCAAGCCCGCCTCGACCCAGACAATATCAATTGGCCCAATACCGTGTGGGCCTTCGCCAGATCAATCAACGTTGAGGTAAAGGTTGTCATCGACCGCCAGCCTCTGCTAGGGGCAGGCCCCCTCCCGGTCTGGCTCTGATGGAGGAAGGGAATGGTGGCACTCGATACCTACGAAGATAACATGTGCCTCTGGAGATGTCTAGCAGTCCAGCAGGGTGTAAGAGCTGATAGAAGTACAGCTCCTGCACGAGAGCTTGTTAAACAGTCCTATGGCCCGAACAGGCCCGTGGCTGACGTACCAAAGACGTCCCTAGACCAGCTGGACAAGGTAGAGTTATTTGCGAAGACAGGGATTCGTGTTTATGAGCCCACTGAAGATGGCATCTGGCATCTGACCAAGAAACCTGCTCACTATCCGAGCATCATGATCATTGGAGTGTATGACCACCACTCCTTCTTCATTAAGGACATCTCCAAGCTGGCCCAGACTTTCAGCTGTGGGCACTGTAAACAGCAGTTCACCCAAGCATGTAGTCTCCATCGCCATGCTGACCGCTGTACAGGGGGAAAAACGACCATCGATTGCACTGCGGAGAAGGTAGTGGCACCGCAGTCACCATACGAGAAGGCCTTCTATCCATACCAACCGGCCAGTTCCGCGGCTACTCGTTGGATTGAATATGAGTCGAGAAACTGTGGAATTCATATACACCATGCAAAGTGTGGTCACGGTGGTGAGCGTTGGATCGAGGGGGCTCCCGTAGATGGTTATGATCCGACAACCGACACAGTATACCAGTTTCATGGCTGTCACTGGCATGGATGTTCACAACACCCGCGAGGGGAGGATGCTTGATCAAAGATACCGCAAGACGGTCGCGAGAGATGAGAAACTGAGAGCATCTGGACGCATGCTTGTTGTACAGTGGGAGTGCTGCATAAAACGCTGTCCATGCGTCCACACCCCTGTGCGGACAGTACCATACCCACACTTTATTGTCTATGACTTTGAAGCCCTTCTAGATGGGATCAAGACCCACCCTATAGAGAGTCTCACGGTCGAGAGTGCCCACATACCAATCTCGGTGTCAGTCGGCTGTTCGTTAGACGGTAGCGCGAGCTCGCCAACTCACCTCTGCAATGCTAACTCCAAAGTGCTGATCTCAGAGTTCATGCAGGAGATCCAACTACGAGCCCCCATGATCCGCGCATTGGGTTCGGGCACAGTATCTACCCGCAGACTTGGACAAGTTACCAAAAACGACAGCAGCGACTTATCAATGAGTGACGTGACCAGGTGCCTGTGCTCGGGTTCAACTCTGGGTGGTACAACCTGAACGTCATCAAGAAGTACTTCGTGGATGAACTTACTACTTCGTCCAAAGGAACGGTGAAAGTCGCCAAGAAGGCTAGCCAGACAATGTTCCTCATTATGCATGAACTGAGGTTTCTCGATGTAATCAACTACCTCGGCCCAGGGGTTTCTTATGAGAAATGGTTGCACTCAACAGAAGAGCTGGTTACCTTATGAATGGTTCGACTCACCTGAGAAGCTTGACTATCCTGGACTACCTGATTATCCTGTGTGGTGGTCCAAGCTCAAAGGTGGTTACCTTCTTGATTTGTCAGAGTGGAAAGCTTGTAAGCAGACCTTCAGAGATCTGGGGATGAAGACGTTTGCTGACTGGTTGCGATATTACAACAACTTGGACGTTAGCCCATTCATTGAAGCCTTAGAGAAGATGCGCGAATTCTACACAGAACAAGGTATAGACATTCTGAAGGATGCGGTGTCACTTCCTGGTGTGTCGCTTCAGTACTTACTTCGTGGTACTGCTGAACATGAGCCGGATATTAGCCTTTATTTTCCAGGCAAGGAAGCTTACAAGATGTTAAAGGGTGCTATTGTTGGGGGTCCGAGCATTGTGTTCACGAGATATCACGAGTCTGGGGTTACCCGAATTCGCCAAGGTAAGTGAGTATGTCAACGTCGCCTTGGTTATGATGCAAATGCTCTGTATTTGTCAACCATGGCCCAAGCAATGCGGTGTGGTTAAGAAACTGTACGACGGTGGGGTGGGCGTGTAGGCAGTGATATTGAAGGCTTTAAGCAGGATCTGCTAGCGGATCGTTGGTTCAGGTTTGCTGAGGTCGACATTGAGGTACCTAAAGTGTTATGGCCAAAGTTCGAGGAGATGTCTCCCATCTTCTATCATCGTGAGATCCCAGAAGATGCTTGAATACCTTGATAAAAACAGGTCGACAAAAGTCTACAACTAGCAAGCTCGTTGGTGCACTCTCTGGTAAGAAGAGGGTATTGTATGCACCAACTCTCAAGTGGTACCGTGCCCACGGGTTAGAGATTACTCCTATCTATCGCACTATAGACTACACCTCACAGAAACCATTTGAATTGTTTGTAGACTCTGTTACTGAGACACGTCGTACCAGGGATGTTGACAAAATTAAAGCCTTATTGGCTGATCTCTTCAAACTCCTCGGCAACAGTGCATATGGGAAGCTGATTGAGGCATTAGAACGTCATACCAACACGAGCTTCACTAAGGATGAACGAGCAGTAGACAGAGCCTTGCGTAGCACATGGTTCGAGGATCTAGAGGAGATCGGTGATTCCTACGAATTGCAGAGCCATAAGGCTAAAATCGCCATTCGTCGCCCCTTCCATGTGGGTATAGCAGTATACGAGCTGGCGAAACTGCGAATGCAGGAGTTCTACTATGACTTCCTCGACCGCTACGTAGCTAGTGACAGCTTCGAGTACCTGCAGATGGACACCGATTCTGCCTATATCGCCATAGCAGGCTCCAACCTCGATGAGGTGATGCGCCCAGAGATGCGAACAGAGTATGAGGCCTGCAAACGGGACTGGTTGGCATGGGACAGATGGTCTAACTGCACTCCGGGATTGTTCAAGCTCGAGTTCGAAGGCACTCGTGGTATTGCTCTACGTGGAGAATACAGACCGCTGGAACAGCAGAAACTTGCAAGTGAAATGCTTGACCAAGGGAAAGCCTAAATGGCAGAATGGCATCTCCTGGCAGAGGTTCTACAGTGCCCTCCATGGTGGGGTGGACATAGCTACCAATCGAGGCCTACGCATGCGCAACCAGGGTATGGTGACGTATGGGCAGGAAAAACTTGGACTCTCCACTTACTATGATAAGCGCCATGTGCTGCCAGATGGGGTCCATACTGAGCCCATCAAGTATCATGTTAGCACCCTATGGGGTGGTAGCTGTGTGTCTTCAGGGACTAGCTGAAGCTCTTCTACGACAAATGGTCGCCTAGGTACTCTGTGCTGTCATGCCAGGTAGTACAGTGTAAACCGCCCCTCCGCCTCCACATACCTGTCAAGCCTGTGAACATCCACGAGCGAGTCAAGGTCACACCTCCGTTTGATGCGGAGATACTGGCCGCCATAGAGGAAGGAGCGCCAGCTCGTAGTACAAAAGAACTCCCGACTCCGATACTCTACCAGAAGTTTGACAGCACCCAGGGCAGGACACTCGACCTACCTACTGTGGCCCAAACCAACAGTCATGTTATTCTAGCTCTCCAAAAGGCGATGGTTGACCCCAAAGATCTACTAACGGTTGGGAAGTGGGCTGCCATATTTAGCCTCCATAGCCAGGAGGAGCAAGAGATGCTGGATAGCCTCCAGTCTGGAGCAAATAACTACTTCAGGGAGGTGGTCAGTGCCGATGTAGCGGAGAGCCATGACACCGCTCATGCACAAGGTACTCAGGAGGGGTTCACTGTTGGCCGCAAGGGAGCTGTTGAGCACATCTTCAACGAAGAAGGGCGCAGAAGATTGGCCAGTGATCTGGCAGCATTTCTGAAATTCCAAGATAACTACCACGACTACCTCATCAAATCCACTCACAAGTCAGATGCTCATCGCGCATGGACAAAGTGGATCTTCCGTGAGAAGTTCCAGAAGAAGAGAGCCCTAGACTCTGACCATCAGTGGGTAGAGTTTAAGCGACAGGCTTCTGGCGAAACTGACGAAGTTCCTCAAGCTTCTGACGAAGTTCCTCAAGCATCTGATGAAGTAGCAGAGACCGCGGACGAAGTAGCAGAGACCATGCAGCTTTCTGATGAAAAAAGTTGCCGCAGCTGTGACAGTCTGTCAGCAATGATGCGTAGAGCAGGCTAGTTTCCTGGCTGGATTCAGCTTGTAAGTGAAAGTCTGCGCCTTTTCCAGAGATGGCTTGAAGTGTGACAGCTCACCTGTCTCCTTCTTGCTGAAGATGAAGCGGTACAGCTCAGCTGCCCTCCATGCGCCTGTGATAAAGTCCCCTTTGGTCTCCTTGAGGGTTAGGCTGTCGTATATGGTCTCGAGCAGGGCAAGTCCACACTTGGAGCTGAAGTATAGCAACCGCGCATTGTGGTGGATGTCTGGTGAGATCTTGCGGTTTACTTCTGAAAGAGGATGAAGACAGCTATCTGTGTGTGCCGGATGCGCCTGGTGATGTTGCTGAGGTAGGTGACTGTCTTCTGGTCAATTGCAGGGTCATCGATAACTAGAACAAGTAGTTCTGTCAGTCGGGCTGCCAGCAGCTTCTCCATCAGTGCTTGCAGGTTCTGCATCTTGGGGATTAGGCCATTGTACCATTGATCATTACTGTCAACCGCCTCAGCGGCGGAGTCAGACACCAGAAGGATGTATTGAGAGTGTGGATGTTCGGCCAGGAGAGCCCGCAGCAAGATGTTTTTCCCGTGTCCTGACAGGGCAATGATCAGCACCACCTGGCCAGCATCGACCGGCCTACTGTCGAATGGTACAGACATGCGGAGGATTGTTAGCACTTGGTCGGCGGTAGCCTCGTCTATATCTGGGAGACTAAACGGCAGTACTTCCTGCACCAGCTCTTTCGCCTGCAGGGCGGGGAATCCTGCACCTCCGGCGGATACGAAGGATGCAATGGAGGCGTCAAGCATGAAATCCCAGCAGCAACTGAGAAGATAGCGTAGCGGGCCTGTGTCTAGTAACTCCAGTATCTGTATGATACATGCACGGGAAGCCATGACTATCCTGTGGTCTTAAACGGCAAACCAAAGAACCCTGACTTCTTCATCTCTGGTAGCCGGAGGCTGGCGGTAGCACCTGTTTGGCCGTTGACAGTGATATCGCTCAGGCCGAGGGTGCCTATCTTGAGATTCTCTCCATCCTTTCGGAATGAGCTGGTTTCAGGAGATCCTTAACCAGGTCCTGTGCATAGGATTCAGCCATAACCTTGATGGCTCCAGCCTCATCGAGTCCGAGCATTGTCGCCTTCTCCCTGATGCCCATCCCCTTGTATACAGTCTTGGCCTTGTTAATGGCCCATTGACCTACTGTATCAGTGTTCCCGATGAGATCTCAGGCTGGGATGGTACCTCGGATCTACCGCGGGTCTCCCTTCTCATCGAAGACTAGGAAGGAGAAAGGGGCAACAGAGTCCTCTGAACTGAGGCATGCCTTGCCCAAGTGAGCAAGATCGCCTAGCTCTTTGCTTTCTAGGTCAGTGAATGACAGAGTCATAGTCATATACAGACGGTTTAAACCCACTAATCATACCCCCAGTGAAATAGTTGGGCATAGGAGGACCACGCAGTCAGCCAAGGGAATAGGTAGCAGTGCTCAGTGTACTGGCCCTCTCTGCAGGCGGTCCACCATTCCCGGGCATTGGCGATCCTCAGTCCGCGTGCTCGACTATGGGCTACACACCACCCTCCGGCACGCCATGCCTCATATGCTGCAGGAGTCTCGTGATCCATCTCTCACTATTCAGAGGGGTTAAAAGTAGGCGACAATGATCTCAGCCATTGCACTCGTTGCTAGCCCTAGAACCGCAGCCTCCATTAGTGTAACACGTTCACCCATGATCTTGGTGGCAACAGTGTATGAGGCACCACTGAGGGCGATCTTTGGGATGGGGTGAGTTATTCCGAGACAGTGCCTGGCCACCCCACTCACCACTGTAGCGAGGACAGCCGCAGTGGCGGCAGGAAGAACCTCATTTCCCCCTGTCATCTTCACCACGGCCACATTCGCTGCCACGTTACTGGCGACATGGACTGCCAGAGGTTTTGCTTTGGTCAGTAACTTCTGTGTCTTGGTTCGCAGCAGGTTCTCCACCCTCTGAAGACTCGCCTGGCTCTCGGGCAGTTGCATCACGATCTGTACCATTGACGTCATTGGTTAAGCACTGAGTATACAATGCGGTTAAATGTCTGCGTCCAGTGTCAAGAGAGATAATAAGATCTTTCCAATCTGCTTCTGCCAGGTGGCCAAGTTGGTACCCCGGGAATATTCATCTCTCTATTGAGACATCTTAAACATGTCCGGGCTCATGCTATGCGAGAAGTACTATGATGTTTTCCGGAGGGAGTTGAAGGACTACAAGAAGAAGACACCAGATGAGCTCACTCAGCTCTCCAGTGCTGAGCTGACAGAGGAGCTGGCAGCTGTGAAGCTCTATCTAGGATTTGGCAAGGGACAGGTCTGCTTCCTCAAATACCTTATCATGGGCGGGAGTATCGTCGAGCAGCTCCTGTGAGCTAAAGGTTTCTACAAGGATCGGGAGTATCTGTTAGATGTGTTCCAGCAGTTGCAGACCGCCATGGCCTCACCGGACTCAGAGCTGAACAAGGCTCTGCGATACTACATGCGGGAGAAAGGATGCGCTGCAGAACCGTCCAGCCCTTGGATGTGCATGTTGGCAGCAGGTATAAGGGCTGTAGGGCATGCCAGGCTGGTTCAGTGTCTCACCGTGGTTCCCACTGCTACTGTAGAGAGTCAGGATAGACTTATAGCTGATGTACTAGTGGCGGAGTAGGTTGATCACGAGCACCATGATAGCTAGGCCTGACACCACATGTCGATTGGCACATCAACTGGCTGCAGTGTCGGGGCGCCTGGAGCTGCCATGTCGACTTGCTGCAGTGTCAGGGTCGGAACGCCTGTATGGCTCGTACTACGCGTAGGTGCATTGATAGCAGTGTTGAAGCCGAAGTGGACACCGGGGGAACTCCCCTCGACTATCATGTTGTTATAGCCCCTGACTTGGAGGTCCTCGATGTTAACGATCATGTTGCTCGGAATCAACCGTAGGTGTGGCAAAATAGCAAAGTCAAGTTTGCGACAGGCCCCCTGCAACCCCTGCTGGAACTTAGCAATAAGACTACTGGGGTCTGCCACGATGATCATATCCTCAACGAGACTGATGAACATGGCCTGGACCTCTGCTCCGCTGACACCATTTATGGAATGCCGCAGCTGGGTCTGTGACATAGCGAGGCAGTAGCACAGTGCTTCCAGGAACTGGTTAATCCGAACGATCCCTGCTGGTTAAGGCCTGAGGTGGTGTGTGGTACAAAGTACTTCCACACATCTGGATATTCCTGCCGCAAGCCAGTGATGTGCATATTTTGCACCAGCGCTCCAGGGTCAGAGCCTAGACCGCTGTTGTCACCACCATGCCACCGGTAGTCTGGATGAGCGCTGAACTCTCTGTAGTCTGCTGGCCACTGAGATGCTATGACTGTTGAGCTGTGGGTCGAAGGCGTTTGTATCAGGGAGGCTTGCACCCAGCTCATGGAGGATTCGTTGCACCGTGAAGTACATGTGGAATCTGAGACAGCTGGCGATGAGCACAGCTACAGGAGTACCAAAATAGGAGTGAAG
This sequence comes from Chaetoderma sp. LZ-2023a, assembly GCA_034401795.1. Lineage (NCBI taxonomy): Eukaryota > Metazoa > Mollusca > Caudofoveata > Chaetodermatida > Chaetodermatidae > Chaetoderma > Chaetoderma sp. LZ-2023a. Next base: position 36,325,833 of record CM067360.1, on the reverse strand, counting down.
CATGGTGGAACTTACTCCAGATCCTGCCGTGGCATACCACACGGCAAAGTTCAGTTGCTGATTCCAGTATGGGAGGCTTGGAGCAGCCATCCAAGTATGAGCTTGCTTCGCATCCTTGATGGTGATGGGGCAGTTGGTCAGCGGTCATGGGTTGACGGAGAAGCTGGTTCGGGACCGTCCATCCACTGTGATGGAGAACAGTGTTAGCTCTGGAATATCATCCAGTAGGCCTCTCAGGCCAGTCAAGGGTGTACCCAGGAGGGGCGGTTGGCTCCGGATGACTGTCGTGAGGCTCAGTGGGAAGGCCATCTATACTGGTGTTCTTAAAGCTACCGCAGCACACTATTTGTAGTCGTCTCGACTCCAGAGACCAGCTAGGTGACCTCGCCGTAACACCTCGTTTTTTAACTCCTCCATATCAACCCGCCCGCTGGAGCCTTTGAGGTATTGTTGTCTCACTTTAGGTTTCCCCGTGCGGGACAGGGCTTGGACCTTCAATATATGGCGGTACTCTTCATCGGTGACCTGGACATCCGCGAGAGCTTTGCTGCCAGACTCGTCGATAGTCCGTAGCATACTCTGTGCCAGTGCCACGTACTTAGCATGCGTCTCCAGCCTCCTTGTGATCTGCTGCTGCCTCACCCCCCCCCCCCGCCCGTGGCCAAGACAGTGGCGGCTAGTGCCACGCCACCCAGTGGGATGGTGACGATGGCTGCCAACCCGGTAGCGAGTGGCCACAGCTGCCACCCCAGCACTGGCTCCAATCACACCTGCAGCAGTGGTTGTACGCGTGAGGACGTTGTAGGCTGTCTTATATCGCCTGCGCATTCTGCTGTACTTTTCTGCCTCATGGACAAGATTCTGTCCGATGGCATCTATCTGCTGGAGTTGCCAGCCGTGTACTGTACACCCCTCGTCAGCCGTCAGGGAGGGGTATATTTCTGGTTGCTTCCGCCACTCTGATTTTTCCATAGTATACCTGCAGATTAAACCTGCATCACCTGCAGAATCTACTCATGAGTCATAGAAGGGTTCATTTTGGAGCCTGGCGAACCATGCCATCTTGCTGGTTTCGAGACAGACGTCTCTTAGACAGAGGTCATCCAGCACTATGTCGGGTGCCAGTAGCTTTATGAGACGTGACATCTGGAACTTCACCTTATCACCAAAATAGTAGGTCCGCCGCTGGATGGTTTTCTTGGTCTTACACTTCTGCATCATCTCCTCTTTCCACTGTATGACATCTGGCTCATCCTCGTCTGAGACGCCACCTGGCTCATCCTCGTCTGTGAAGACATCCAGCTCATCGTTGTCTGTCAAGACTCCTGCGTCCCGCTTACTCTCCTCCAGGAGGGCCTGCCAGTATCGGAGATTTTCACTGTTCCTTCGCCTCCTTGCAAGGCTTGCGTTCTGTTGATACCAGTTCTCCTGCTGTAGTCACTCTCCTTCTTGTTGCAGTGCGAGCCTCTGTTCGTTTAAGACCTTTATCTGTGCAGGGGTCATGAAGGGGCGAACTTCTTTCTTCATCATCTCGGCCAAGGTCAGATAATGCTGGTATGATATCATGTCAGGTCAATGAGTAATAAGAGTGTAAACTCTAAATGGGCGTCCGATATCCCATCCGTGCTGGCATATAATTTTAATGGAGGGGCTGTCAAACAGGTGATTTACAGGTGTGAACAGGCTAGGATTGATAGCTTTCCATAGGTTGCTGTTGGCACCGGGGAGATACTCTATCACGTCCCGCCCGACGTCTACTAGTGAGCTGCTGTGTGCACTGCCCCGGAGGTTGATGTAGCACATCAGTGTGTATGTATGTTGTGCCCCGCTGGGGCACCTTGAAGAGGACCCATTCTACACGGTACTGTACCACCGTCTCCCCTCTAGATTACGTTCTCACCACCGGAGAGCAGCAGTCGGACAATCGGCATGGTTATATCTCATGTTTAACCCCCTTCTATAGTGTGCTATGGAACCCATATTTGCTCACTCGACTGGTCTTGCTGACCTGGCAGATGTGTACGCAGCTGATGCTGCCAAGGTGGAAGAGAGCAATGGCAAGTCATTCGCCCTACAGTACGAAGCAAGCTCAAAGGCATTCTCCCTCCACCCCATTGGTGGTGATGGGGTGGAGCAGCTCACAGACCTCAAGGATGTAACGAAGGAGCGCCTGGGTCGCAACATAGACGGCCACAAGATCGTGTTTCGGTACGATTTCCCGAAGAGGAAGTACATCCTCGAGCCATTGATTGAGCTCTCGGATACAGAGGTGGCAGACATCAGCACCCTAAATAACGACCTCCGCTTTCATCTGGTCAAACCCTATTTGAGCGGTGCCCCGCCGATGGCCTGCTATTGACCCTGGCAAAAAACCTGCAGTCCATATTTGAGAAGAATGAAGTGTGGTACCGCGCTGGACCTGGGGGTGACTGGCAAACATGGTTGCCCCTTTATAGGCCGCCCGCAGTCATTGACATAGAAGTTACTCCCCTCTCCACTGTTGTGAAAAAGGATGGGACAGTTCGAAAGCTCAACAATCGGGGATCATCCTTCCTCACCTACATAGATGAGTGTCTCCCTGACGAGGGTGGGTCACCGGATCGGGGTTACAGGTGAAAAGCTCCTGCTGCGTCATCCATTCGATGGACCAGAAGAAGCTGTTAACCTCCAGGAGGGCACCCTATGGGTAGATGGGGTGTCACATGTCTCCAAAGTCAAGGGTGCTGTTAAACTGCTTCAGCGAGTCGGACTCACTAGCCCACAAACGACTCATATAGTCCTAGAGCTACATTTCTCAGCCGGCAGCAGAGTGAAGCAGCTAGCCCCTGCACCTGAAGGGATGAAGATCACTATCGATCCGGATGGAACAGGGCTCGATCTGGCACAGATATTTCTTGAGGGGTTCACTCTTTTCAGTTTAACTTCATATATAGCCATGATTCTCATCATACTGCTCGTGCTGGCGTCTACAGCAGTGGCACAGGGCGCTGAGACTGCCATGATATTGGATCCCAAGTGGGCCGTCACTTCCTGGATGACCCCCAGTACACTCATTGGGTCGACCCCTTGCGGAGAAACATTTATGACCGCTTTCACCCACGTAAAGAGATCGAGTCTGTCTGCCACTTCTATGGGGTGGAGAGGGTAGGCCATGGTTGTCTGCTGGAGACCCCTGCTCAGCACCAGATTCTCTGCGCAACGTGAACATGCCAGAGTTTGCTGTGGTTCAAATGCTAATCACTTTAGCCTCCTCCCAGGTGAGCGTTCTCAAGGTAGATGGAAGCCCCTATGGGTGGTCCCATCATGCTGATGCGACTCTGGCAGACTACTTGTGTGTCTGAGCCTACACAGAATAGAGGCCGGCCCTGTGGTTGATGGCGATCAGTGGTGTATATCACTGTGGAGGCTTATCTCTAAATGGGCGTTCAGCCCCTACTCAGTTGTCTAAATGGAAATCCAGTTGATGGAGGTGGTATCCTTTTGACCACGACACTACTAACAAGTAGCACGCATGCACACGCGTCAAATCCATGTGTCAGTAAGTGTATGCTTATATTGTACCGTGAAATCATTTCATTCTCGGCATTCTTGGCACCAATTAGGACCGGAATGAAGCGAGAATTTCAAAACTGTTTACTATTTTAAAAACGGACCAGAAATGGCTGAGTTATCCACAAATGGTAATAGCGAGATTTTAACCTGTGATTTTAAGTTTGCTAATAAACACAAAACAAGGATCTCACGCCTTAACTACCTCAGCCATTTATGCATTAGTAATTATAGCTGATAAGTTATGCATTGCTGTTACTGCCTTATCTCGAAGTGACGTCAGACTGATAAGCGCAGTAACCGCAATACTCACGCTTACAGATAAGATTACTAAGAGGCGAGATTTTAGTAGTGTTGCGGTGGGTCATTCACTAGAGTATTGCATAGGATTCCCAGGATGCAGACTGGGGTTCAAATCCGCTCAAAAGACCTCGCTAGAACTTACCTGAAATTTTGAAACTAGGTAAGATGCTAGGCGGGGGTAATATGACCAGGTTAGATAAAGACCCACCACGACACTCCACCGTGCGGGGTAAAAGCACCACAGACACACACACCAGCCAGCTGGAATAGCAACAGGGTGGGGTAGGAGATAGGATTGGTGTAGGATAGGTATGATAAGATAGGTAGAAGTGTCCCACAGATAGAAAAACCTCAGGATACCGGCCAGAATAAGAAAGGCCGGCCACTGGCCGGTATCCTGAGGAGGTTCCCCAGGACAGTGGGGTCCGCACGGGAGTTTTATATTCTTGCCCATGGCCATTTGTCTAAATGGAAATCCAGTTGAGGGAGGTGGTATTTTTCTACTACCGGCTATACTACTTGAATATTTTGAAACTAATTTGACTGGGTGCTTTTGATCGATCCCACAACCAGCGAGGTGTTGGTAGAGCTTAGCTAGAGATGGGAGGGGCATAGATAAAAAAAAAAGGAAAGGTTCCTTCCATGACCAGATGATTCTTGCTCTTTCTTTTCAATCTGTTCTTTCTTACTTTACATTTTCTCAGTGGCTGTACATCTGCAATTTTCTACATTTCCTTCACTGGTGTTGCTTTCATTGCACCAAATCTCATCCTTAGGCCAGCATTCTGGACTTTGTCAAGTCAAGACTTGTTCGTTCTTGAAGCCGTGCCACAGGCAGTTGATGCATATTCCAGATTTGGTATTATTTCTCCACTGTAGACCGGTTTTAGGATCCTGGAGCTTTCTCCCCAGTATGTGCCAGTCAGCTTTTTCATCAGGCCGTTTCCTTATGGCCTTGTTCTCTCTGTCCTGGATGTGCGGTTTCCATGTAAATCTTGTGTCCAACTTCACTCCTAGAAAGTTTGATGTGATCACTTGAGGCAGAACACATTCCCAAGTGTCAACTTTAACTGTTCCTGTTGACAGGGAGAAAAGTGTAGCTACTGTCTTGGTTCTGTCTATGCTGGTACCCAGTCATCTACCAAGACCCGAACTGAATTGTGTGTTGAATTTGGTATGCATGAAGTGTATTCGTTACATGCTTGGGGACTGTCATGGATGTTATTGATGGCCATCTGAATCCTAACAAGAGCTCTGCAAACGGCGCGTAATACCCCACCATGATGACAAACCAATGAGTGAGCCATCAGAAAATAGTGATTTCTTCCTCAGAGCTAGACAAGTCATACTCTGAATTTTCAAAGCAATCTACTAAACGGTTATGGAGATATGGTTCAGAAACTAATTTTCAAGCTGATGGCCGGTGGCCATATTGGATTTCAGATCATTTACAAGTTTTTCCCTCAGACTCATACTCTGAATTTTCAAAGCAATCTACTAAACGGTTATGGAGATATGGTTCAGAAACTATTTTTCAAGCTGATGGCCGGTGGCCATATTGGACTTCAGATCATCTACAAGTTTTTCCCTCAGACTGTGTCCAGTTTTAAAGCGATCCACTAAACAGAATTGGAGCTATCGTTCGGAAACCAATCTTCAAGATGGCCGCCAGTGGCGGTCATCTTGGATTTAGTATCATCGTCAATTTTAATAGGTTTTTTCTCCATGCCGAGTCCAACCATCCTATAAAGTTTCAAAGCAATCCGATAAACGGTAATGGAGTTATTGTCCAGAAACAAATTTCCAAGATGGCCACCCTTAGCTGGTGGCCATTTTGGATTTCGGATTATCGTCGATTTCAATAGGTTTCCTCTCCAGACCTAATCCAACCAGCCTATGAAGTTTTAAAATGATCTGATAAACGGTAATGGCGTTATTGTCCAGAAACAAATTTCCAAGATGGCCACCCTTGGCTGGTGGCCATTTTGGATTTTGGATCATTGTCAATTTCGATAGATTTCTTCCTCAGACCTAGTGCAACCACTTTATAATGATTCAAAGTGGTCCGATAAAAACGATAACAGAGTTATCATCCGGAAACCAATTTGCAAGATGGCCGCTGGTGACCATCGGTCATCTTGGATTTCGGATTAAAGCAATCTGATAAATGGTAGCAGAGTTATCGCATGGAAACCACTTAGCCGCCCGCTCAGCCACCCATAAACGCCATCGCATAATAAACCCAAAATTCTCTTGGTGGGGTATAAAAAGTAAGACAAATTATGCCCAATGTTAGAAAAGTAGGATCATAGTGAAGCCTGTGAGTGATGGGGGGGGGGGGGGCTGGGCTGCTATATCTCATTTTCAACTATCGATGGGAATTGATAATGGGGATTTATTTCTACCTATACACCACCCATTGCTAGCTAAGCTCTGCCAAGATTTTACGCGTGTGGACACTTTGAATCCAGAATTATCAGAATCCCAATTTCAACGTATACAGGAAAGCTGTTGCATATTTTGATACTAATTTGACTCGGGGAAAATTTTTAATGCAACTACATATACGCTGTTGAATAATTTGAAACTAAATTTTGCTGCAGCTACCAGTCAAATTGGTTTCAAAATATTTAACAATTTTCTTTTAAATTGTAAATTTATTAAAGCCAAACAATTTGAACACTTGGCAGACTTTACGAGCTTCATGGCATCATTATAATACGTCATTATGAAATTACGGCATCAGTCTACACGTGACATAATTGATTATGACATCATTATACTTAAGTGACAGATCAGATTCCTACATTAGAATACATATTAAGTATAGATATTTATTTATCTGAAAGAGTTATCACCATACAGCCTAGATATCTGCCCCACCAGATTCATACCCAACCCATTTCTGTACACAGCTAAGGTTACCAACTCCAGTGGATAAGGTCAGAAGTTGATGAAGAAAATTATAACTAACACTATATTACAAATAAGAATTTATTTGACAATAAATTACATAAACAGGTTGGTCTTCCGGACACATTCATGAAGCATTTCTCTGTGTATTCGTGGACTCATCTGTGGAGAGAAAAACATTATAAGAGGATTAATTAACACATTACTTGTAAAATTTGAGTAGGAAAATTAAAGCATTTGCTTATCAAAGGTCGATTTGAAGACAAAGACTATTTTTTTAACATTTGTCACTGATATTTATAATATATACTCAGAAGTGCCTCAGGTTATTGAGTCAGGCATCCCAATGGTGGATTTCCAAAAATAGTTTCTTAGCCTGCTTATGGACAATCATCAAGGTCACAGCAGACATATTTTGGACGGATTGGGAATCATACAGTTAAAAAGGGAATTATTCTCTTCCAAATACAAACATTAACGTTTTTCTTTCTGGGTAGATATGCAAAGCCTAGCTTTTTTAGAGTAGCTACATTTCCCATAGTACAAGTAAATAACACAGTACAGCTCAGAAATAACTTTAAATGTTTCCAAAACAAAATACTATTGTACTGTTGAATATTTTGGCAGCAATGTTTTCCAATTCAATTATGTTCAAAATCTTCAACAGTACATTTCTTACTAACTAACACATTTGTGTATTTGTTTTGGAAATGTTCTAACTTATATATGAGCCGTACTATTGGTGTTAAAGCTGGAGGTAACACTTTGAAACCTGAAGTGCAGAAGATTCTCATTTAAAAACAACTACATAGGTAAGCTGTTTAATATTTTGAAACTAATTTGACAGGAAGCTGTTGCTGCTTTAGGCAGCAACGATTCCAAACTCATGAAACATCATCTGGAGCAACAGCTGAACCAAGTTTGTTTAAGGGAACTTGATTGGCCAAATGCTTCGGCGGGCATCTTGGATGACCTAATTTTCGCGAAAATAACTTCTCCAGAACCGGTGAACGAATCGGGCAAAAATTTGGGAGATATAATTAGGCACATGCCATTAAGGTTTATACATGGAAAGTTCATATATAAAAAAAAACATGTCCGCAATGAATCAATCAAAATTTATAATTTTTGTCGGCCATGTATTTTCTGGAAATTTTGGAGAAAATCATAAAAAGACTAATTATTAACCACTGGGCCAATTTTAATAGATTTTGATTAAACCTTCTTCACAGAAATTATATTGATAAGTTTTTCCAGTGTTCATCGCATTTTGTTCACTTGTGCGAGTGGCCAACAATTCCAAGGGCCACTTGTTTAAAAGAATTTGGGAAATGAAATTAAAAAATCTTGACAGAGTGATAAGAATTAATAAACATGTGATAAATTTGCTATGTAATAGCAACACGTTTGAGATCCTCTATCCATTTGTTATATATCTGCTGTGATCTGACTATTGGTTTTTTGATCCTGACATGCCTGAAGGCGGAATTCAAAAACTCATTTACAATTTAATACAATATTCTGCTTAATATTTTGAAACTAATTTGACAGGAAGCTGTTGCTGCTAGTCAGATCACAGCAGATATATAACAAATGGATAGAGGATCTCAAACGTGTTGCTATTACATAGCAAATTTATCACATGTTTATTAATTCTTATCACTCTGTCAAGATTTTTTAATTTCATTTCCCAAATTCTTTTAAACAAGTGGCCCTTGGAATTGTTGGCCACTCGCACAAGTGAACAAAATGCGATGAACACTGGAAAAACTTATCAATATAATTTCTGTGAAGAAGGTTTAATCAAAATCTATTAAAATTGGCCCAGTGGTTAATAATTAGTCTTTTTATGATTTTCTCCAAAATTTCCAGAAAATACATGGCCGACAAAAATTATAAATTTTGATTGATTCATTGCGGACATGTTTTTTTTTATATATGAACTTTCCATGTATAAACCTTAATGGCATGTGCCTAATTATATCTCCCAAATTTTTGCCCGATTCGTTCACCGGTTCTGGAGAAGTTATTTTCGCGAAAATTAGGTCATCCAAGATGCCCGCCGAAGCATTTGGCCAATCAAGTTCCCTTAAACAAACTTGGTTCAGCTGTTGCTCCAGATGATGTTTCATGAGTTTGGAATCGATTCCCCATGCTGTTTACCAGATTTTTAATATTTCTAAAAATCAGCCAAAATCCAAGATGGCTGCCGGCCAAATTGTCTGATCGGCTCCTTTCAACAAACTTGGATCCCTATGCCCTAAGGATGCTTCCTGCCAAATATACTTGAAATCGGCCAAGCAGTTTTCGAGAACATTTAAAATTTCCCATTGCTTTAGTAAGGGAGTATTTGGCAGGAAAAGGATCCAAGATGGCCACCAAAACGTTTATCCGACGGTTGTGAAAATGACATCAGAATATCCAAAAAATATATAAAACCAGTTTCGGCTTCAAAATCCATTAAATAAAAATATTCAATATGGCTGTCAAACACGCTACATTTTGATTGGTCCACGATGGATCACCAAAGTTTAATGGCCCTTAAGCCCTAATCATGTGCCGAATGTCAGGCCAATCCGTTCTGCGATTCTAGAAGTCATTTTCACGAAAACTAGGTCATCCAAGATGGGCGCCAAACCATTTGGCCAATCACGTTCCCTCAAACAAACTTGGTTCAGCTCTTGCCCTAGATCATATTTCATAAGGTTTGCATCGATCTCCGAAGCGGTTATGGAGATTTTTAAAGAAGTTTCCACAAATCAGCCAAAATCCAAGATGGCCACTGGCCAAATTGGCAAACACGCTACATTTTGATTGGTCCATTTTTTTTACGCATCAACTTCCCTTGAACAAACTTTAATGGCCCTTAGTCCCTAATCATATCTGCAAAATTTCGGCCCGATCCATTCAGCGGTTCTGGAGAAGTAATTTTCGCTAAAACTCGGTCAATCAAGATGGCCGCCAAACCATCTCACCAATCGAGTTGCCTTGAACAAACCTGGTTCAGCTCTTGCCCTAGATCATATTTCATTAGGTTTGCGTCAATTCCCAAAAAGTTTCGGAGAAGATTTTTTAAAGACGTTTCTAAAAATCAGCCAAAATCCGGCCAAATTGGCCGATCGGCTTCGTTTGAACAAACTTGGACCCCCATGCTCGAAGGATGCTTGCTGCCAAATATAATTGAAATCGGCCCAGTGGTTATTGAGAAGTTATTTAACGGAAAAGTTGATGGACAACAGACAAATGACGGACGGTCGCCATGGCATAAGCTCCCTTGGCCTTTCAGGCCAGGTGAGCTAACAATGAACTAGTGGACATTTTGAAAACAATTTTGGTGGAAGATGTTGCTGTCTTACATCCAGATGTTGCTAAATCTTTTTGAAACATGTTATTTCTTAGCTGTACTGTAGATCTAAATACACTTTGGAATACTAATTTCAGAGTTGCCCTTATGCGTCCTTTTGCGCGTATATACGCATAAAAATGGCAGAGGGATGCATAAAAATTAACCCTCTGCATGAGGGATGCAGTGGAAAATTGTAACAGAAACTGGTAACTTTGCGTGTGCTTAATTATCGATTATATTATCGTGTGTGTATATTTATTTGTGCATGTTTTTACTTTAAAAAATATACCTAATGTATTGTGTTCAATAAAAACGAGCTTACTGCGTTATTTAAGACTATGATTTGTTGTATGTTTTCTTGCACAACTAAAAGTTGCTAATGCCCATAAATCAGATTCAACCACCACATTTAATTGTAAACACAATCCCCAAATCATCCTTAGTATTCCATTTGATCTAATTTTTATAAATAATGAGTTTACAAGGCCGATGTTAGTCACCTTGTTTGGCCAACAAATTGCAAAAATACCCATCATGTTTCTGTCCGTTGCGCTAAACATCAGTGTGAGGTGTCAGTATTTGATTGGATAACAGCGGAATCTCCCTCTAGAGGAACTCACACTTGAGAAATCCAATACAACTGATCAAGCGTATACAAACGTGTCTGGGCGTCTTAACCCTTTCACAGCTCAGAACATTGGATAGATCACAAACTTGTTATCACTAATCTGCTGAATATTTTTAAATTAATATGAGCATGCCTACTTGCCTAAAGCAGCAACGACTTACAGGCAAAATATTTTTTTCTATTTACTGATCAAAATATTTAAATGGATGAAGGAATATATGGAAGATATTGTGATATCTTTTACATTTAAATGGTCATTTGACGGATTAGCGGCGGTGTCTTTGTATTGCTGTTTGAGTAACAGTATCAACACGTGCTATAAGCTCTTTTATTTAGCAATAGTGGCTGATTGATTGACTGATGGATTAGTGTTTATAATGTTTAACAATACTCGATCGTTAGGCGTTCCCAATTTCTCAACTAAATTGATCTGAATAGAATCTGTCCGCTTCGGCATTCTTTGAATTTAAGACAATAATTGAGTAAATCATGTTGAGTAGTAGACTTGATTTATCTGTGTATATATACGAGAGAAATATTGACTTCATTAAATTAGTCAAAATGCAATGAAGCTTGTTTCAGTTTGGCGTTAAGCGACCTCTAGATTCTACATGTGCTGATAGTGATGATAACGATGAAAGTAAGGCAAAGCGTAGCAAAATTTGTAGCGAGTCTTACGACACAAGTGCGAAAATTTGTGAAAATGTGGTTAAAGTAAAGCAAGTGAAGTCTAGGAAATTCAGTGACGTTTGGTTAAAAACACCAGCATATAGTAAATGGATTGAGGTTCTGGATGGTAAAATGAAGTGTATGTTATGTATCAGTGCGAAGACTAATAATTCTGTGAACAGTAGTACAAATTATCAGAAATCCACGTTAGACCGACATATTGCATCGCAAGACCACAAGGAGGCAGAGACTGCTTCTGTACTATGGATTCGATTAGAAAAATCAGTGGCCGCATCAAATGAAGAGTTTGATCTTCAGTTATGCCGGGACAAGAGCCACGAGGCCCAGATCAGGACGGTGTATATGATAAGCAAAAAGCTCATCCCTCGCAGCGATGTTCAACGATATCACCGATCTACAGGTAGGCATACGTTAAAATATTGGTTTTTTCCAAGCAGGATATAGCTCAAACAACCCCGATACAAGCGTCCTTATTGGATACACGCTAATGCGTTATCTATGCGTCAACCAATCAGCAATCGCGCTACATAGTTACTCCCTATGAATTAGACATATCCGGTTATTGGCTGATATATTTTCACTAATTACGCAGTTTAATCTGATTTATACAGATTATTTTTCATAAATTATTGTTTTGTCTGATCTTAGCCTATGTATTCCACTATAATTAGTCATTCCAGTTACATTATAAAAAATATGCGCTCATTATATTGAAGTAGGTCAAGTCGTCCTTGAGCAAATCCGCCCAGATACTTGTAATTTTTCAAATTTGCATCTATTTGAGTGGCTACATATATAACAATCGATGTTCAAATGCTAGCATTGATCCATGAAGCATTTTATGTACGTAATTCTTTATATAAAATTTTATCGATCGATCAGCTATTGCTTATTTTATATCCAAATTTTGAGTGATTTATTTGTCCAGGACGGCTTTCCAATATTCAATTAGATATATAATGGAGAGATCTTATCCGTCAGTCACGTATATGGCATCATATTCAATAACATCATATTCAATAACCTCACATGTAGGCCGACATCACAATCATAATGGACCTTTCCATTTTTAGCCATGCCCTGTCCATCACTAGCTAAGCTCCACCCACACCTCGCCGTGTTGTGATTGATCGATCCCCAAATGCCCTAGCTATCAATTTCCTGAAAACTATACAGGGAAGCTGTTCAATATTTTGAAACTAATTTGACTGGGTGCTCTTGCTGCCTATGGCAGCAACAGCGCCCAGTCAAATTGGTTTCAAAATATTCAACACAATGCATAGACCGTCTTCAAATGTGCGTTTGTGACGTACTTATCGATGTCATTCATGACGTCACTCATTATGTCATTCTACACATCGCGCAGTTCATTATGACGTCATATGATGGGTGGGTACTCTGGAAAGGTGAATTGACACAGAATACGTCGTGATGAAGCTGCAAAGGTCTGTCAAATGTATGAATTGTATGTCTTTCATGGATTTACTATTTAATAAACATTCTAGTGAATATTCTGAAACTAGTTTGCCTGGGTACATTGCCTGGGTGGTATCCAGTTAAATTAGTTTCAAAATCTTCAACAGCTTACATGTACTTGTATAATTATGCTGAAAATGGGATTCTGGATTCTAAGTATAAATCGATCCAAATATGCACAAAACGCCATGGAAGCATAGATAGAAATGGGTTGGACATAGGGAGAAATGGGCAGCGTATATCTAGAAATAGCCAGTGAGTAGCTCAAAATGGCAGAGTATAGCCAGAAATAGGTGTATATTTATAAATCAGCTGGGAAGAGCTATAAATGGTTGGTGTATAGCTAGAAATAGACACGTAGTTAGAAATTGGTGGAGCATAGCTAGAAATAGGTGTATAGCTAAAATGAGTAGGGCATAGCTAGAAATGGACAGTGTCTAGCTAGAAATGAGCAAGGTACACATAGAAATGGGGGTATATGGCTACAAATGAGCGGGGTATAGCTATAAGCCTACAAATGAGCGGGTATAGTTAGAATGAGCGGGGTATAACTACAAATGAGCGGGGTATAACTACAAATGAGTGGGGTATAACTACAAATGAGCGGGGTATAACTACAAATGAGCGGGGTATAACTACAAATGAGCGGGTATAGTTAGAATGAGCGGGGTATAACTACAAATGAGCGGGGTATAACTACAAATGAGCGGGCTAGAGCTAGAAATGGAAGGTGTATGGCTAGAAATGAAAGGGTATAGCTAGAAATGAGCGGGGAAAAGTTAGAAATGACTTGAGTATAGTCTGTCATTATGAAGAGTATAATTTTCTTAAAGCACATGTTTGGTATCTGGTGCGCGTGCATGCAATATGTCACCCTGCCTTTAGGCAGCAATGCCTTCCAATCTAATTATGTTCAAATATTTAAATGTATATTTTATTTAGTTTTATTTAAGTTATTTCTGCGTTGTAGTTCACACACCTATTCAATGTTATGTACAGCTGGTATTCATGATGATGTTGATGGTTTGTCCTTCTTTTTGTCTGCCTCTTCTTTAGCTTCGTTATCGCCATGTTTTTTTATCAGAACATCCACCTCTTTTGCATTAAGAATATGAATCCTGGTTGTACCATTTTCACGAGTCAATGTCGCTATCTCCACTACAGCAAAATATACAGATTACAGATATATTATTACTAAAAGTAAATGTGAGAAAGAAGATTAATACGTACTCAAAATATGATACTACGAGACATAGCTTATGATAAACACGTATATAAAAGAATCTCAAACACGTTGATAATTAAAATCAGTTATAAGATTTTTTACCAAGATGAGGTTGATAATGTTGAAATTAATTTTAATGGGAGAGGGAGAGAGAGAGAGAGACAGACAGACAGACAGACAGACAGACAGACAGACAGACAGACAGACAGACAGACAGACAGAGAGAGAGAGAGACAGACAGACAGAGAGAGAGAGAGAGAGAAAGAGAAAGATAGAGAGAGAGAGACAGAGACAGAGACAGAGAGAGAGAGAGAGAGAGAGAGAGAGAGAGACAGAGAGAGAGAGAGAGAGGGAGTGTACTTATTCAACTGCCAGATGGATGTAATCAGCCACAGTGCCTAACACGCACGCACGCACATACACACACACACACACACATTTTCTAGATATTAAGTAGTAAGAGTTAAGCTGCTGCTTGGGTATTTTTTTAAATATTTGACTGAAAACTAACTTCGATCTTCTGTCAAATGCATTTCAAAATATTCAACACATTTCGGTAACTGAAACCAATATTTTGAAAATTCCGAATGAAATGCGTTAATGCTAATCTGTCATTTATCTCTAGTCATGCTCTAATCATACCCATGCCAAAGCCACTTAATCATTTAACCATTACAGACCAGAAACGATAAATTCTTTATCATATAACTATACAGTACAGCTCAGAATTAAGTTAACATGTCCTGAGAACAAAAACGCAACAGACAAAAGCAAAAACGCGCCAAGAAGAAAACAATAACGTGCCAGATGAAAAACAAAAACGTAGGTGAAGAAAACATAACGCGACACGAAGAAAACAAAAAAACACACCGCGCCAGGACAAAAACAACAAATAAGTGACATTTTCTTGGCCACGCCATAAAGTATCAGAAAGCATTTAGAAACAAAATATGAACACGGCTAGAGAGCATGCCATGTCTTCAAAATACCCGGCGCATTTGTGAAAATCATAGGCGCGTTTCATACGCTTAGTAAATTGGAATGCCTGTGGACTTTGGCTCATTACAAGTAGAAGTCGGTGTTACCCATTTGAGTTGTCAGAACCCTACCATTCGACAACGGCACAGGAACAGTGTTTCCCGAACAAAATTTCTACTCCCCATCAGACGAGGAGTGGAAATCTCGTTCATGAATACTAAACATTCTAAACTGGCATTCTAGTACAGTTTCAGAATGTTGTTCACGAACGGCGAGAAAGGACAACACATATTTTCACGATGTTCTATTAAATTAGTTTTGTATCGGGAATAAAACACAACTGTCATTTGGCGCACAATGTTTTTCATTTGGCATGAAATTTTTGCTTTTTGCGCGCATATGTTTTGCTGCCATTACATTTTTATTTAACTTAATTCTGAGCTGTACTGTAATAAGGCATATTAGACCTGTTAAATATTTTGAAACTAATTTGAGCTGCTACTGTTCCTGTTAAACTAGTAATAAAATATTCAACAGCTCTCCTGTATAGATGTAATTGTCTTTGACTTGAAATGGAGGATTCCAGTTTCTCAGTCAATCATATGACGTCATAATAAACTACATGATGTGTAATATGTTAACTACATCAAGGTTCATCACGAATGCTCAATTGATGATGAACTAAGCATTGTTGTACGAATTGTATGTCTTTACTATTTAATAAACATACTGTTGAATATTTAGAAACTAATTTGACTGGGCACTGTATAGCAGCAACAGCACCTAGTTAAATTTGTTTCAAAGTATTCAACAGCTTACATTATGCATAGTTTTCTGCAAATTGATATTCAGGGAGATCAAGGATCGATCGATCTCAACACATGCAAAGTGAGGATGGAGGTTAGCTAAAGATGGATGTGCCATAGCTAAAACTGGATTCCTCCATTGAGATACAGGAGGCATTTTTAAGTGCTAAACGGTTAATGTCTGCATATCAAAATAATTTGGTAGACTTTGAAGAAATACATCATTAAATATCACACAGGATCTCATGTACCATCTATTGTGCGTGCGTGCGTGCGTGCGTGCGTGCGTGCGTGCGTGCGTGCGTGCGTGCGTGCGTGCGTGCGTGCGTGCGTGCGTGCGTGCGTGCGTGCGTGCGTGCGTGCGTGCGTGCGTGCGTGCGTGCGTGCGTGCGTGCGTGCGTGCGTGCGTCGCGGCTGTCCAGGGCTCGATTTTAACACTAACCCGTTAACCAGCGTGCGTGCGTGCGTGCGTGCGTGCGTGCGTGCGTGCGTGCGTGCGTGCGTGCGTGCGTGCGTGCGTGCGTGCGTGCGTGCGTGCGTGCGTGCGTGCGTGCGTGCGTGCGTGCGTGCGTGCGTGCGTGCGTGCGTGCGTGCGTGCGTGCGTGCGTGCGTGCGTGCGTGCGTGCGTGCGTGCGTGCGTGCGTGCGTGCGTGCGTGCGTGCGTGCGTGCGTGCGTGCGTGCGTTCGTGCGTGCGTGCGTGCGTCGCGGCTGTCCAGGGCTCGATTTTAACACTAACCCGTTAACCAGAGGATAGTAGAATTTCATACAGGCTAGTCGCTCAAATCCAGCCTCTGCAGTACTCATGAGAAAAATCCATTTGCAGGCCAAGAGAAGACTTTTGAAATTTTACAACTGGAATGACTGGCTAAATAAATGAGTCAGTCATTCCAGCAGTAAATTGTCAAAAATAATCATCTCTTGACCTGCAAATGAACATTTTCATTGAGAAAATTTAAATTTTACTGAACCAGTTTGCCATTAAAGGGTTAAGTCCACAACAAATGTGATGATATACTGACACACAAATCTCTAAACAACCATATATGAATATAAAGAATATCTTTGAAACGTCATAACTGGAATGGCTTATATTTGCTTTTTCCACAGAGGAAACATCACACCGCATTCGTGGAGAGTAATCTTCCTAAATCACCACTTCGCGGAGGTGAACAGTCATCAATTAACACTTTCATGAATGTGCCCAAGAAGTACAGTGATGTTAACCCTCGTCAAGGCCAAATCACGGATGCACTGGTATCATTTATTGCTGCAGATTTGCTCCCTCTAACAATAGTAGATAGCAAACATTTTTGGGCTTTGGGTACCAAGTAGAAAGCATTTATCTACAAATCTCCTTCACAAAAAGGTGTCACAGCTCAAGCAACATATGTGAAGAGCCAAATCAAGCAAGCTGATGGTATTTCCATTACGTTAGATTTATGCTCCAGTAGGAAAGTGCGAGCATATATAGGAATTACGTGTCATTTTATCCTGGACTGGAAAATGCACTCTGTAATGCTAGCCTGTAAGCATTTCTGTGGCTCACACACCGCAGTCAACATCATGGAACACTATGTTGAAGTACTAGCCCAGTTTGATCTGCAAGGTAGTCACAAATATCGCAACTGACAATGCGTCAAACATGGTGAAAGCCTTCTCAATCCCTGGTTTTGAGAACAGAGAGACTGATTCTACTAAGAGTGCAGAGAATGATGACGATTCTGCAGGAGAAGATGAGACTGATGAACTGATTCATCTTGAACCAGGTGATACATGCTACGAATAATTAAATGACTATGAGGAAACACAGTCTCACAGAAGTTGTTTTGCCCACACATTAAACTTGGTTGTGCGTGATGGGTTCAAGAAAGGCGGGCAGATAAACAAAATATTAGCTACGGTTGCCTCCATTGTGTCACAAGTTAGCGATCTACTCATGCATCAGACATCCTACAATCTGAAAAGCGGCTTCAGAATGCAAATGCAACACGGTGGAATTCAGAATTAACCATGATACGATCTATTCTTAGGCCATCCGATGACAAGTTGCGCTCCATCAGTTCTCAGCAACAGATTATGGCCTATGAACGGAACGTGCTTAATGACGTTGGAGAAATTCTGACCCCGTTTGAAAGTGCCACACATTGTATCCAGGGAGAGAATTGTGTTACCGGCAGTCTGGTTATACTGTGCGTTCGTGTCCTCAAAACTGAGATTAATGCCCTGAACAATAAATTCAAATCTTTTGTCTGTGCATTAAAGCATTCAGTAGATAAGCGTCTCTCAGCTTATGAGTATCTAGATGTATTCATGGCAGCTGCTGTCTTGGACCCACGCTTCAAGCTGCAGTGGTGCACATCAGCTGAAGTTATTACTCAAACAGCTGATCTTATTTCTAAGGCAACAGCAGTTTCATCAGAGTCATTGCCACCAGTCACAGAGTCTGACACAGAGTCAGAGTTAGTCGGTGAAACCCCCCACCCCCCCCCTAAGAAGCGAAAGGGCTTTTTTCAGCTCACTCATTGACACACCAACACAAGTTACAGCAGTCTCACTCTCCTGTTGAGAAAGAGGTTGATGAGTACTTGTCATTACCCTGCCTTTCTGATGGTAGTGATTCCCTGGAATTTTGGCAGGCGCATGAGAAAAAGTTTCCTTCTCTTGCCAAGATAGCATCCAAATACTTAGGCATTCCAGCCTCATCAGCGCCTGTTGAACGCCTATTTAGTATTGCTGGAAAAGTATTCCGTCCAGAAAGATGCAGGCTGAATGCTGCTACATTTGAGACCCTGATGTTTATTAAGCGCTATGACAAATATTCATAAAGCAACTTAAGTAAAAGTAAGATATTTATCTATGCATGTGGATAAATATCTTATTCTGACATAAGTCGCTCTATGAATACCGACCATGGTCTAGTGGGTTTAATCTAGTGCTTAGAATACAGGAATAGTAGCTCTCCCTACATATGTTGAATTGACTTTTTATGTGCTTTATCTATTGGTTCTTTTAACCCTTTAATGGACAAAACCATTCACTACATTGATCTGGTGGACTGTCCATTTGCAGACCAGGAGAAAGATATTTTTGAACATTTACAACTGGAATGACTAGCTTGATGACTGAGCCAGTAATTCCAGTTGTAAATTTTCAAAAAGAACTCTTGGCCTACAAATGGATATTAACTAAGCAAAGATTTAACCACGGTATCTCAATCTCAAGGCAACAACATAGAAGCTGTTGAATATTTTGAAAATGATTTACCTGGATGGTATTTCTGCCTCAGGCAGCAATGGCTTTCAGATAAATTATTTTTTAAATATTCAACAGTTCTTATGTGGCCTTCTTCACATTAAGGCAACATGGTTTTACTGGGGAAAGGGCTAATATATAGCGCATTAGTTTCTAAAATGTTTAACCAAGTGCTGACATGTACCATACATAAATTACTGTACTTTGATCAAATTGTCTTTATATACATTAACTGATTAATTTGTGAAAATAAAATATATTTTAAAAATTGTGCTGCTTTTTCACTTTCTCTAATACCCACACCAGGAGGGAGCCAGCTTATTCCATTTCATTTTGAAACCATATATGCTTAAAGCACAAACCATTTTGGACAACTGCAAATGCACTTGCATTTAAATGCATTTAAATACTTCTTGTTAAGTATTTGCATTTGAAGATTTTAAATTTTAAGTATTTGCATTTGCATTTGAGGATTTTAAATTTTAAGTACTTGCAATTGTATTTGAATTTGAAGATTTTAAATTTCAAGTATTTGCATTTGCATTTGAGGATTTCCAAATGTGAAGTATTTGCATTTGCATTTAAATACTTTCACAAGTATTTGACCCCATGTCTGACATGTACATACTTTTTTCATTGGTCATTTTGGTCAAATCAAGAGTCTTGCTAAGCACTTTTATTGCTAACTGCAATGCATCTTCTAATTTAATGCTGTCATCTTTATAGTCCTGCTTTAGCAGAGATACAGCGTTCTGGAAAGATAAAAATCATGGTAATCACGGTTATCATTTTTATTATTGGTTAGTATAAAGATACAGTACAGTTCATAAATAAGCCAATACATGGTAAATTTTGGGAATGGTGTAAGAAATGTTCTGTTGAATATTTAGAACATAATTGGATTGGAATACATTGCTGCCTTAGGCAGTAATGTCTGCCAATCTAATTATTTTCTAAATATTCAACAGTACGTTTTATTTTGTTTTTAGCTGTACTATATATAGTGTTATGTAACACAACAATGTGAAGGTGCATTTTTGAAGACATTCAAACTCATTGATCCAATTTCATGATCTACGTCCCACCCACTTAGAGACCATTACTACAGTTTGAATTGACGAATCAGAATCCAGCTTCTTGTTGATCATATTGCTACTTTTTAATCAATGGATTTTGAAGCCGTGAATTCAGATTGGTCGATGGTGACCATGTTTATCAATGCACCACCTTCCCATGAACAAACTAAACGACCCTTCGGCCAAAATCATATTTCTCAAGTTTAGGCTCGATTCCTTCAATGGTTCGGGAGGTAGTGTTTGTAAAAATTAGGTTATCCAAGATGGCCGTCGAAGGATTTGACCAATCAAGATCCAATGAGATGAATTTGGTTCAGTCGTTGTCTTAGATGATCATGTCTAAACAGCTTAGAGGGATTTTTAAGACGTTTCTAAAAATCTGCAAAAATACAAGTTGGGCCAAATTGGCCGGTCAGTTTTATTTGAAGAAACCTGGATACCCCTCACCCAATGATGTTTCCGAACAAATTTAGATTACATCGGTCCACTGGCTCACGAGAAGGCATTTTAAATTTCCTATTGCTTTAGTATGGAAGTTTTTGGCTGGAAAATCCCCAAGATTTCTGCCAAACAGTTTATCTGTCAGTTTCAAGAGTGGCAAAGTTGAAATCAGCATACCCAAAAAACTATATAAATCCAATTTCTAGCTTAATCATCTATCAAATAAATCACCCAATATGCCCACCAACACACTACCCCACCAAACACACTACATTTTGACTGGTTCATGGTGGCCATGTTTTTCACATATTATTTCCTTGAACAAACTTCAATTCATGGACCTTACTCCCTAATCATATTTCCCAAATTTTGGCTCAATCCGTTGAGCGGTTCTGGAGTTCGGAGTTGTTTTCGCAAAAACTAGGGTCATCCAACTTAAGCATTTGGCCAATCAAGTTCCCTTGAACAAACTTTGTTCAGCTCTTGGCCTAGATGTTGTTTCATGAGTTTTAAATCAATCTCCCAAGTGGTTTCAGAGAAGATTTTTAAAGACGTTTCTAAATATCGACTAAAATCCAAGATGATTACCGGCCACATCTTCGTTTAAACAACTTGGATATATCTATTCACTTGGTCATTCTGGCCCGGTGAGCTAAAAATCTGTTTTGAACTCAAAAAATTAAAATTGAAATTCGATTAAAATAAATGTATGCTGTTAAACAGCAACCAATAAAATTTGTTTCAAAATATTCTTATATAGCTTACGGTATCTGTGTTATTGTCTCGAAATATCTATACTGGACCTTCATGCTTCAATTAGTTAACTTAAATCCGTTATCAATGACATAAGAGAAAACACACTGATTTTGCAGGATTGGATTCAATATTCTCATATTACATGTGCATGACATTCCAGGATTTCCAAACCAAGATTATTGGTGGAGCCGGCCAGAACTGGTCTCAGCAGTGACCTTGTGGAATATTCATTTGCAGGCCAACAGAATATTTTATGCAAATGTACCACTGGAATGATAATTGAGCCAAGCATTCAGATTCCAGTGGCAAATTTTGAACAATAATTCTCGCTAGTGATCCACCTACCAAAAGGAGTGCAAGTGGCCTGCTCCAACGAGCAGGTCACTCCTAGACTAGCTGAAACGCTAACCGTTGTCATCTCTGAGCAGACAGTCCCGGCGCACTACCTCACCGATTTGGGCACAGACCCGTAAGGTAAGACACTAAACTTACCCATCATACCATTCAAATCATGGCAAAACCATACCCGTGAGCAACACACAATGAATATTTCTCTGATGAGTAAAACCAAACAAAGTACGAAACGCCATGAAATCCAAATTCAACATCCATTAGGTATCTAAAACCACAGACGCCTGTGTCTATAACCTCTCTCATTAAAACAAATAGGGCCCAGGAAACACAACTTATTCCATAAAGTCTTCACTTTCAAATGGATAAATGTTGGCCAAAATCAAAACAAATGGCTACTGAAAACTACACAATAACTCTTAACGGTTACACGCTAAAATATTACCGGTTACACTCAATAGATAAAACTGGTTACAACCACAAAAGAATCAACAAGAATTCTGCGGAATTAAATGTCTCGCCTGTCTCCTGTTTGTCACAGTTACCTTTACCTTTAACCTTCTGCCCTCAATGTTATTATGCTGCATCCTATCATTATAGGTAACCAGGTATCCAAGTTTAGTTGTAATAGGCTTAACCAATCCTGAAAAATAAGCTGAAAAGTTTTGCTAAACGCAAAAACTTAATGTTGAAAAAGCAGAGTTCTGTATCAAGTTCAGTGACCTTGACCTTTGACCTTGTGCCCCCAACATCATCATGCTGCTTCCTAACATTATAGTTAACCATGTATCCAAGTTCAGTTGCAATAAGCTTAACCAATCCTGAAATATAAGCCGAGAAGTTTTGCTAAACGCAAAAGGTTCATGTTGAAATAACAGCGTTCTATATCAAGGTCACAGTGACCTTGACCTTTGACCTTGTGACGCCAACATCATCATGCTGCTCCCTAACAGTATAGGTAATCATGTATCCAAGTTCAGTTAAAATAGGTTTAACCAATCCTGAAATATAAGCCGAGAAGTTTTGCTAAACGCAAAACCTTAATGTTGAAATAACAGAGTTCTGTATCAAGGTCACAGTGACCTTGACCTTTGACCTTGTGACCCAAACATCATCATGCTGCTTCCTATCATTATAGGTAACCATGTATCCAAGTTTGGTTCCAATTGGATCAGGTATCGCTGAGATATAAGGCAATAACTTTTGTTAAATGCAAAAACAACGCAAAATATTAACAAAGATTATACCGTGACCTTTGACCCCCATAACCTTGACCGCATGATGTCTGCATCAGCATGCTGCTTTCTTTTGATGTATATCACCATGTACCCAAGTTTGGTTCCAATTGGATCCGGCATTGCTGAGATATAAGGCAATAACCTTTGTTTAACCCAAAAACTTAACGTAAAATATTAACAAAGATTATACAGTGAACTTTGACCCACATAACCTTGACCGCATGATGTCTGCATCAGCATGCTGCTTCCATTTGATGTATATCACCATGTACCCAAGTTTGGTTCCAATTGGATCAGGCGTTGCCGAGATATAAAGCAATAACTTTTGTTTAACACAAAAACTTAACGCAAAATATTAACAGAGATTATACTGTAACCTTTGACCCCTGTAACCATGACCTGATGGCCTTCTTATCGGCGGGCTGCTTCCTTTTGATGTATATTACCATGCACCCAAGTTTGGTTCCAATTTGATCAGGCATTGCTGAGATATAAACTTAACTTAAAAGTTTACGCCGCCACCACCAGAAAAGTGATACCTATGTCACGATCCTGCTTCGCAGGCGAGACAAAAAACTTTGACCGTTACAGGAAACTGTAACTTTTTAACGGTTACACAAAATCAACAATCATCTTTTTCCTGGTTACAAACCACAAATTAACAGTTACAAAACCAACATTAATGGTTACACAATCAAAAATCTGGTTACAAACGGTTACCTGTAACCAGATATTTCTGACCGGTTACACAAGTAGGGCAAGTGTAACCGGCCAGGAGAGTATAAAAGGAAGTGTCAAACCAGGTACCGGCATTCAGATTTTGATCCAACCTGATCAAGCGTCTGAAAAAGAAAGCTGCCAAGACCAGTCTTAAATTATTAGTAATTCTCTCTTGACCTGCAAATGGTCCTTCAAGAAGCAAATAGGTTGATATGCTTGACAAAATCTAGCTGCTAAAGGCATAATATCTGAGATATTTCAAGTAGGTCAGGCCACATTTCTGACAAGTTGTGATAAATAAACTTACAGCACTATTATTGCCTATACACGTCGCTTTCCACCCTCCATAATTCCCACTCGGGTCACTCTGATACAGCTGGAAGCCGTAATGCTTATCCCAGCCCATGTACAATATAGACACACCGAATGGTCTCTTGCCACCAAACTGTGTGTATGCTTGTTTGATGTCACATAACGTCGCCACGACTTGTTCACATGGGATCGCTTCCTGATACTGGAGGATATACCTGTGAAAAACAACAGAGATTCCTTGAATGAGAGTATCATACCTTCTTAAGAATGAAAGCAAAAACAGATTTTATGATATCTCCAATTGGCGTATGTCTCTAACTTTAATCTAAAGGCATGGTGGACCTGGGCATGAGGAGCCATTATGAAAAAACTTTCACATTCTACATAATTCTCAGACTGAATTCTGAATGGTTGATGGCGGCCATGTCTTTTAACATACTACTAACTTCCCTTGAACAAACTTTAATGGCCTTCAGTCCTTAATCATATTTTCCAAATTTTGGCCTGATCCCTTCACAGGTTCGGGAGGTCATTTTTGTTCAAAATATTCAACTTGGATATTTTATATTTATAATTATATTTTTGAGCTAATTTTATTAGCTCACCTAGCCAGAATGTTCAAAGAAATGTTCAAAGGAAGCTGATAGGGTGGCCAATCTTATACTGTCCATTCAAGTGATATAACACGGCACACATACACTATACATGACATTAAAGTTAGTTTTTCATCACGACGCCAAAGACAAAAATGCAGGCTTTAATGTTGAATGTTGATACATATATCCAATCTATGCAGGCTGCCATCGTTTTCTTTTTAACCAATCAGAAAAAAAATACGCTCTGCAAAATCATTCAATCTTAGAGGCGCAATCTATTGACTGGTGTAAAGGCAAACATGGGCAACTGTAAGCTGTTGAGAATATTTTGAAACTAATTTGACTGGAAGCTGTGACTTAAAGGCAAATTAATTTCAAAATATTCAGCATGTTAATTATTACATAATAAAGAATGGGTTGTATCACCTACATGACATCAAACAATGATTTCAGGTGACAAAATGGTGGCGACCACAATTCAACATTAAACAATGGAGGAATCCAGTTTTCGCTATGCCCTGCGCATCTCTAGCTAATCTTCACCCATGCTTTGTCTGTTGGGATCAATTGATCACTGCAGGGATCAATTGATCCCTGCACTCTCTGAATCTCGATTTCTAGAAAACTATAGTTGAACATTTTGAAAGTAATTTGACTGGGCGAGGCAGCAACAATGTCCAGTCAAATTAATTTCATAATATTCAACAGAATGTTTATTAAATATTAAAAACATGCAATTCGTACATTCAAAACGTAATTGATTATGACATCATCCTACGTATCACGTAGTTGATTATAAATGATGTCATATGATTGAGAAACTGGAATCCTCCATTGTGATACTGATAGATGAATGTGCTGGGAAGTGAATGATATGGAATCTATGTACCATAATCTTTCAGTACAATACAACATTGAGATTATTATCACTTAGAACATTTCAAGATTCTATTAACCTTGGGTGGGCGGGTTCCACCTGGAAAGTGGTGCGGTTGGGTGTGAATGCTCACCTGAACATTCTCCCTCCAGATATATGCCACGATTGTGACTACAGGTCTATATTTATGTACCTTTGTGCTATAAGCCTGAGTTCATTCGTAAGAACATTAGCGTCGGATGTTATCCCTGCTACGCTGCAGGCCATATCTCTGTAATACAATAATCAATGGTAAAACACTTTCAAAGTGAACTACAAATATTTAATCCTTAACCCTTTCTTGATGAATCCGGCCAAAACAAGCCTATACAGTGGTCTTAAGGAATGTTCATTTGCAGACCAAGAGAAGACTATTTTTGAAAATTTACCACTGGAATGACTGGTTCAATAACTTAGCCAGTTATTCCAGTGATAAATTTTCAAAAATAGTCATCTTATGGCCTGCAGATAGACATTCAATAAGCAAATATTTAAATTTTTTATCAAATTTAGTCATTAAAGGGGTAACACCCTACTGAACAGAAAATACAAATTCTTTATGAAGGAAGCAACACTTTGTTGAATATTTTGAAGCTAATTTGACTGGGAGATTTTGCTGCCAACAGGTTCTAGTCAAAGTAATTTCAAAATTTTCAACAGCCTTCCAGTATAATTGTCTTGATAATTGAAATTGAGACTCCAGACTCATTGAATCAATGTCATTGATAGCCTATCCCTTACACGTTAAAGAAATTAAATAATATTTGGTCTGTAGCTTTAACTGGTTAACTCTCTCACGGCTACCAGGCAATAATTTCAATGAGCAAAAACGCTTGACTTGCTAAATATTTTGAAAACAATTTGTCTGAAAGTTGTTGATGGCTTAGCCACCAACAACTTTCAGTCAAATTGTTTTCAAAATATTTAGCAGGTCCAAAGATATAACCCTTGGAATATGTTGCCTGTAAAAACTCAGCAGTCAGGCGTAGGCTTGCACGATTATGCCATTCTTTAATAGGGATCATTTTAGATAAATAATTGTGATTATTCGATTACCGGTAATCGCAGCGATACTGCTGATGGTGGGTTGGGCAGGGATAAAGCTATCAAAACCGCTAGTATTGGCTATATCTGAAAACGCTACAAGTGTTGTTTCAAATGGGAATTGCTAACGCAAAGCTTAAGAAATGAAAATCAATCATCAAATCACTAAAATGCCTCCAGTATAATTGCTAGATAGTAATGTGTACAGAAATCACAATTAATATGCTATTATACACATTAGAGTGCAATTTCTGAACACAATCTGGCAACACCAAAACGGTCCAAGAAAAATGAAAATTCAGCTAGGTGTGGCGCAGTGGTTTCTCCAAGTGTGTCGCAGAGGTTTGCTAAAGCTCTATATTTCTCTAAACGGCTTCTCCACATTTTTGTCAAACAGATGCTATTAAAAAAAATAATTATAACAAATATGCGCTGTGCGATATTTTATAATTAGCGAAAGTGTTTAGTTTGAAAAACATTTATATTCTGGCCAAATTATTCTTGCCCCAGGCCGAAATGGCAATAGGTTGAATGCCCACGAAAACTTCCTTTAAAGAAAACAATGGCGGATTTAAACATTTTAATGTTTCCTTTCATCAAAAAGAGTTACAAAATAAGTAATATAGATGTAATGCAGTATTTACAACCATCTTTCACATTCACCTTGGTTAATATCATGGGGAAATATAAGCTGACTACATATGAAAACCTCTATTTTTGAGATTGAAAAGCTTCGATTACTCGGTTTTGTGATCGTCCATGATCATATTAAAAATAGTAATCATGATCGAATAATTCACCTTTCCAGAGTATCCATCCATCATCTGACCTCGTATGACATCATAATCAGCTCAGCATGTGTATGACGTCATAATCATTACATCACAAAGGGTTCCATATAGACTGTCACCAAATCTCAAATGGTCCGACACGTTGTATGAATTGCATGTCTTTGTAATTCTTTGCTATTTAATAAACATGCTGTTGAATATTTTGAAACTAATTTGACTGGGTGCTGTTGCTGCCTTAGGCAGCAACAGCACCCAGTCAAATTAGTTTCAAAATATTCAAAGCTTACCCGTGTAGTTTTTTTGGAAATTGATAGTCAGGGTGTTCAGAGATCGATCGATCCCAACACGAGCGGGGTGTGGGTGGAGCTTAGCTAGAGATGGGCGGGGCATAACTAAAACCTGAAAGATCCAGCGTGCAAGCCCAGTCAGACGGTTATGTCAATGTTGATAAGAGAAGACCATTTTAATGCTGTCTCACTGGAACGATTGCCTCGTCAGGCATGTCAGTGATCAGGCTTCATACACCTTTCTGGCTTCGAAATTCCATGACTTTTCTATGACTTTTCATGACCAAAATTAACACATTCCATGATCTCCAAAAGTTAATATCTAGATTTGTGTTTATGACGTAGATCCAAAAATGGAACAACCAAGCCACAGCCTAGTTTTGATAAGCTGTTGTCATAATTTTTATTGCATAGAGGTGATTTATGCCATCAAATTTATTTTTATTTTACATAATTACCATTTTCCATGACATTTGATAAAAAAAAACCACTGATTTTCCATGACTTTCCAGGTCTGGAATCTTAATTTTCAAATTCTATGACTTTCCAGGATTTCCATGGCCAGTAAGAAAGCTGAGTGATAAATTTTCAAAACGTCTTCGCTTAGTCTGCAAAACCTACAAATGGACAACTTGACTAGTTACCACATGGTTAATACAGCTAACAGGTACTTCCACTCATAGAATTAATGTCACCACTCACTCATGAAGCTTGTAGATCTTTTCTGAATGTGCCACTTCATCGAGGAGTTTGTTTGTGTTCCTACGCTCGGCAGCTAAGACAACACCATCAGTAGCGAGGATACCCAGACAGGTTCCTGCGTGGCCAATAGCTTCCATAGCATATTCAACCTGATACAGACGACCTAAAGTAACAGAGTTGCACAACAGAATACATATACATATACATATACTTACAGGTAGACAGGCAATATTATATAACACAGGATCGTAGTCTCAAAGAAAGCACAAAGTTTAACCCAATAAGACAGTTAAAAACCACTTCTGCAGTCGTCTTGAGAAATGTCCATTTTCAGACCAAGAGCCAGTCATTCAAGTCATAAATTTTCAAAAAAATCTTGTCTCCAAATGGGCATTTTCCATGAGTAAATTGAATTTTTCTTGAGCAAACTTGAGGGTTAAATTGTTAAGCACTTCAAGCAGTTCAAACATATTTTAAAACATTTTACAATCTATGCAAACCTTTTACTATTTTCACGCCAGCCAAAACTGACGTTTGAAGTGAACATTTTTAGACACACTACTCGGAAAATATAAGATATTAGTTTATAATATTGTATTAACCATAAATGTGGTTGCAATGCAACCACATTTCAACTTTACGACTTTGCAATGAGCCACGAAGCTTGGCTTCAAACACAAAATAAAAATAGAAGGCCTTATCAACAAGAGGCGCAAAGGCCTCTAGACCATTAGGATTTTACCCATTTGCATTTAAATACTGGTAGACATGATGGATAATTTTCGCAAAAATCCCAGATGGCCACCAAAGAAATTGACCAATCAAAATTCTTGTTTGATATGTTGAAGCCTACTGTCATAGGATCATTCCACTCAAGTTTCGTTGAAATGGTTTTGGAAAGTTTTCAAAAAATACAAATGGTCACCAAAAAATTGACCAACCAAAATTCTTAATAGATGTTTTAGAGCTTGCTACTATAAAATGCTTCGAGTCAAATTTGGATAAAATCCACCAAGCAGTTATGGAGAAGATGCATTTTGACTTATCAGTAAAATTTTTTATATAATTTTTTATTTTCACCAAAAAAAATTGATCCATTAAAATTTTTAGTAGATGTTCTGGAGCCTACCGTGATAGTGTCTGCCTAGCTAACTAGGGTTGAAATCTTTCAAGCGCTTAATGATGAGTAGCGGTTAGACAATTTCCAATAAGCTTTTCATAAAATCTACGGTTTTCACCAAAAAACGTGACCAATCAAAATTCTGTATACGAGTTCTGAAGCATATCTCCATAAGGTCCTTCCAGCCGAAGTTGAATCTGCCGAGCGTTTATAATGAGTAGCGCTTTGACAATTTCCGGTTAATTTTTCATAAAATCTAAGGTTTTCACCAAAAAACATGACCAGTTAAAATTCTGTATATAAGTTCTGAAGCATACCACTTGCAAGTCCTTCCAGTCAAGTATGTGTGAACTCGTTCAAGCAGTTAATGAGGAGTAACCTTTTAACTGATTTCTAGAAAATCAGACGGTCGCCGTAAAAATTGGCCAATCAAAATTCTGTGTGCAAGTTCTCAACCATACCATCATACTATACTCCCAGCTAAGTCTGGTTGAAATTGTCCAAGCAGTTAATGAGGAGTAACGTTTTAAACGATTTTCTGCTATTTTTTTGGAAATTTGAAGATGGGCGCCGAAAAAATTGACCAATCAAAATTCTGTATACAAGTTTTAAAGTGTACCGCCATAGGATCATTCATGCCACATTAATTTGAAAACCGTAAAGCGGTTATGCGGAGTAACATTTTAAAGCAAAAGTTGACGACGCCGGACGCACAGACGGCATGGAATAAGCTCATTTGGCCATCCTGACCAGGTGAGCTAAAAATTGACAAATTAAAATTCTGTATAGGGTCAATCCAGTCAAATTTTTTTTAGGTTAAAATCTGGCAAGCGATTAATGAGTAGCGTTTTCAAAGAGGTTGACGGATGGATGACAGACAACAGGCGGTTGCATATCAGTGACCTTGACCTTTTAACCAAAACATCATTGTGTGATGCCATGTCATTATAAGGAGGCATGTGTCCAAGTTTGGGTCCAGTATGATCTACTAAACCTGAGATATAAACAGAAAAGTTGAGCTAAACGGAAAATATTAATGTTGAAAAAAATGTTTTTTAACAAGGTCACAGTGCCCTTGACCTTTTGACCTCAATGTAAATGTGTGATGTCAAGTTCATTATAAGGAGGCACGTGTCCAAGTTTGGCTCCAGTATGATTAACCAAACCTGAGATATAAACAGAAACGTTGAACTAAACAGAAAATGTTAATGTCGAAAAAAAAACACCACAGACCCCCATTGCGGGTTGGTCTGTTGTTTTATTAACCACTATAAAAACATACTTACCGTTCAATCACTACTTGCTAAATCAATTATTTGCATTTTGCTATCAGAATAAGATTTTTATGCCTGCATACACACCTCCCCATGCCTAATCCTATTCCTATGGACCCTCAACCAGGCTACTGGTTGAGTCCCACCTCCAGCCTACCATCAGGTATAGACTGGCACCAGTCTATACTCACCTCATAGTGACGCTTGTCGCTATGGGCGCTCACGCATGCGCATCAGAGCCCGAATAGGAAACAGATTCACTTTTCTAAATTTAAGTGCAAAATATTTAGTCTGATTCTCAAATCTTACCACGCGGGGTGATTGAGGCCGGGTCGTAGTGATTGAACGGTAAGTATGTTTTTATAGTGGTTAATAAAACAACAGACCAACCCGCAAGGGGGGGTCTGTGGGGGGTTGTTATTACACCACAAAAACATCCATTACCATTCAATCACTACTTGCTAAACCCGTAGATTGCAGGAAATGTCAATTTCCCTTTCTCCGAGATCTAACAATACTCACCATTCTGTTACTTCTGATATACAGCTGGCCCTGACAGCGGCTCTAGGATTATAGACTTAGAAAGCTTTACCGACTCCTGGGAACCGGGTACTCGGCTCCCAACTGCCGAGTACCCGTTTACCATAGAGCTCATATTGTTTGCATAGCCACCAAACAAGAGAAAACTATGGCTTGCCTCCGTGGGGCTGGGAGGCTGGGTCCGTAACAGAATGGTGAGTATTGTTAGATCTCGGAGAAAGGGAAATTGACATTTCCTGCATTCTCCTTCGATCAATACTCACCATTCTGTTACTTCTGATATACACCAGATTTGATCAGTAACCTGGTGGGAAGGGGCAAGCCATAAATGCTAATTTTGCCCCTTGGAGAAAGATTTTAGACTTCAAACTTGACTAACGGAGACCTAAAAGGACCGTCAAGTTCACGGAACCGAATCACATTCGCGTCACAGGCCATCCCCCTTTTTCCTCCTAAGAAAAGGGAGAGAACTAACGAACATGTATCTCGCCTGAAAACACAAATATGCCAAGAGGGTTAACTACTCCCTGCATATTCCATGTATTAGCCTGGGAATGAGCATGAATATATAAGATGAATGAACACGATACATATACATAATACAAAAAACTCTCACTTATTGAATTACCTTATGATAATTGGACTTCAGACGTACCGCCTCCAACCATTCACCGGTTCGGCCATCGGTGACACAATCTGGTTGACATCCTCTCGCCTGACCATGCCTGCTTTAGGTTCTTTTCTTACCAAAGTGAGAAAAGGGTGAAAAGCAGTGTGGTCACTAACTATCGTTTCAAAACAGCTAAAGCGAGTGGATTGGCTGAGTCTGACACATCCCTCATATAGTAATCCGTGAATGAGGACTCACAGTGCCATTGTGCAACGGCCATGATGTCCTCTAACGGAACACCATTGTAAAGGGCGGTCGAGGCGGCTATTCCTCCGACATTGTGTGCCCTTACGCCTTGCACCTGGTGCCCAGTCGCCATCTCCTGAGTAGTCTGAATGCATTCGACCACCCAACGAGAGATAGTATCCATGGATGCGGCGCCATAAGGCTTTTTATGGCAGATCCACAGATGTCTATCGTTCGACCATAACGAGTCAGTCCGTTTCTTGTACTTAGTCAAAGCACGGACCGGGCACCAGACACTGGCATCACGATCAAACCTAGTTAACTTCGGTATAATGATCGGTTTGCCGGGATATCTCAAAGATTGGCTCTTTGACATAAACTCTGCTCTTGGCAGAAGACGCAGACCTTCTCCAGAAACAATAAATCGGTTCCTCTCTGCCGAAAGAGAATGGATTTCACTGCGCCTTCTAGCTGAGGAAGCTGCCAATAGAAAGACCGCCTTTAGAGTCAAATGCTTTAGACTAGCCGAACGCAACGGTTCGAAAGGGTGCTTGGCCAGTACATTAAGCACTAAAGATAGACTCCAGGCTGGAATGACTACCGGTTGTCTCGGTCGGAGATTGCTCATTCCCTTCAACATCACATTTAACTGGCCACCTCTGGACTATCCCTGTTGGCTAGACAAGGGATAACTGATGCCAAAGCTGACTTGTATCCAGCAACTGTGATGGGAGCTAGTCCTGAAAAGAACAGCTCACAGAGAAAGTCTGCTATTTGCTGATAGTGGATTGAAAGGTATCAATACCCTTTTCTTCACACCAGTCTGCAAATCTGTTAACCTTGTTGTTATATGACTTGAAGGTTGACCTCCTTCTCGCAGACACGATGAAATCAGCAGCCTGTCGAGAAAAGCCTTCCGACGTGGAACGTTGTTTGATAACATCCACGCAGTCAATTTGAACATTTCGGGACGCTCGTGTAGGAAGCGTCCCTTGGCCTGGGAGATTATGTTCGGAATCTCGGGCAACTGCACAGGATTTTCCACCAGCAGATCTAGAAGATCCGTGAACCACGCCCTGCTCGGCCAATACGGCGCTATTAGCAAGACCAGACACGGTTCCTCCCTGACCTTCACCAATACCTTCGGTAGAAGAATGGTGGGTGGGTACGCGTAAGCGTGCATCCCTCTCCAGCTTATCGCCAGAGCGTCTGTATCGACGGCATTTGGATCTGGAATCGGCGAGACATATGTCATGATTTGAGCATTTTCCTTTGTGGCGAACAAGTCCATGTTGGGTTTGCCCCAATGCTCGAAGATCCGTCGCAGAACTGGAGGGTTGAGGGACCATTCTGTTGGCAGGATTCTCTGTCTGCGAGACAAAGCATCCGCCAGAATGTTCAATCGGCCAGGAATATGAGCTGCTTTCAAAACAACCGAGTAATTCCTGCACCATTGAATCAAGTGCCACACCCTGATACACAGAGTGGGCGACCTGGTCCCGCCTTGGCGATTTATATATGATACTACTGTCGAATTGTCCGACCGTATCAATATCACCTTGCCCCTGATCATCGGAAGGAACTCTTCCAACGCCAGTTCCACTGCCATCATTTCCAACAGATTGATATGCAGCTGACTCTCCGGGAGAGTCCATGTGCCCGAGACCTGGTGTTCTCCCAGGCAGGCACCCCACCCTTCCAGCGATGCATCCGTGTAGACGGACAGCTGGGGGTGGAGTAGGTGCAGCGAAACCCCTAATAGGAGATTCTGACGCTGTTTCCACCATAGAAGATGCGATATTATCGGCTCCAAAACTGGCACCAGTTTTGACAGGGGTTCTGTTCTCTGTTTCCACAGAGACATCAGATACAACTGGATAGGCCTTCGCATTAGAGCAGCGTACGGGATAACCTGCTCCATGGAGACCATCATGCCCAGCATCTGAAGGAACCGCCTCGCCTGAATGTGGTTTCCCACTCGAAAACTCTTGAGGATGGCTAACAGAGACACCACTCTGGGCTCTGACGGGTAAACCCTGCCCTCCTCGAGGTCGAATCGCATCCCCAAATAAACGAAATGTTGAGTGGGCGTCAACTCGGATTTCTCCTCGTTGACTATGCAGCGTAGATCTGAAAGTAACTTCAGAGTCAGAGCAGTATCCACGTTCAACCTGGCTGCCGAGTCTGCCTTGAGCAGCCAGTCGTCTATGTAGGTGTGTAGCGCCACGTTCTCTTTTCTGAGAAACGCTGTCACCGCAAGGACCACTCTTGTGAAAACCCTCGGAGCTGTCGACAGGCCAAACGGGAGAACTGTAAACTCCCATACTTGATTCTGAAACGCAAATCTCAGAAACCTGTGCCAACTCTGATTCATAGGAATGTGGAAATATGCATTTTTCAGATCGATCGATACACACCACATTCCTTTCCTCAATCCCGCATTACCGACCTCGGCGTTTCCATCTGGAACCGAGGCGTATGGATAAACCAATTTAATGGCCTGAGATTGAGTATGGGTCTCCATCCCCCTGTGCTCTTGGGGACAAGGAACATGTTTGAATAGAAGCCTGGAGTGTTTCGGTTTGCTGGTTTTATTGCTCCCTTCAGAAGCAAACCCGACACTTCCTTTTGAACGGCTTCTAACTTGTCTGGCTCCCTTGGTACGGGTGTCCAGACAGGTGCCAAAGACAGATTTTGTGGTGGAAAGTCCCACCACTCCGGCATGTAACCCTGGGATAACCATCCCAGGACCAGACTGTCTGACGTCACACCTTGCCAGGCCTCGACGAAACGCATGAGCCTTCCACCCACCATAGACGCCTCGACGTCTAACGGGGTTGTCCGGCTCGCAGTCCGCCCGCCCCCCCCCCCCCCCCCTCTTTCTTAACGAGAGAGAGAGAGAACCATTTCGTTCTAGGCACGACCGGTATAACTGGCACCGCTGTTCCTGTCGCACAGGCGCGGTCCAGGCGGATATGAAGGGAGCTTTCGTACCCTCAGGTACGCTTCGGCCCCTTCTGTCCGCCCTTTGAGGCCTTACCCTTACCCTTCCCCTTGCCCTTCCCGCCTCTAGGGAGGTCAGGAGCAACATTGGGGAGGGTAGGCGCCTCTACAACCTTCCTGGGCTTCTTCGCCGGCGGCGGCTCCGAAAACCCAGCTGAAGCAGAAGTCGCAACAGGCCTAGCTTTCGCCTTGCCCTTATGCTTCTTCTGCTTCTTTGAAGGTTGTCCCGTTAGCGGTTTCCCCACAGCCCCTAGTGCGTGCGCTTGCCGCACTAGCTCTAGCTGTAGGTTTACCGCTAACTGATTCTGCGCGATACTGGCGGTATCCTCTAAGATGGCCCGCGCTTGGCCACCGAAGATGCTAGGCCCTGTCAGGGGCGTCCCAAGAAGACGCTCCCTGACTGCCGTAGCCGGACGCATATGGTCAATGACCATTTGCCTCCTGGATTTCGTCACACGCGCTTGCACCCTTGCCAATGCGCCCATCGACAGCACCAGGCCGTCATTGACACATGAAAGCGCCACAGGTGGCACAGGGTGGCCTGCCCCCGCTTCAGCCCACACCGACTGAAGGAGATGATAAGAGTGGTTGACAGCGCTCATCGCTGCCCTCACACCCTCATCGCATAGGGACAGGACTTCTTCCTGGTGTACCTGAGACTTGTCCACAAGTGCCGGACCGGGGCGACCCGCCACGGCACTCTGGACGCCCAGTCCCCATCGGTCATCCTCCGTGACCGACGGGACTACACCATACCTGTCCTATTCCCCCCGCGGAATACGACATCTTGCCCGCACCTCCCTGGAGGCCGCAGGGAGCTGACCGTTGGTCATCAGTTGTTTGCTATAAATAGCATCCAACAATTCTATGAACCGTGGATCCAGTCCCACTGACTGGATCCGGGCCGCGGGCAAAATCCCCGTCCTGATCGACGCAACCGACGGACGGGGCGCATCTTCATCGGCCGTGGCCGACACCACAGACGGGTCAACCCTGGCTAGCCACGCCAGAGCATCTGACCAATCTACCTCCGATGAAGACACCCCCGCAAACACGTCACCCGTTGACGTGCTCACGGGTCTGCCAGCCACGGCCTCCTGGCAAGGAGCCACGGCTGACACGCCAGGCACTCCGGTACCACACGGTTCCGCCGCCACCCCATGAAACACTCCGGTCCATGGGGTAGGTCCGCACGGAAAACCGTACGGACCCATAGCAGTCACGGAACCATAGCCGGACACGGGCGCCAACGGCACCCCACGTCCGACTGCCGGACCAGGCGAGATAGGTGAGTACCACACCCGGCCCGGCACACCCGTTCCCGTGACGGCTGGTGCCAAACCAAGCCGCACTGAATCGGTGCACGGTAACGGATTTGCCTCAGCCACAGGCGGAGCCGCTGACCTGGCTTGCGTCAAACCAGACAAATGGAGGCCGGTTCCGTCCAGGACGGAGTCAACCTCCATATTCTCCACCTGCGGCTTCACGGGCCGCAGCAACCTCTCCTCCTCGGCCTCCTCGTCTTCAGACTCCGAAGAGTCGTCACTAGACGAGTCAACCGTGGAACCGTCCTGGTGGACGGCTCCCACACCTGACGGACCGGCCACCGCTACTGGACCACCCGGAGGTGGGCACAGAGAAACAGAAACCCGTCTGGCCGAAGCCAGACGGGACTGCCAGGGGGCCGTACGAGACGGCCCCCTCGGTAACCAGTCCAGAATCCTGTCCGAGGACAGGATCCGTACCAGGCATGGGGAGAAACTGCCCCCCAACCTTTGGTAGCAGGGACGACACCAGCGTGGGCAGAACGCTATGCAGAAAAACCCTGCATAGCCGGACCAAACCACGCCGGCGGTGCCATCTCCGCCACCTCCAGCTGGGGATGTGGAGCACCCCCACCGGCCGAACCGGGCGCTCTACGATTTACTCTCGGACCGCCTGACCCCGCGTCAGACCCAGCCAAGTCCTTCTGGCAAGGAACTTAACCATCATCTCAACGGACCACACTGCACAAACATTACACCTATGATCAATATTACACAGGGAACACCTAAAACAGACATGGTCCTTGAACACGACACGGACAAACTTATGGCATTCGTCACATGATGGCGGGGCTGGCTTGGCCTATAACATAAGCACAAACCTACAATCAACAAGCGGAACGAGACCCGGATGGAAGGCAGACAATTAATTTTCAAATAATTTGACTCATAAATTAACTGTAACCCTCCCGCACCCCACCCCGCCACGTTACAACAACGATCGCATTGATTATGACGACAAGAACGAGGCAGGCATTAAACACACCCATAATAGATCCTCCAGGATGTGTAACGGCTCCAGGAATCATATCGCATAGCATTCGGGGTATATTTACTAATCAATATAAATTATACTCCTAACGAAAGCAGCACGATATGTGAAGAAAACAACAAAATGTATAACAAACTGCTGTATCACACGGTAAAACCGCAGACCACGCATCTACTCAAGAATTTTGAAACCACCGATCTTTGCAAACCGATCGTGATCGCACGTAAACTTGATCATTCTAAAGTTTCCGGTACCATTTTTAGTACGCAGCACCCAGAACAAGATGCGCGAATTAATGAAAAATTTTCCTTCACATAAACATCCGAGCGACCGGGTGTGATGTCACCCGCTCGGATCCTACGGAGAACGATGTCAGCCGATATTCGTGTTAGAAATACCGTAGCATAACACCTATTTTCATATCTGCCGATCGCCTGTTGGGGGTTAAAGAAGGCGATCGTCTGGCATATATCGTTGTTAGCACACGTCCCAGATTCTATGGGGTCAGAAATTGGAACATGCGACACAGCGAAATTTAGAGACCTAAGTCTTTTAACTATGGATAATAAAGAACGATACAACCTGGTTATCTTCGGCGGTATTCTCCATAGTATCCTTTAGTTAATCCTTTCACGAACACACAAACTATCACAGATTAAAGACTTAGATTTTCTTTCACAAAAAACACTAAAATCCTCAATGCAGAAAGCATGTATTGCTCTTGTTGCTATGCAAACAAGAATGAGCTCTATGGTAAACGGGTACTCGGCAGTTGGGAGCCGAGTACCCGGTTCCCAGGAGTCGGTAAAGCTTTCTAAGTCTATAATCCTAGAGCCGCTGTCAGGGCCAGCTGTATATCAGAAGTAACAGAATGGTGAGTATTGATCGAAGGAGAATTGGTCAGTGACCCCTGTCCACATAAGGTGGGAGGAGATTTGAGAACAGGGTTGATAAAAAATCATGATTTTTTTATAAAAATCAAAAAAATCGGATTTTTTTTATTTTAATCGATTTTTTTGATTTAAATCAGATTTTTATAACCATGTTTTTTATATTACTAATTAATGATAAGATATGCAATTTTAAGTCAATTTAATTAATTTATTTCAAATCAGATCAATATAGTTATACATGTATATGATGATTCATTTGTTAAGTAACTTGTAAACAAAAACAAGCTTGCCAGCTTTCTCAGTACCAAGACGGTTTCTCACTTTTGAATGCACAAAACCAAAAGTTGAGAATATTCTCTCAACACCTGCACTAGAGGCAGTAGCACCAAGTATTGCATATATCATGTTTAGCACATGGTCACTGACTCTGTCTGATAGAGATTTCCACCAGGCAAAGGGAGACACAGATTCCAGAACAGATGAACTAAACAAGTAATCCTTAAATGGATCTGCTCTGGCCCGGTAGTTCATGATTATAGGTATCATGTCTGGGGATGACACAGACACATACTCCATCACACTGTCAGTTTCCTTGGTAGACAATCCTTTACCAGCAGTACGCGGATCCAAAATATAGGCGAGATAGTGGGCAGGAGTGAGTGCCTGCTTACATCGTTCGTGGAACTTCTTCATAATGCTTAATGATACCCCACCTTCTTCAGTCTTTTTCCAACTTCTTCCATACACTAACTGCATCACTGAGAAAACAGCTATCACTCTGTACTATATCCAGGGCAATGGAGATTGGCTTAAGGAGCCTCAAATAGTCCTCTGCTTGTCTCTTTATCCCAATATTTTGCACTTTACTAGCCACATTTGTGTCTATACTATCCCTATTTTCCTCACACACTTTCAAAATGATGGACCAGTTATCCAGGTAGCACTGAAGGCAGTCAGCTAGCGTATTCCAGCGGACATCTTGTGGTAGGACGAGTCGCTTGCCTCCCTCTGCCTTGTACCATGCTGCTGGTAAATGTGTATTGCGAAAGTACTTCACAATCTGTGTGACGTGTTCCTTAACACCCTTGATCTCTATGTCATGAGCAAGTAGGTTCATGAGGTGGGCTGAACATCCATGGGCAATAATGTCTTTGTGGTCTTTCTTCAGTTCTTCACGCATCTTACGCATGTTAGCCGCATTGTCAGTTACAATGCTACCTATGTTACATTTAAACTGTTCTTCGCAATGTTTAATAGCACTACTAGCAACCTGTTTCATGTACTCAGCAGTGTGACTGTGGCCTGACGTATCCACAGTCTCAGTAAGATAGGAATCACCATCCGAAGTGGTTACAGAGACACAAACTACAGGTTCATTATGTATATTACTCCAACCATCTAAACACATGGAGACAGTCTTGCCTTCAAGCCTTTCTTTACACTCATCCTGCAGTGACTGCTGAACCTTGTCCAGTAAACTACCGGCTACTTCATACCGACTTGGTGGGCAGTAGCCTGGTCTCAGCATCTGGACTAGTTTAATGAACTCTGGATGTGTGACTGCAGAGAATGGTGTGTTAGTAGCGTACACGTAGCGACCGACTTGCTCATCGATGGCGTCTTTCTCAATTTGGGATGTTCTCAAAACATAGTGGTCTAGACCTGCAAAATAAAATATTACTGTATCAGCCAGGAAAGGTAGACACATGTGGGATAATGTTGACATTAGTGTGCTAAGGGTTAACTGGCTGACTGCTCTGAGCTACTTGAGAATAGTTTCAAGCTGCATTACTCAAAACCTGCTAAATAGTGTGAAAACAATATAACTCAAAGTTGTTGGTGATTTATTCAAATTAAGCCAATTAACTACCTGACTGCTTAACTGTTATGTAACACCACAGGTGTTATCACCTCACACAATCAATAAAGGGGTCTGCTCTTGAACAACACTGCTGTCCTATAAAGATCTCACAGTAATAGACTAACTAAGGTGGTAACCCTTTGATTGCCTTGTTTATTTAATTTATTTTTAAATAAGGCAGTGTATTTGTTTGCAAAATTATTTAACTGTAGAAAACATATAGACTGTAACTGAAGGATTAGCTATTAATCAGTTTTAATTACTTGGTCAAGAGTTAGGCTGAGTTAGTGTGTGGTCTGTCGGTCAGATTATCAGTCTGTTTGTCAGTTAAATTTTTATTCACAAAATATTATATTCTCTTACCTGCACTGATTTTGGTTCTCTTGGTAGGCGTACACAACGGTGATGACTCCCCTGCCTCTGGGGCAGGGCGCTTCCTAGGCGTAGAGACTGTTATTGCTGGTGTATCTTGTGTATCAGTCTTACATTCACTATGATGCTGCTTCATACGTGCTACTATGCCTTGCATAGATTTGCCACATTCTTTACACTTAGCCTTACAACCAGATTTACCAATCTCAACATCCTTATCAAAGTACATCCAAATGTGATCTTGCTTTCTTCCAGGCATCTTAACTTATTTTGAACAAATGATGAGTTAAGAAACATTCTATTTGCTTATATGTACTGTGGGATTCAATGTGTTTTCTTAACCTGGCTGCATGTAAACCAGATCTCTCTTACACGAGTGCTGTCTATGTTTTTTTATCCATCAATGTCCATCAGTTTACATACATTGTTTATCAAAGTCAGAGAAAGGAGTTAGCCTGAATGTTTTGATAATCTAGCAAAGTCTGGGCAGTAAATGGGGATAATGGGGTTATAGTATCAGGGACAGAAGCAACACCTATAAAACAACTGTGAGGCAAGGTCAAAACAACAGTTTTTAAAGGTTATTGGGTGTATACAGATGAAATAAAGCAAGTAATACAATATGATGATTTTATTAAAAAAACACTGACTTTTAAAAAAATCGCATCATGATTTTTTTGATTTTTTTGGACTGATTTTAATCATGATTTAAATCACTGATTTTAATCATTTGATTTAAATCAAACAACCCTGTTTGAGAATCAATAAACCAGGATAAAAATCAAACCAATCGTATCCCTATGTTATTAACATAACATATTAGTGTATTTAGCTCAATCACAACGTGATTAGCAAATAAGAACAAGTTGAACTTAAAGAAATAACTAAAAACCAAAAGAAGACTCACCATTTCTCACCGACGCAGTCCTTTAACGAAATGGTGGAAAGTGATTGGTAAATAGTCTTCGGCTTTTTTGGTTAACAAACAAGGATAAATTAAATCAATCTTATCCAAATGTTAACAACATAACCTAATATAGCATTTAGCTCAATCACACCGTGATTAGCAAATACGACCAACTTGAACTTAAAGAAATAACTAACAACCAAAAGAAGACTCTCCCCCTATCTCACAGACGCATAGTCCTAACGAAAATGGTGGGAAGTACTTGGTAAATAGTCTTCGGCTTTTTTAGTTAACAAACAAGGATAAAATTAAATCAATCTTATCCAAATGCTAATAACGTAACCTAATAGTGCATTTAGCTCAATCACACCATGATTAGCCTGCACTCTGGTCTTTTGAGTTAAAAAGATGTAAGGTGAATTCACATTTCCCTCCTGCTACCTGCATGATCTCATCTAAAGACGATCCCTCTAAAAGAGCGAAAGAAGTAGCCATACCTCTAACGTCATCGGCTTTAATAAGGGAGAGATTAATTTGATCCGGTGAGGCTATCTCATAACAAGGATTAAGTATTATCTCAAAATCCATCTGACAATCGAAGAATTTGAGACCGGCTTAGATAAATTTTCCTCGTAGGAAAAACATAAATGAGATGGATCGATTCTTATAACATCTGATCGCTGATTGAAGGTTCCTAATGCCCTAATAGGACACCAAAATTTTTCGGATGACGACAGACGAAAAAGATTTTAAAATGATCGGACTAGCAGGATAGCGGTTAGTGCTAGTTATAGATAAAAAATTCTTTCTGGGATATCAAAGCCGTCTCCTGAAACTATAAATCTCTCCCTTTCAGCAGAAAGAGCATGAATCTCTTGAACGCCTTCTAGCAGAGGCTGTAGCAACAAGAAAAAACAGCTTTGACAATTAAAAACAAAACCAAGCTTACTACTGGTAGAAGAAATAGGTTCAAAATGGCACCCTGCCAAAACTTGAAGAACCAAAGCCCAACTCCAGGAAGGAAAAGACTTAGCAATCGGAGGACGAATATTACTTAGACCTCTAATAAAGCTATTAAAAGTCTTAGTATCCTTGACATCGGCATACAGAAGACAAGGAAGGGATGACACCAGAGAACATCTATACTCCCTGAACGTAATAACTGACAAATGAAAATACCCAAACAGATACGGTAAAAAATCTAATAATTTGGGTATCGAACCAGAATCGGGCACGAAACCTGGTTCTGAACATCATTCACCTAAAGTTTTAAAATCGACCCTTGTAAACTCAACGGGTCGAATCCCTTCTGGCAGAGTCAATCATTTCCTGATATCAGAAGAAACCTTATTCTCGAGGACTTCAGACTCGAGATTCTCCAGACACACAGACTAAAATTTATAGGATTTGGATGCACACAAAGACCTCTTACTTAAGATAGAAGATCCTGGTATACTGGAATAAGAAGAGGGAAATCTACCAGAAAATCTAGAAGGTCTATAA
Source organism: Chaetoderma sp. LZ-2023a (assembly GCA_034401795.1). Taxonomy (NCBI): domain Eukaryota; kingdom Metazoa; phylum Mollusca; class Caudofoveata; order Chaetodermatida; family Chaetodermatidae; genus Chaetoderma; species Chaetoderma sp. LZ-2023a. The sequence continues at coordinate 36,282,791 of CM067360.1, read as the reverse complement.
ACCAAATCCTCTTTGGCCAACAGGGAGCTATCAGAAGAATTTCGCAAACCTGATCCTTGACCCTCTTCAAAACTAACTGAATCAAAATCATTCGAGAGAAGGCATAGGCGAACATTCCTGTCCACTACTGAGACAGAGCATCCACCACCCCACCCCCCCACCTCCGAGGGGTTGACTGTCCAGAAAAGGAGACATGTAAGAGAAGATCTGAGCATTCAGAGAGGCCGCGAACAGCTCTACTAGAGGACAATCCATAAGACTAAACCTCATTCCTCCTTCTAAAAATGAAAGAAAAACCCATGGCCATGACTGAACGAATCGAGATTTAGAAGCCTAACAGACAATCCGACCAATGCACAGAAGCCTGGATCTACTTTCCAATGAATAGCCTCTTCTATAGACTCCCTGACAATCATAGACAAACAACAACCCCTCTAAAGCTAATAGCTTCTAATAATAATGAACAGAAAACCTTTTTTGGAAGAGGAGACTACATAGAAGGATTCTAGCTTTCTACGCGAATAATGTACTTGTAGACATTAATCCTGCACTCATAATGATCCTATGAAACCTTTACTGAATCTAATTCTTTTCAGCGACTGACGAAATTATACTACGATTTACTTAAGAATCAGGGAGATCCCGTACACAAATAAACTCCCGTTGGTTAAATAAATATGTAAACCTGCCGACATAAGAGGTAAAAGGATCGAGAAAAAAGGCTGAATGGCCCGAAGACAACTGGCCATCTAAAGTTGGATGAAAGCAAAAATCGTATCGAAATAATGCGTAGAATACCACCTGACTTATCGGCTTATGAAATGCGCATAGAAAATAATCTGCAACAAAATCCCATACGGTAACCAGTCAGGAGAGTCTTTAATTACGCTGAAATTGTCGCTGATAAACGAATAAATGTCTGAATAGACTACCATTCCAAGAGAGACTACAATACTGGCAATGACTATTTTCAGCAATTTAACATTCCCAATATTAAACAAAAACTGAAATAAGACTAATTCTTAGGCAAGAAGATGACTAGATTCTAGGAATGCGGATATGGAAAAAGGGAAACAGAAATGCATAAACCCGGAAGTATACTACCGGAAACTGATCAAAATCCTACAACCCGGATGTACAGAATTACCGGAAGAGGAAGCTGAAAACCCGGAAATGGATGAACATGTAATGCCGGGTAAAACCGGAAATGACCCTATCCCTGGCTGTACAAAATCCGGATGTGGAAAAAAGGAAAAAGAAATGGATAAAACCGGAAGTAGACTACCGGAACTGATCAAGATCCTACAATCCGGATGTACAGACTAACCGGAAGAGGGAACTGAAAAAACGGAACCGGAAATTGGTGAACAATGCAATGTCGGATCCAACAGACCCGGATATGCATTCTTCCAGAAGCTCTCATGAAACCGGGAACGGAAATCGGAATTACATCCAGGTCTGACCGACCCGGAAGTACACTTCTAATACCGGAAGCGGAAGTAAACTGACTAGTGTCCACCCCGGAACCGGAAACGCCTCTACCAGAATTCAGAAAATAAAAAGAGTCCTCAGACTACGGATATCCGGAATGGCCGGAAGCGCTAAAAGACCCGGAAACGGAAGTAGACACTAGACCTCTAGGACCCGGATGTCCTACATAACCGGAAGACAGACCGGAAGTTACCGAAACGGAAGTGGTAACCGGATCTTGCCGACCCGGATCAAACCCCCCCCCCCCAAACCGGAAGTCTTTCCGGAAACGGAAGCTACCGAAGCCGGAACCGGATCTTGACGACCCGGATGTCTCGCTAAACCGGAAGTCCGGCCGGAAAAAGAATGAGAATCGTAAAACGGAAGTAGCCGGAACTAGCAAGACTAGGTAACAACCTCTCAACAATGGGCGCTTTCGAGACTACTTTAACCACCGGAACCACCGTTACATTGGCATTTTCATAAGTACTAGCCTTATGGACGCCAGCTTCAACCGACGCCACCACTGCTTGAAGGTTATGCTCGTCACCTTCCAGTCTAACGTGGATTTTCTGTGGTGCACCCTCCGAGCACACCTTCAAGAGCTTAGATGCTCTTGTCTTCTGCTTTTTCGGCGATTCCATCACCTGTCTAGAGGACAGGGGGACCGGCTTCCCCCATTTGCGGGAACGCCCGCTAGCCTTCGGGCTATCCTCGGAGCTTGACGAGCTCTCCTTCCTTTTTTCCTCTTTTATTGCAGAAGAGATCCTTTCATCAAGTGATTTCGTCAAAACGGTGGCAAACGACTCCAACCTAGCAAAGAGCGCCATCACGGCGTCCGAATTTCCCGATGAATTTCCCCCCTCCGTTGCTACTGATAACGGAACAGAGGTTGAAGCAAAGGACACCGCCCTTGTCTTGCTAGCAACGGAGGAAGGGGAAGGACGACCAGAGGCAGCGATTGTTAGACCGACAATCTTTAAAGAACGCTTTCGCTACCGAAAACCGGCCACCCTTTACAAATCACACATTAGTAGTACAGGACACTTCGCACAAACGTGCCCGGCGAATCGAGTGATGACGATCACATTTTGCCGACAAACATTTAGTCTTATCTGACCTTTTCGCTAACTCCTACAAACGAAAAAACGTAACAATGGAGCATACCGCTCAAACTCTCACACAAGAGACACCCTCAATTCAGTTCTAACGGCGGGAAAATTCAAATTTCCTTACCAGAAACTTTCAAGGGATTTTAATATAATCCTTATAATGCACTAGAAATAACTTCGTTACAGGCTCTATATATGGACTGGACATTATCAATGATGATGACTTGATTTAGGATAGGCATAACAATCAAGATACCACGAAGCAAATAACGATCTTCACGAAAACCGGTAATATATAAATTCGTCTATAAGATACCATATAAACACAATTATACTCCTAGACGTAACTTAGGGAGGATTGACTTCATATTGGGCATATTGTTCCGAGATATAAAGTCAAAAGGTATCGCTGCCACAGCGCAAAACACAAAAACTTATATAAATATTTTTAGACAACTATTCTGCATGCAGAATAATTGAAAAGTGAATCTGTTTCCTATTCGGGCTCTGATGCGCATGCGTGAGCGCGCATAGCGACAAGCGTCACTATGAGGTGAGTATAGACTGGTGCCAGTCTATACCTGATGGTAGGCTGGAGGTGGGACTCAACCAGTAGCCTGGTTGAGGGTCCATAGGAATAGGATTAGGCATGGGGAGGTGTGTATGCAGGCATAAAAATCTTATTCTGATAGCAAAATGCAAATAATTGATTTAGCAAGTAGTGATTGAACGGTAATGGATGTTTTTGTGGTGTAATAACAACCAAGGTTTTTAACACGGTCAGTTACCTTAACCATTGACCTTTTGGCCCAGGGTAACCGTGAGATGCTGTATCATTATAAGGAAGCATAAACAGAAAAGTTGAGCTAAACGCAAATTGGACGACGATGCCACCACTGCCGGAAGACGCACAGGGTATCACAATAGCTCGTTATACTTCGTAAAGTCAAGCTAACAATGGTACTACATGTAGTTAGTCGATATCTCAACGATACCCTCAATCTAACAAAAAGTATTTCTGAATTGGTACAGCAACACCCATATATATATATATATATATATATATATATATATATATATATATATATATATATATATATATAGTAAAATCATTTTTTATCAAGAATCTTCAGTTTAAGAAAATCTATCATGTCTATGGTAGAAATTCTTTGCCTACCTACATAACATACATATAAGGAATAAGGATGGCTTTATAAGCCAACAGGGCTTGTATCTCCACACATGTCTTGCTCGACTCGCATCTGCAATGCCTTAATTAAGTTTTGTAACCCTGATAAGCAATGAGCTGTCTCACTGCTGCACACCACTGGACAATAAGTTCAATGGGAAAAAGCTCTTGACAGTTTGCTGAATATATTGTTTTCAAAATATTTAGCATGTCCAGAGATATAACCCCTGGAACATGTCTGCAAAAATGCAGCAGTCAGATCTATGGTTAAATATTAGTTGCCGCTTACCTTCTGGAGAGAAGATTGTTGTCCTTGAATCATACCGTCTTGACTGGAAAAAAACATATTGGTTCCGTACATTAGTCATTAACCCTTGAAATTCTAACGTCTAAATTTCAAGACATCTACACGGGAGAGCTGTGGAATATTTCGAAACTAAATCAACTGGAATCTATTGCTGTGATAGTGAGAAACAAAACCCCCGTAAATTAGTTTCAAAATATGCAAAGAATATTCATTACAATATAATCAATTTGTCATTCCTAGTCTGTAAGGCTTACATGGTTTGGTTTACGAACAGTTGCCAGATTTCTCACACTCTAAAGCCAGATAAGACGGTCTATTAGAATTTGTATGGGTGCTTCGGTTTCTTCAGGTGTAGCTCATATCCTTTAATAGAATGGAGGATTCCAGTTTATCCATCCATCATGTGACGTCATAAGGTATCAATCCGAATTTCAAGGACTGAATTATCCATTCAGAAATAAATTCAATTCAGGTAAATTTAATTTGCTTATTTATAGTACTTACAAAGTGCAAATATAAGTGGCCCACCAAAGGCAGAGCTTATGAGGTGTGGACGGACGGACCCCTTACATATAACATTTATACATGAGACACGTTACAAACAATGAATACACTGTTTGAGATATAAACAATTACATAGATTTATCTGTTCTGCTTGATAGTCTTTAATCCTGCTGATAGACAATATATATATATATATATATATATATATATATATATATATATATATATATATATATATGACCGATCTACCCACTAATCAATCAGCCAAATGCTATTAAAACTGAAATCTGGCTATGAAAAGCAGAATTGGCTAAATTATTGGCTAATGATTTTAAAATTTTATTTTCTTGACTGGCTGAATCCTGAGTAATTCCAGCGCTACAATTGCAAAACAAAAATTTCTGTTTACGTTGTTGAATATTTTGAAACTAATATGACTGAAAGCTGTTGCTTCTTAAGGCAGCAACAGCTTTGTCATATTAGTTTTAAAATATTTCAAAACACATTTCTTATATGTATATTATGATGCTATTGTATCTGGATGGTAAAATCGATAGAATTAACTGATGATGACTGACAGACAGTAAACATGTTCATAAGTGACATTGAAGTAAAGATGTGGCTAAAATATTTACTATTTGGCTAACAAAAATTGTATTTGGCTAATCTACTGGCTAGAACATCGCAAAAGCCAGATCTGTCCCTGTATATATAACAAGTCAAGTTGTCAATGTGCTTGAGAGAATAATCCTGAAGAAGCTGACAAAATTTTGTGAAGATAACCAATTGTAATAGTAATAGTAATAGAAATAGATTATAAATTTTGTGATGTAATAGTAACAGCAATAGATTGAAAAGTAATAGGTAATAGCCTATTACTTATCTATTACAGGTGTTATTTTTAAATTTTAAGAAATTATGAAATGTAGGCACCAACAAATTTCAATCAAATTATCTACAAAACAATCAGTACAAATTGGGACGTATGTAGATAAGTCAGGTTTCTGCTAACAAACATACACACTATCAGGAATGAGTCATGAAACATGATGAATATTTATTAAAACCAGCATCGGGTCAAATTTATTATAATCATAATTAGTTCTTTGTCCCTAATACTTCGCGGTTGCAGCAACAAGATCGAACAAAACACACAAATATTTTAGCTTATTTACGTTAGGTGTTATAAAAAGTTTTATTCTTATGTGTTCAGTATTTCTGGAATGTAATTAAGTTCAATTTTTATTAAATAGTGATCGATTTAGAAAGTTTTAGCATCAACAACCATAGATCACAAAATCTAACTGGCGGAATGTTCCTCGCGGGGAAGACCAAAGAGGAGAACGCCTATGGATATTTCAAACCCGACAAATTTGGCGGTGGCTAGACTAACCAAAGAACTGATGCTTTTGGGTATATTTGTGCAGTCATCGATGTCAAAGAATTCTCTAAAGAAATTATATCTAGAAACCATTGGCCGCCTCCGGGAGTCTAATATTCCGACAGGAATCCGTAACAGTAGGTCTGCAAGATCGGCAACGAAGGCATCGCCGTCCATCACCAGCAATGCTGAGGCGAATGGTGTTTCTACTACAGAAAATAGGCCAACATTTCGGCAATCGGGAATGAATGACGAGACAACGCAATTTAGTGATGCTCAACCCACAACGCTGCCGAATCTAGAAAACAATCTGGCAACAGTGACAACTGTGACCGGAAGTAAAACCGTAAATGTCAGCGAGTTGTTGCGTAATATGTGCATTTCGATGCAGAATATCATATGTAACAGACTGTTCTTAAGCTAACACAAACTGTACATGCTATCGTGAACAAAGCAGATGGTAAATTAGATTCCGCTAATGGCAATACGTTGCATTCAGCATACGCTGCATTATGCAACACCAATGACATTACAGATTTCGTAAATCTTGGGAGCGAAAAGGAGGCTACTTCCGGAGACAACTCGATGACAGGTGGGTACCGTTTACCACGAACCGAGTACTGTATCCCGGCTGAATGCATCCCACATATCGATGTAGTCTCTGATTCCTTAAAACAAAAAATCTGGGATGGGAAAGACGTGAATATGGCTAGTCTACTGATCCCTAATTTCAAAGTGGACAATTCAAAACCAAATGATACTATCCAGAACCAACCAGACCCAAGGTTGCTTAAGTCATTGAGCATTAGCGAATTTATCACTGCATTCGGCAGATACAAGTGAGTAATGAGTATTCGCTATCCAGAAGGTGTCCGGTATTAGACACTTACAAAGCAAACATAGTTGAAGTTTCCAACCATTATGGTACAAAATTTTATGACTACCATTGCCACTTTTCCGCCCGTGCTGCAACCGTCCTAAAGGACAACAATATAAAGATAGATTGGTCTATCAGAGATCATGCCTTGCTTCAGTTAATTGTGGGTAGCGCCAGGGCTAATACCTGCAATATGTGCCAATCAGTTTCACACTGTACAACTTTTTGCCCTCAAAATATGAATATGAGGAATACACCTATTAGTATTAATACGTCATATCCTAATGCTATTGCCGGTTCCTCCAGGTCTGGCACCAGTGACATGGATAAGAGGGGTCGGGCCAGGTTTAGGGTTAATGGCGAAGAAGCCCGTAATAATTATAATGAAGGGAGGTGTAATAGGATGAACTGTATGTTTGTACATGCTTGCAACAATTGTGGCTTATTAAATCACACCACAAAAAAACTGTAGGAACAAACACCCCTCAAAAATATTCAATCTTTGATTGACTGCGGAGTAGGGCTGTGCATTGGAAACAAAATCATTAAACGTTTAAACGTTCGTTTATTAAACGTTTAAACGTATTTCAGCCTTTTAAGTAGGTAACAGAATTTGGGGGGAAATATCTTAGTACCCTTTTCAAGTAAGTGTTGAATATTAAAGACTTTATTTATTAAATCAGTACACGAACATTTTATGTATGATATATATAAAACAATATAGTCTAAGAAGAGATCCTGAATATGACAGCATAGCTTCACATAGTTTACACTTCACTTTATTTTGCTCAACTTTCTCGAAATTATTCCACACTTCACTCTTAGCTTTACCCATTATTGAAACGAAACTGATAACATCTAAGACATTAATGAAAAACACAACTGAATGCAGAATGTATATAGCACGTGCCAAGCCCCTCCCATACGCGATTTGAGGGCCAGCCAATTGCGATTGCTGTACGCGGTATTACACATCCGTGGAAATGTTATTTTTAAAAGACGCGATTCTTCATGCAGAACAAACGACTAGGCCTAAGAAAAACAGTTAATTATACTTTACCATATCCTGTCTAATTAAATCAATAGATTATCAGATGTTTATGCTTGGCAATAATTATTAAGTCAACAATAAACATTCTTGCTTACACTTACACACGCTCAAGCCAAGCTTTCTTAAAACTTTGAAACAAATTTGAATAAAAGTTGTAACTGACGGTTTTGAAAATAATTTGACTGAATGACGTTGCTGCTTTAGAAATTTAGACAACAGCTTCCAGTCAAATTATTTCTAAAATGTTATTTGAATATGGATTACAGCGCTTGATAATTGATTATATCTGGCAAAGACTTTAGCGATCTAGCGATCAGGAATCTCAAAATTACGCACACGGAAAATGCTATTTTTTATTTTTTTATTTTCGTTTAAACGTTTATCATTTTGGTAAACGTTTACCAGATTGTTAAACGTTTAAACGTGCCCAGCCCTACTGCGGAGCCACCGTGAACTATTAATATTGTAAATTTAACACAAGAGCTAGCAAATCACCCTGACATACAATTCGTTGAATACCTGATAAGAGGGTTAGAGGATGGGTTTGATACCATGGTACCAGCTATTGCACTAAAGAATAAAGAATGTAAAAATCTTCGGTCTGCTCTTTTACAGCCAGACATAACCGATACCTTTATTGAGTGAAGTTGCTAACGGTTTTCTGTGTGGCCCCTATTCCATGTTGCCTTTCAAATCTTATAGGGCGAGTCCTATCGGCATAGCGATAGGAAAGTATTCTGGCAAACCTCGTCTCATAGAGGACTTATCATCACCTCACGATAACGACAATCACCCAAGCATAAATGACCTAATTGATCAGGATAGATTCCACCTGTATTATGTTAAAATAGACGATGCTACACAGATAATTCAATCGCTTGGAAAGGGGCCCCTATGTGCAAAACCGACATTGCAGACGCCTTTAAACAAATGCCCATTCTGCCGTCGCAGTGGCATCTTTTTTGCATTAAGTAGCAAGAGAATATGTTTTCTACAAGCGCCTCACCTTCGGCTGCCATTCCAGTCCTAAGATTTTTGATACTTTATCCGTAATATGGCCTTATTGCATTTAATATTCAACAGATTAAATATTCCCATGGCAAAAAATAAAACTATTGGACCTAGCACCGTTATAGAATACCTAGGTATTGTCTTAGATTCCATTAAAATGGAGGCTTGACTACCAGCTGATAAACTAGAGCGCATCATCTCATTGCTAGAATCTTTTCAAAATCGCTGGTCAGCCACAAAAAGGGAATTGTTGCAATTACTAGGTCACTTGAATTTTGCTAGCAGGGTGGTCATTCCCAGCAGGGCATTTGTATCTCATCTTATTACGTTATCCACCACAGTAAAAAACTTGAACCACCATGTTAAGATCAATAATGACTGCCGGGAAGACATACTTATGTGGACAAAATTCTTGTCAGCCTGGAATGGTGTTTCAATGTTTTATGATAATCGGATCACATTGGCTGATGATCTCTACTTGTACACCGACGCATGCGGGACAATAGGGTATGGGGGATTTTTTCAAGGAGCCTGGTTCTCTGAACATTGGCCCATGTCATTGTGTGAATCTGTATCTGAGAATAGTGAATTGTCCATCGCCTTCAAGGAACTCTATCATGTGGTAGTAGCTTCTATCTTGTGGGGCTCTCAGTGGTGTAGACACCGTATTATGATCAGATCTGACAATACTGCTACGGTCGCAATACTAAAAAACGGCAGATCGAAATGCAAATAAATTATGTGTCTTACATTGCAAGCCGCCATTTGTAATTTTATCATATTAACATATACCTGGTCATCTTAATTCTATAGCTGATTCTCTATCACATTCTCAGATTTCAAGTCTCCGGAAACTGGCTCCCCATGCACAAGCACTATCTTGCACAGTTCCACCACCGGAGGCAGTGTTTTGGCGCTCCAGCCAGTTGTCTGACGATTGTGGGACTCGGCAATAGCGCCAAGGATGAAATGTGCATACAAAACCGGTATAAACACTTAGAGACACTTTCTTCTGTTTAACGGAGTAACTGCTCAATTCAGAACATGGGATTTTCCGGTTAATGAAGAATTACTGATCTATTTTGGTGCCCATTGCAACAGTAAACTAAAAACATCATATTCCACGATCAAATTATATCTATGTGGTATTCATTTTTCGTGCTTGCAACATAATATACCTTATCCGTCCACTAGTCAAGCCCAACGCTTACATGCCATTTAATGTGGGGTAAAGCAGAGTCAGGTCAAGACCCCAAGGGCTCGTTATCCCGTCACTTTTGATATTCTTAAAAAGGTATGCTTGTACCTACGAATAGGAATTTTTTCACCATTTACAGATTTAATGATGGAAACAGCATGTACTGTGACATTTTTTGGATTCCTCCAGTGTGGAGAATTCACAGTAGACAAGACCTTCGACCCTACATCCAATCTCTGCATATCCGATATGACCATAACTCAACATAAAGTACTGCTGACCTTAAAAATGTCAAAAACTCATCCATTCAGAGAGGGGGGGGGGGGGGGGGACTATCTACTTGTTCAAAACTGGTAACAGTATATGCCCTCATGAGGCATGTCTAAGATATAACAAACTGCGGTTATTGCCGGGACCTTCCCAAACAAACCCACTATTTGTCTCACTTCCTAGGGTGTTCTTCATCACCCGGTTCAAATACATTTTAGAACGACTCAAGATCAATTCAAAATTGTACAGTGGCCATTCTTTCCATATAGGTGCAGCTACCACAGCTGCCTCAGTTCATGTTGAAGATCACTTGATCAAGCAATTGGGTAGGTGGGACTCTGATGTGTATGGGAGATACATTCGAAATCCTCAGTCCAAAATCAAAGAACCTCAACAGTTATTGACATCAGTAAATGTTCCATAGTACCGCTACATCATTGTTAAAAATAGCATATTGTATTATAGTAAGCTGATACAGGGGAGATAACTCTTGATACCATTGTGCTCAACTACAAGTGGTGTGGAGAGTTGTCTCCCTTGTATGCGCTGATGATCCACCATTCACATGCCATATTGGGTGGTCAAATGTCAGGGCTGTGATTATTATTACAGTCTGTACTTCGTGGTTTTCTCCCACCCATTGCCACCCTTCTGCTTTCAGGTGTAATTGTGATTAAGTATTGTTTATGTTGGTATAGTAACCTTGATTTCATTAGGTGTGTTAGCTAATAGACAGTGTCTAGCAATTTCATACTCATTTTGCTCTAATTATGACGATGTGTAAGATACTTCAGATTGGGTACAGAGTCATACCCTACACAGAGTCATGCACCAGCATACTTCAGATGAGGGCGTATTTACTATTAAGCTTTGGTACCTCATCTTACAAATGTCTTTAGTAATGGAATGAAATGTTCTCCATATAAGTGATGTAATTATTATTATTAATATAATAATATAAATAAGGAAACCTGCCTCCTTTATTTACAAGACAGATAGGTCATCGCTTTAGCTCAGCTAACTGACAATTCCTTCTGTGTGATTATGATAGTACATAACAATATTACAGGCATCATATATTTGTAGATTTATTATCGTTTTCCGCATTTCTCCTGTACCCGTTTCTCCTCAATGTTAGGGTCACTTCATGTTTATCACAATAAAGATGTCTACTCAGGAATCCATAGGAGAAAGATTACCCACAGTAGGGTGGCTGCAAAAGATATCCCCACGCTATCCTGCATACAATGTTACACTAAACCTGGGGCTACGATGCCACCTGTACAAAAAAACTGAAATTAAATCAGATATTCCTCTCGCTTCTCAAGTTTAGCTTAAATCGTCCAAATTTCACAAGTGTACCTTATTTAGGTGGTTATCAAAAAATATACACTTTATTGTAAAATATTTCATATATTTTGATACACGGCCCAATACATTTACGGCCGAACGAATCCCGCACTAGTTCCAGTGTGCCAGCCATTCTTGTGCTAGTTAGCGCTATGAATCATGGGAAATACACTGCCTTATTTAGCAGGCGAGGTCAAACCTAATATATATGAGCAAGTGGGTGGGGTGGCATGATTTTAGAGCAATGATTTTCCGTGATCGCGGTAAACGGATGGAATTCGTGGAATGGACGTATGTATCTGGTATCTTGATGACAATTAAATGTTTTCCACCAAAATAGATATAATCGCATTAAATAGTTGACAATCTCGGTGAAAATATTAATTTTATTTAAATTTCTCGCGTATTATCGGAAAAATTAGCGTTATTTGATGTCTATCGCAAAGTAGGGCAGTCCGCTTATGTCAAAATATCCCGAAATCGTGACAAACGTATTACATCCATTTACCCCAATGCACAAGACTTTGTTTCGTGTCTTTCTGGTACATGGAGATGTCTTTCCGGTACACGGAGATATCTTTCTGGTTAGGGTTGCACAATTTTTCGATTATTCGATTAATCGAGACTATACAATTAAAAATGATCGTGGACGATTAAAAAATGAAATAATCATATAATCGCCATGTTGAAATTTTTGTCAAGACACTTTTACGCTTGTGAAACTCTGCTCGCGTTACCAATCATGGAAACAACCATCCGGCTATCAGCCGAATGTGTGAATGATTAAATAAACTAAATAAATAACTGATTTGTTTGTATTGACTCATGATTAGTTTTAGATGAATAAAGATTGTTCACTTGGTCGCCATTTGTGATTGTTGTTGTAATCACACATGTTTATCCCGCGTTTCCCATTCTCTGAATAGCTATGCGCTAACGGTTTTCCCAAAAAAGTTCTAAAACTGATACCACGGAAATTCAACGCATTTTCTCCCATAAAAATTCTCACCGCCTACGCCTATGTTTAATGTATACCTCAAAACATCACCGGGTAAGTGAAATTATTTGATTTGAGCACCTAAATATTGCGTATCCTTTAATAAAGGTCGTTTATTTCATCAAAATTAATCCACAATTTGATATAAAATGGCGTCGCGAAAGAAATACAAATCACGTGATTCACCGCCAATTGAAGACCAAGTTTACGCCCCCTAGTAGGGTAGCTACTCGAGTTACTAGAGTAGCACCTAAACGGCTGAAGTACGTACTCTAGTACCTACTCAAGGCTACCCACCTATCAGACAGGGTAAGTCGAGTAGGTCACGTGTTTGCATTTATTTTAAACACATGGTCATTTACCCGAGTGTAACTGATCACATGCTGATCTACCCTTAAGTATGTACGAGTTTTTTCACCTAAACTCGCTATCAGAGTTAATTTAGAGCGAGTACTCGGATATAAATATTCTGGAATCAGGGACTCGGAACTCGGGAATTTCTATATATTATCATTGCGCAATAGGAACTGAGTATTATATTGATCTGAATAACGGGTACCCGTTTGATAAATTCCTGTTAGCGTATAATATCTTGCGAGAACACGCCGCTTCCCATCGCAAAAGAGCCGCTGGCTCACCAACTTAAGAAGCCGGCTATAATGTCGTTCGTAATAATTCAATTTGTATCATTTAATGTTGATCGGCGTTACAAAATTGATGCGCCTTTTCTCCCGTACTTGTTCGGTACATAAATTTGGTCTTAAAATATATTTATAAGGAAGCTATTTAATCACAACAAGACTGTTTTAAGCGCATTTTGACTACAAAAGTGTGGAATAAACCTTATTACATCTTGAACATACGTGGCCTACTATTAGTATTAATCTAATAGGTAGTCGAGATTTACAAATCCGAGGCCTGTATTGACTTCTACAGGGACCGGAAATGTATCAGGGCAGAGTACGGTCTGAAGTAGATGCACCCTGTGACACGATTGTTATTATTGTACACGCTATTCTTACAAATTTTCTTATACAATCTGCTGAGTTAGAGGGCGGGCTTCTAATACAGAGTTTTGCCGTTTTGAAACTGCTAAGAAATCATTGGAGCTCATATGTCAAAGTTAGGGGGTGGGCTTCTATTAGAGCATAGGCTACAATTACGCGAAATACGGTACCTTGCGTTTTATGTCTAGAAAAATCTTGACACTGTTTGCAATCAACAACTGGCGTATTCTGTCCATGTATGTATACCCATGTGCCTAACCCATAATCTTACAATCTGCAGTAGCGTAATAACGTCCTCTAAGCAGCATTGACGTAGTTAATATAGTTCATGATTAATCGTATGATCGCGATTATTTTTTTTAAATGATCACGATTGTGAAAAGTGAATAATCGTGCAACCCTATTTCTGGCACATAATTCCAAAATTTTACATGAAAATAAAACCCATAGAGGTCCATTCTGGACGTTTAAAGTTAAATTACTATGATGCATAACCAAGAAACTTGATAAAATATTCCTATATAACGCTAGAGAACATCAACATTCGATATTTTGTCATTTTCACGCCTTTTTAAAACTATATTTCAGCAAATCTAAACTGTAAAATGGCAGACCATTGCTCAATCTGACAAGTTCCCAGTACACGAAGTTGTTCCCTGACGCAATCTGACAAGCTGGACAGACTGTTACGAAGACTTAATTCTAATTGACTTTTTAACATTTCGAGCGTGTTCCCGGTCACGCGCAATTAGTGGTCACTAGTTTTGTAAAGAAAGTGCAGAAACATTTGCCATATTGCACCTGTTAAACCCTATGCGGTACGTCACAAATGTTTACGGTCATGCCCTCACTCACCCCCCACCTCCATGCCTCATGCTAGAATCAGTTATTGAACCGTACTACCAGCTACCATATATTTCTTTAACATTGTAATAGGGATTATACATATGATAAATATGGCAGTGTGCCAGCCAAGAAAGTGAAAAGAATAGCCGCTGTTTGTGTGGTGAATGCCAAGTCTCGTGTGCGACAATTTCCTGAAGACTTATATGAGGATGGAATGTACTGTTTTGCAAGTTTTGTCAACATTCGCTTGACTTTGAAAGATTAGACACCATAAAGGATCATATACTCCAAAGTAAACAAGGGGCCCAAATCGCTCACCTGGACAATAGGCATTTCAACTAGAATGCTCTTTATCAACAAGATGGCCAGCAAACCATTTATCCGACAGCTTCAAAAATTGCAAATTTGAGATCAGAATACCCAAAAACACATAAAAACAAATTCCATCAAATAAAAAAATCCAATATGGCCACCAAACATGCTATATTTTGATTGGCCCACGGCGGCCATGTTTTTTGACGGATCAACTTCTCTTGAACAAACTTTAATGGCCCTTAGGCCCTAATCATATCTGCTAAATTGCAGCCCCATCCCTTCAGCGCTTCTGGAGAATAAGTCATTTTCACTACAACTAGGTCAATCAAGATGGCTGCCGAACCATTTGACCAATCAAGTTCCCTTGCCATAAAACATATTTCATGAGGTTTGCATCAATCCCCCCAAGCCGTTTCGGAGAAGATTATTAAAGACGTTTCCTAAAATCGGCCTAAATCCAAGATGGCCGCCGGACAAATTGGCCGATCGGGTTCATTTGAACAAACTTAGATCTCTATGCCCTATGAATGCTTCCTCCAAAATATAATTGAAATCGGCCCAGTGGTTCTTGAGAAGAAGTCGTTTAAAGAATTCCCCATTGCTTTACTATGGGCCCCATTGCTTTACTATGAGAGGCTTTGGCGGGAAAACAAACCAAGATGGCAGCCAAAGCATTTATCCGAGTTTCGAAAGTGGCATATTTGAACTCGCCACACTGATAAGCATATATAAAGCAATTTTCGCCATCAAAATACATCAAATACAAAAAAGCCAATATGACCCAGAAACGCTGAATTTTGTTTGGTTGATGGTGGTCATGTTTTTTAACGAACAAACTTCCCTTGAACAAACTTGAAAGGCGCTTGGTCCCTAAGCATATTTACAAAATTTCAGCTCTATCCCTTCAGCGGTTCGGGAGAAGTCATTGTCGCGAAAACTAGGTCATCCAAGATGGCCGCCAAGCAAAGCAGCCAATCAGGTTGCCTTGAACAAACTTGGATCTACCGCTGCCACAGATGATGTGTTATGAGGTTTGAATCAATTCTTCCAGCGGTTTCGGAGAAGATTTTTTGAAGGGTTTCTAAAAAATCAGCCATTTTGGCCGACGGCCATCTTAGATTTTGACCGATCCGCTTCGTTTGAACAAACTTAGATCTCTATGCCCTATGAATGCTTCCTCCAAAATATAATTGAAATTGGCCCACTGGTTCTTGAGAAGAAGGCGTTTAAAGAATTCCCCATTAATTTACTATGGGAGCCTATGGCGGGAAAACAAACCAAGATGGCAGCCAAACCGTTTCGCCGATAGTCTCGAAAGTAGCATATTTGAACTCGCCACACTGATAAGCATACATAAAGCAATTTTTGCCATCAAAATGCATCAAATACAAAAAAGCCAATATGACCTAGAAACGCTGAATTTTGATTGGTTGATGGTGGTCATGTTTTTTAACAAACAAACTTCCCTTGAACAAACTTGAAAGGCGCTTGGTCCCTAAGCATATTTACAAAATTTCAGCTCTATCCCTTCAGCGGTTAGGGAGAAGTCGTTGTCGCAAAAACTAGGTCATCCAAGATGGCTGCCAAGCAAATCAGCCAATCAAGTTGCCTTGAACAAACTTGGATCTACCGCTGCCACAGATGATGATCTCTATGCCCTATGAATGCTTCCTCCAAAATATAATTGAAATTGGCCCAGTGGTTCTTGAGAAGGCGTTTAAAGAATTCCCCATTGCTTTACTATGGGCCCATTGCTTTACTATGGGAGCCTATACCGGGAAAACAAACCAAGATGGCAGCCAAACCGTTTAGCCGATAGTCTCGAAAGTAGCATATTTGAACTCGCCACACTGATAAGCATATATACAGCAATTTTTGCCATCAAAATACATGAAATACAAAAAAGCCATTATGACCAACAAACGCTAAATTTTGATTGGTTGATGGCAGCCATGTTTTTTAACGTACAAGTCATTTTCGCGAAAACTAGGTCATCCAAGATGGCCACCAGGCAAATAGGTCAATCAGGTTGCCTTGAACAAACTTGGGTCTACCGTTGCAATAGATGATGTGTTATGAGTTTTGAATCAATTCCTCCAGCGGTTTTGGAGAAGATTTTTAAGTGTTTCTAAAAATCGGCCATTTTGGTCGGTGCCCATTTTGGATTTTGGCCGATCGGCTTCATTTGAACAAACTTGAATCTCTATGCCCTAGGATGCTTCCTGCCAAATATAATTGAAATCGGCCCAGTGGTTCCTGAGAAGTCATTTTAAAGGAAAAGTTGACGGATGGAGGCCGGACACGCGACATAAGCTCACTTGGCCAGGCCAGGTGAGCTAAAAACACTTGCATAACAAACTATTAGCAACTGGGCCTGTAGCAAATGCTAGTTTGAGTGGTCAACCAAAACAAGTCACATTGTTCAGTGCACTTAAGTCGAAGGATTTACGCAAAGAATTCATTCTGGACTTTGTTAAGATGTGTACTATGACTGATATTCTATTGGAAAAAGCGAATAAGATGAAACCATTCATTGTTAAACTTTGTAGGCAAGGTGGTGCCCTGCCACAGCCACAAACACTGCGCCAGCTTTATATACCATGTCTATTCGAAGGACATTTTTCTGCACTGAAAACACCTCTGGTTGGCAAGAAGGTGTGCATTGTCATGGATGAAATGACAGACATAAGAGACAAACGTGTACTGAACATTGTTGTTGGTGTTTACGGGTCATCTTTTCTGATAGACGTTAAATTTTTGGATGCATGTAATCATGCAACTGTCAGTCAGGCCCTTATCCAAGCTGTTACTGGAGCAGGCATCCAGCTTGTAGATGTACATGCTATTGTTTCAGACTCGGCTGTATATTGCAAGAAGGCATACAAAGAGGTTCTATATCCTGTCTTCCCAAGCTCATGTCATGTTCTCTGTCTAGCCCACATAGTAAACCTTGCAGGTGAAACTATCCACCATTGGGGTGATTTTGTGCACGTTTCTACACTTGTAACCATGGTGACATCTGCATTGTACAAGAAACATGGCAGGAAGGCCCAATACACGGAATACAATTTCCGAATATTTGCCCAAAGAAAGTGTGAAATTACCGCCACTGCCATCACAAACATGCTGGAACTCATGGTTCGAAGTAGTCAGATACCATGCCACCCATGTTCACTTGTAAGGTGAAAAAAGTCTCAGGCAATTGACAGACTTTCGGAACTGTGTACAGATAAGACCATCTATCCACAAATGCTGTTACAATTTCATTTTATATCTGAAAGCTCCATGCCTTTGATCACTACACTGACTTTCCTTGAAGACCTTACAAGCCAAACTCTCGCTCTACAGGCTTATGACAGATTAGAGGACTTACGCCAGTTTCTGTCTGAGGGCACAACTAAGACTTCCTTTGGTGAAGAAATTGATCGACTGCTTGGAAAGCTCAAAACTGATGAAAAGTCAAGGGTGATGACATCATTTCAGTGCCTTCAACAATGCACTTAGAAAGCTACAGTTACACATTGATGCTCATCCAGCATATCTCCTGTACAAAGCAGTGAGGATATTTTATCCACGACTTATTGGCAAACTTTCAGTAAACATTGACGACTATCAAGCCATTTCTGGAATGGCATCACCATCCAATGATGTGCTGCAAGAATTCCATATTTCTACTGTCTATGATAATAGTAAATTACCAGAACCATTTCGCACTGTTCCCTTCTGGAAATTAATGGCAGAGATATTTCCACAGCTGGCGCCCATTGCTCTTAATGCCATGTGGATGCGAGTTGCTAGTGTGGATGTTGAGCGCTCCTTCTCACAATATAAACATATTCTCAATGACACGCGTGAAAGCCTTACAGAGACTAACACTAAACAACTCATTATGTTGTACTATAATGGAGATTTGGAAGGGAGATTCTAACTGTCTAACAGTCTAACTAATTCACCACACTAGCAAATGAGTTCCATATGACATGAATTGTGTAGCAGCAGCAGACATCTATGTCATCGATTTCCAAGAAGAGGAGTGTTTGAAGCTTTTTATTAATCCTTGCCCGCCACATGACTAAGGGAGATAACTCACATTTGTTTGAAATAGCAAGTGAAATTGTGTGACTGAATTACCTCCCATGATCATATGCCATAGGATCAGTTTACGTACCTGCTTGAATTCCTTTCATAGAAATTTTGTTCTTGTCTTTTAGTTCATACTTGTTGGTATTCTGAACTATTTTGATGTTATGCTTGCATTGTTGTCAAACAATTTTCAGTTGTCAAAGAAAAACAAAAACTGTGCTACATGTATTTTTACATGTATCTGTTTTAGTAAAATAAAATAATGTACATAGTACTACATACAGCAATCATGTTATCATGGTCACAATTTGCAGTAGTGATAATTGACTGTGTTCTCCAGAGTCCAGAAATGTGATATTTCAATAATAATTTGATGGACTTGACTTTTCAGGGTGATACTATCATCAAGTCACTCTATAGAACACCTCAATCAGAAGATGCCTACCATCATCTCTCGAGGCCAGAGCAAATGACCATTTTTCGTCTCAGAACTGGACATAACAGACTAAACCAACACATGTACAGGCGGTTCCACCTTACGACATCGCCCGCTTGTCCTTGTGGAGAAGCAGAACAGACCTCTTTTCTTGAAAAGCTGTATGGGCCTGTGGAAGAACTGCAGAAAACCACAGATTTCATCTTGAGAACGGCTCCCCAAGTGTGATATCAGCGATCGAAAAGAAGAAGAAGAAGAAGAGTGATAAGTGATTCTATCTAATATTCCTTGTTACCTCACTGAAATATTGTGTTTCAATCCTGGTGCAGGATTCGCTGGGTCGTGAATATATTGGGCTGTGTATCAAAATATATGAAATATTTAACAATAAAGTGTATATCTTTCGATAACCGGTGAAATAAGGCTCTAGTTTCGGTGAACTTTCGTTACGCATGCGCTGTGTAACAACACACGTTCTCATGACATCATAATTTTGTAGTCAGACAGTACAGTAAATATCGGTAATGTTTACCGCATTTAGCCTCAAAATGCACATTAAAATGCTAAGTGAGTACTAAATCAACTTTAGCATGTAAAAAAATGGCAGATTTTCTTATTACTTTTTATTATCTGCCTTTAAATCATTGTATTTTAAATAAAAAACAAAAATTGTTTGTTTCATATATTGTAAATTTTTCCACGTCATATGTTTTATTTATACCACGTGACCAATGCCAAAATCCATACTGGACAGGGTGCCTGTTCTTAGCACGTTTTATCAAAATCAATGGGTATATAGTTAAAAAAGTTAAAGTTAAAACTATTACAGAACGGAGGCAATACCGTTATGTTCTGCTCCATGTCAGAATGGTTATACATATATGCAAATATAACTGTACAGGACAGATATATACAACTGGTCGACAGACGACCCTATACAGTATACAAGCTATTGTACATATTATACTGCACACATATATACACCTGTGCAAAAGTTAAGCACCAGCAAAAACAATAGAACGTAGAAACATGATGGTACAACTAGGCTGCCATACTTTTTGTCCCCGCGTTAGCTGACATAATTCCAAGTACGAAATGCACATGCATGCATGACTTCACGCCGCTTGATGTCCGTGCGTGGCGGGAAACAGCACACGTGTTCAGTTATGTAAAAGTCCAGTTTGAGGTGTACAACATTACATACAGATTTAGGCGACAAGATTAGGAATTTTGTGTTCATGACCGTGGTTTATTTGTACAGAGAGAATTAGCTCTTGATTGTGAACCGCTATGGCAAGACGAAGGTTAAGTGATCGTGTGAAATGGCAAATCATAGGCATGCATACCACTGGTATGTCATGCAGAGAGATTGGCAGACAGCTGAACATTAACCATACTGTAATCAGTCGTTTGATTGCAAAACATGGGCAAACTAACGAGGTGAAGGACAGGCCTAGATCTGGAAGACCGAAGAAGACTACTGCCCGTGATGATCGAGCCCTAGTACGCCTTGTTAGGAGATCTCCATTCACCAACAGCAGAGTGCTCAGCCAGCAATGGGAAACGCGCAATAGAGTGTCAATGTCTACCGTCAAAAGGAGACTGTATGCTGCTGGCATGAAAGCTAGGAGACCTGTCAGACGTCCTCTCCTCACTGCACACCACAAAGAGGAGCGTCTGAGGTGGTGCAACGAAAGAAGACACTGGAACATGAGATCCTGGAGACGAGTACACTGGTCCGATGAAAGTCGGTTCCTGCTTCATGCCACAGATGATCGAACTCGTGTATGGAGGTCCAGATGCACGGCGTACGACCAACGTAACATCATGGAAGAAGTTCCATTTGGTGGAGGTTCCGTTATGATATGGGGGTGCATCTCATTTGATTGTAAGCTGGATCTGTTGACTGTACCTGGAACACTAAATGGACAAAGATATCAAGATTCCATACTGGATAGAGTTGTGGTCCCTCATTTTGTAAATCATGCACCTGGAACCCACCCTATATTCATGGATGACAACACCCTACCACATCGTGCTAGAGCTGTGCATGAATACCTCCGCCAGAATGCCATCGAAACCCTACCATGGCCAGCAAGGAGCCCTGACATGAACCCTATTGAGCATATCTGGGACATTCTGGGAAACATGGTGAGAAGGAGGGATCCTCCTGTGCAGAACCTACAGGAATTAACAGACGCACTCCATCTTGAATGGCAACGAATACCACAATGGTGTATCAGTCGGTTGGTGACCAGCATGAGACGTCGTGTCCAGGCCGTCATCCAGGCACAAGGTGGATATACCCGGTATTAATAATGAGAGTCTCAAACTCGTGCACAGATGTTAAACTTCGTTTTCAGACACCATTAATGACAATCTAGCCACGTGTGTCAACTGTAGGGCAATAGTTGTCAGTTGTGTCAACGTAACCATATTCAGGCCTCGTTTTCAAGTTCAAACAAAAACATACAGTGTTTCCCCACCACCATAATCAGCATTCCTCTAGTTGCATTATTACCTCTTGCACTAAGATGGATGGGTACATAAATGTTTATGCTATTGCTTTCTTCATAGCACATGAATATACCCTCGCATGTGCGTAAAAATAGGGTGGTGCTTAACTTTTGCACAGGTGTATATAACATCCGCAAGCTACCGGTGATCTGGAGATAGCGCTAAGCTCATTGACTAGAATATATATTCATATATACCTACATACATATACATACATACATTAGACTCGGCCAGTATGGATTGAAATTTTTCTTTTTGTGATAGGCACTGAACCCGTGCCCCATCTCTGTTGATACGCTATACATTGCATGACCTATACTCAATTAGAAATACCCTGACGGATATAATATTGTCTAGACAGGCTCAGAACCCATGCCCCATCCACAGTAACAAAATACATTAGTACAGAGCTGCCAACCCCCAGTTCAAGCAATCAGTAGTTTCAGGTGAAAAACCATGATTTTCAGTAGTTTCACACACTTTCAGTAGTGGATTTTCAGTACCTGTAGTTTGAGGAAACTTTCAGTAGTTCAGTAGTGATTGAAAAAGAAGCAAAACATGATTTTAACCCTTTCGTGACGAAACCAGCCAATCATTAGTGGTAAATTTTCAAAAATAGTCTTCTCTTGGGCTGCAAATGGACATTCAATAAGTAAATGTTTTAATTTTTTGAAGAAATTTAGTCATTAAAGGGTTAAACAAGGTGAGAGATGAATATCTATGAAACTTTACCACTGGAATGATTGACTGTTATCAAGCTGTTATCAAGCTGTTATCGAGCCAGTCATTCCGGTGGTAAAATGTAAATATAGTCAGCTAGTATTGTGCGAGTTAATTTACCATTACAATTTTTTGTTTGCAATGTGCATATGTACATGTATGTATCACGTTTTTCTGTTCTTTAAAACCGGTCATCTTTCTGTGTATTCTCGCTTATACACATGTATTTTGAACTTTTTTTATTGGTATTGCAGCATTATCAGGTTGCGCTGAGCGCTTCCACGAAGTTTGGTGATTATTTTCCATATTTAGACACCAAAATCGGAAAACAAAGACAGAAATCCACTGTGCACAAAATCTCACACCGCGATCATGGAAATATATATTACCAGGAAATTCATGTTACAATATTTCGGTAAAGACTTATTATATTAAAATATAAAAAGATTATTTTGATTTTCTCATGCTTTGAATGGATGATTTCCGATTTACATCGGTATACTTATATAGTTGAATTGCATATCTGTAGCCATCATAAACAAACAAACTTCTGAGATTTCTTGCATAGTGCTAACTTTAGCATTCTATTAATCCAACGATGTAATAAGGCAAAAAATGCCGATTAAAGAGATTAGAAAATCTTAGCAGGCTGTTTCATAGATATAGAATAGCCGTAGAGCGTGTATGCTAATTCTATTACGTAGTTGTGAATAATATAGCCAATACTTAGTGTCAGATTAATATAGCCAATACTTAGTGTCAGATTAATATAGCCAATACTATTTCATTTCTCATAAAAATATATACATTTGCCTCTATTCAAATGCTCTTCCAATTATCAAAAGAGAATTGAGTCCGTTTTGGAGGCTACATGTATATAATAGGCCGAAATAAAGGTATGAGCATAAGCACTCTACTGCCATTTTAACTCTATGGGCTGTTCTCAAATGTCGGCTAGACTGAGCAATTAAAACATCTTGACATAATGGAAGCCGACGTGTTTTGATAAGCGGTCGCCGTTTTTATAGCATCCCAAACAGAAATTCATAATTTTACCACTTTGTCCGTATTACCGTAATAGCACAATTTTTTATTTCCGTATTAGACGTGTAGTTAAAACCTGAAGTCTGACGTGTAATCAAACATCTTGGTCCTTTCAAAATTTGTCTAGTCTTCTTTCAAGACATTCAATACTTGGCGTGTTGACCACTTCATATGAGAGATTATTCCAGACATCAGTAACTCGGTTGACAAAAGCATATTTCCTAATGTCAAGTCTAGCATAGCATTTCTGCAGTTTGTAGTTATGTCCTCTGGTATCCAGATTGTTAAACTTGAAAGTATTTCCAGTGACAGATTTATCATATGAACCGTGGATAATCTTGTACACATCATTAACATCACCTCGCAGTCTCCTGTATTTCAATATTGGCAGCTGGAGTTTCCTCAGTCTCTCCGGGTAGCTTAAGTGTTTCAGCGTTGGCACGTACTTAGTGGCTCTCCTCTGAACATTCTCTAAAGCCTCAATGTCACCTTTCCTGTAGGGGGACCACACACTACCAGCATATTCCACCTGTGTTCTGACTAAGGCTTTGTACAATAGGTTGAAACTGGGCTCATTCAAGTAGGTATATGTTGTGCGAATAATTGCCATTATACTTGTGGTCTTATTAATCTTGGTTTGCATGTGGCTTCTGAAGTTCATGCGGTGATCAATTATGACTCCATATTTGCATTTGATGCTTCAGTCATTAAGCCATCACAACTAGCTCCAGTCTGAGGAAACTTTCCACCACCATCACCCAAGAAAAATACAAGAAAGTGACAATAAAACAGTTCCCCATTCTGACTACTTCGGACGTTCAACATTTTTTGCTGCATATGTTAGCGGTATTGTCCAGAAACAGTAATTTGGCCGCATCTGTACACGGTATCACCAAAACAGGAAACCCCCCACAGACCCCCCTTGCGGGTTGGTCTGTTGTTTTATTAACCACTATAAAAACATACTTACCGTTCAATCACTACTTGCTAAAACAATTATTTGCATTTTGCTATCAGAATAAGATTTTTATGCCTGCATACACACCTCCCCATGCCTAATCCTATTCCTATGGACCCTCAACCAGGCTACTGGTTGAGTCCCACCTCCAGCCTACCATCAGGTATAGACTGGCACCAGTCTATACTCACCTCATAGTGACGCTTGTCGCTATGCGCGCTCACGCATGCGCATCAGAGCCCGAATAGGAAACAGATTCACTTTTCTAAATTTAAGTGCAAAATATTTAAAGTCTGATTCTCAACTCTTACCACGCGGGGTGGTTGAGGCCGGGTCGTAGTGATTGAACGGTAAGTATGTTTTTATAGTGGTTAATAAAACAACAGACCAACCCGCAAGGGGGGTCTGTGGGGGGTTGTTATTACACCACAAAAACATCCATTACCGTTCAATCACTACTTGCTAAACCCGTAGATTTGGTCAGTGCCCCCTGTCCACATAAGGTGGGAGGAGATTTGAGAATCAATAAACCAGGATAAAAATCAAACCAATCTTATCCCTATGTTATTAACATAACATATTAGTGTATTTAGCTCAATCACAACGTGATTAGCAAATAAGAACAAGTTGAACTTAAAGAAATAACTAAAAACCAAAAGAAGACTCACCATTTCTCACCGACGCAGTCTTTTAACGAAATGGTGGAAAGTGATTGGTAACTAGTCTTCGGCTTTTTTGGTTAACAAACAAGGATAAATTAAATCAATCTTATCCAAATGTTAACAACATAACCTAATATAGCATTTAGCTCAATCACACCATGATTAGCCTGCACTCTGGTCTTTGAGTTAAAAGGATGTAAGGTGTATTCAGATTTCCCTCCTGCTACCTGCATGATCTCATCTAAAGACGATCCCTCAAAAAGAGCGAAAGAAGTAGCCATACCTCTAACGTCATCGACTTTAATAAGGGAGAGATTAATTTGATCCGGTGAGGCTATCTCATAACAAGGATTAAGTATTCTCTCAAAATCCATCTGACAATCGAAGAATTTGAGACCGGCTTAGATAAATTTTCCTCGTAGGAAAAACATAAATGAGATGGATCGATTCTTATAACATCTGATCGCTGATTGAAGGTTCCTAATGCCCTAATAGGACACCAAAATTTTTCAGATGGCGACAGACGAAAAAGATTTTAAAATGATCGGACTAGCAGGATAGCGGTTAGTGCTAGGTATAGATAAAAAATTCCTTCTGGGATATCAAAGCCGCCTCCTGAAACTATAAATCTCTCCTTTTCAGCAGAAAGAGCATGAATCTCTTGAACGCCTTCTAGCAGAGGCTGTAGCAACAAGAAAAAACAG
Organism: Chaetoderma sp. LZ-2023a; assembly: GCA_034401795.1. Lineage (NCBI taxonomy): Eukaryota > Metazoa > Mollusca > Caudofoveata > Chaetodermatida > Chaetodermatidae > Chaetoderma > Chaetoderma sp. LZ-2023a. The sequence goes on along the minus strand of CM067360.1, from coordinate 36,256,782 downwards.
CTTTGACAATTAAAAACAAAACCAAGCTTACTACTGGTAGAAGAAATAGGTTCAAAATGGCGCCCTGCCAAAACTTGAAGAACCAAAGCCCAACTCCAGGAAGGAAAAGACTTAGCAATCGGAGGACGAATATTACTTAGACCTCTAATAAAGCTATTAAAAGTCTTAGTATCCTTGACATCGGCATACAGAAGACAAGGAAGGGATGACACCAGAGAACATCTATACTCCCTGAACGTAATAACTGACAAATGAAAATACCCAAACAGATAAGGTAAAAAATCTAATAATTTGGGTATCGAACCAGAATCGGGCACGAAACCTTGGTCTGAACATCATTCACCTAAAGTTTTAAAATCGACCCTTGTAAACTCAACGGGTCGAATCCCTTCTGGCAGAGTCAATCATTTCCTGATATCAGAAGAATGCAGGAAATGTCAATTTCCCTTTCTCCGAGATCTAACAATACTCACCATTCTGTTACTTCTGATATACAGCTGGCCTTGACAGCGGCTCTAGGATTATAGACGTAGAAAGCTTTACCGACTCCTGGGAACCGGGTACCCGGCTCCCAACTGCCGAGTACCCGTTTACCATAGAGTGCAGGAAATGTCAATTTCCCTTTCTCCGAGATCTAACAATACTCACCATTCTGTTACTTCTGATATACAGCTGGCTCTGACAGCGGCTCTAGGACTATAGACTTAGAAAGCTTTACCGACTCCTGGGAACCGGGTACTCGGCTCCCAACTGCCGAGCACCCGTTTACCATAGAGCTCATATTGTTTGCATAGCCACCAAACAAGAGAAAACTATGGCTTGCCTCCGTGGGGCTGGGAGGCTGGGTCCGTAACAGAATGGTGAGTATTGTTAGATCTCGGAGAAAGGGAAATTGACATTTCCTGCATTCTCCTTCGATCAATACTCACCATTCTGTTACTTCTGATATACACCAGATTTGATCAGTAACCTGGTGGGAAGGGGCAAGCCATACATGCTAATTTTGCCCCTTGGAGAAAGATTTTAGACTTCAAACTTGACTAACGGAGACCTAAAAAGGACCGTCAAGTTTACGGAACCGAATCACATTCGCGTCACAGCTCCCCCCCCTTTTTCCTCCTAAGAAAAGGGAGAGAACTAACGAACATGTATCTCGCCTGAAAACACCAATATGCCAAGAGGGTTAACTACTCCCTGCATATCGCTTGTATTAGCCTGGGAATGAGCATGAATATATACGATGAATGAACATGATACATATACATAATACAAAAAACTCTCACTTGTTGAATTACCTTATGATAACAGGACTTCAGACGTACCGCCTACAACCATTCACCGGTTCGGCCATCAGTGACACAATCTGGTTGACATCCTCTCGCCTGACCATGCCTGCTTTAGGTTCTTTTCTTACCGAAGTGAGAAAAGGGGAAAAGCAGTGTGGTCACTAACTATAGTTTCAAAAACAGCTAAAGCGAGTGGATTGGCTGAGTCTGACACATCCCTCATATAGTAATCCGTGAATGAGGACTCACAGTGCCATTGTGCAACGGCCATGATGTCCTATAACGGAACACCATTGTAAAGGGCGGTCGAGGCGGCTATTCCTCTGACATTGTCTGCCCTTACGCCTTGCACCTGGTGCCCAGTCGCCATCTCGTGAGTAGTCTGAATGCATTCGACCACCCAACGAGAGATAGTATCCATGGATGCGGCGCCATAAGACTTTTTATGGCAGATCCACAGATGTCTATCGTTCGACCGTAACAAGTCAGTCCGTTTCTTGTACTTAGTCAAAGCACGGACCGGGCACCAGACACTGGCATCACGATCAAACCTAGTTAACTTCGGTATAATGATCGGTTTGCCGGGATATCTCAAAGATTGGTTCTTTGACATAACCTCTGCTCTTGGCAGAAGACGCAGACCTTCTCCAGAAACAATAAATCGGTTCCTCTCTGCCGAAAGCGCATGGATCTCACTGCGCCTTCTAGCTGAGGAAGCTGCCAATAGAAAAACCGCCTTTAGAGTCAAATGCTTTAGACTAGCCGAACGCAACGGTTCGAAAGGGTGCTTGGCCAGTACATTAAGCACTAAAGATAGACTCCAGGCTGGAATGACTACCGGTTGTCTCGGTCGGAGATTGCTCATTCCCTCAACATCACATTTAACTGGGCCACCTCTGGACTATCCCTGTTGGCTAGACAAGGGATAAATGATGCCAAAGCTGACTTGTATCCAGCAACTGTGACGGGAGCTAGTCCTCAAAAGAACAGCTCACAGAGAAAGTCTGCTATTTGCTGATAGTGGATTGAAAGGTATCAATACCCTTTTCTTCACACCAGTCTGCAAATCCGTTAACCTTGTTGTTATATGACTTGAAGGTTGACCTACTTCTCGCAGCCGCGATGAAATCAGCAGCCTGTCGAGAAAAGCCTTCCGACGTGGAACGTTGTTTGATAACATCCACGCAGTCATTGAACATCTCGGGACGCTCGTGTAGGAAGCGTCCCTTGGCCTGGGAGATTATGTTCGGAATCTCGGGCAACTGCACAGGATTTTCCACCAGCAGATCTAGAAGATCCGTGAACCACGCCCTGCTCGGCCAATACGGCGCTATTAGCAGGACCAGACACGGTTCCTCCCTGACCTTCACCAAAACCTTCGGTAGAAGAATGGTGGGTGGGTACGCGTAAGCGTGCATCCCTCTCCAGCTTATCGCCAGAGCGTCTGTATCGACGGCATTTGGATCTGTAATCGGCGAGACATATGTCATGATTTGAGCATTTTCCTTTGTGGCGAACAAGTCCACGTTGGGTTTGCCCCAATGCTCGAAGATCCGTCGCAGAACTGGAGGGTTGAGGGACCATTCTGTTGGCAGGATTCTCTGTCTGCGAGACAAAGCATCCGCCAGAATGTTCAATCGGCCAGGAATACGAGCTGCTTTCAAAACAACCGAGTAATTCCTGCACCATTGAATCAAGTGCCACACCCTGATACACAGAGTGGGCGACCTGGTCCCGCCTTGGCGATTTATATATGATACTACTGTCGAATTGACCGACCGTATCAATATCACCTTGCCCCTGATCATCGGAAGGAACTCTTCCAACGCCAGTTCCACTGCCATCATTTCCAACAGATTGATATGCAGCTGACTCTCCGGGAGAGTCCATGTGCCCGAGACCTGGTTCTCCCAGGCAGGCACCCCACCCTTCCAGCGATGCATCCGTGTAAACGGACAGCTGGGGTTGGGGTAGGTGCAGCGAAACCCCTATTAGGAGATTCTGACGCTGTTTCCACCATAGCAGATGCGATATTATCGGCTCCAAAACTGGCACCAGTTTTGACAGGGGTTCTGTTCTCTGTTTCCACAGAGACATCAGATACAACTGGATAGGTCTTCGCATTAGAGCATCGTACGGGATAACCTGCTCCATGGAGACCATTATGCCCAGCATCTGAAGGAACCGCCTCGCCTTGAATGTGGTTTCCCACTCGAAAACTCTTGAGGATGGCTAACAGAGACACCACTCTGGGCTCTGATGGGTAAACCCTGCCCTCCTCAAGGTCGAATCGCATCCCCAAATAAACGAAACGTTGAGTGGGCGTCAACTCGGATTTCTCCTCGTTGACTATGCAGCTTAGATCTGAAAGTAACTTCAGAGTCAGAGCAGTATCCACGTTCAACCTGGCTGCCGAGTCTGCCTTAAGCAGCCAGTCGTCTATGTAGGTGTGTAGCGCCACGTTCTCTTTTCTGAGAAACGCTGTCACCGCAAGGACCACTCTTGTGAAAACCCTCGGAGCTGTCGACAGGCCAAACGGGAGACTGTAAACTCCCATACTTGACTCTGAAACGCAAATCTCAGAAACCTGTGCCAACTCCGATTCATAGGAATGTGGAAATATGCATTTTTTCAGATCGATCGATACACACCACATTCCTTTCCTCAATCCCGCATTACCGACCTCGGCATTTCCATCTGGAACCGAGGCGTATGGCTAAACCAATTTAATGGCCTGAGATTGAGTATGGGTCTCCATCCCCCTGTGCTCTTGGGGACAAGGAACATGTTTGAATAGAAGCCTGGAGTGTTTCGATTTGCTGGATTTATTGCTCCTTTCAGAAGCAAACCCGACACTTCCTTTTGAACGGCTTCTAACTTGTCTGGCTCCCTTGGTACGGGTGTCCAGACAGGTGCCAAAGACAGATTTTGTGGTGGAAAGTCCCACCACTCCGGCATGTAACCCTGGGATAACCATCCCAGGACCAGACTGTCTGACGTCACACCTTGCCAGGCCTCGACGAAACGCATGAGCCTTCCACCCACCATAGACGCCTCGACGTCTAACGGGGTTGTCCGGCTCGCAGTCCGCCCCCCCCACTCTTTCTTAACGAGAGAGAGAGAGAACCATTTCGTTCTAGGCACGACGGGTATAACTGGCACCACTGTTCCTGTCACACAGGCGCGGTCCAGGCGGATATGAAGGGAGCTTTCGTACCCTCAGGTACGCTTCGGCCCCTTCTGTCCGCCCTTTGAGGCCTTACCCTTACCCTTCCCCTTGCCCTTCCCACCTCTAGGGCGGTCAGGAGCAACATTGGGGAGGGTAGGCGCCTCTACAACCTTCCTGGGCTTCTTCGCCGGCGGCGGCTCTGAAACCCCAGCTGAAGCAGAAGTCGCAACAGGCCTAGCTTTCGCCTTGCCCTTATGCTTCTTCTGCTCCTTTGAAGGTTGTCCCGTTAGCGGTTTCCCCACAGGCCCTAGTGCATGCGCTTGTCGCACTAGCTCTAGCTGTAGGTTTACCGCTAACCGATTCTGCGCGATACTGGCGGTATCCTCTAAGATGGCCCACGCTTGGCCACCGAAGATGCTAGGCCCTGTCAGGGGTGTCCCAAGGAGACGCTCCCTGACTGCCGTAGCCGGACGCATATGGTCAATGACCATTTGCCTCCTGGATTTCGTCACACGCGCTTGCACCCTTGCCAATGCGTCCATCGACAGCACCAGGCCGTCATTGACACATGAAAGCGCCACAGGTGGCACAGGGTGGCCTGCCCCGCTTCAGCCCACACCGACTGAAGGAGACGATAAGAGTGGTTGACAGCGCTCATCGCTGCCCTCACACCCTCATCGCATAGGGACAGGACTTCTTCCTGGTGTACCTGAGACTTGTCCACAAGTGCCGGACCGGGGTGACCCGGCACGGCACTCTGGACGCCCAGTACCCATCGGTCACTCCGTGACCGACGGGACTACACCATACCTGTCGTATTCCCCCCGCGGAATACGACATCTTGCCCGCACCTCCCTGGAGGCCGCAGGGAGCTGACCCTTGGTCATCAGTTGTTTGCTATAAATAGCATCCAACCATTCTATGAACCGTGGATCCAGTCCCACTGACTGGATCCGGGCCGCGGGCAAAATCCCCGTCCTGATCGACGCAACCGACGGACGGGGCGCATCTTCATCGGCCGTGGCCGAAACCACAGACGGGTCAACCCTGGCTAGCCACGCCAGAGCATCTGACCAATCTACCTCCGATGAAGACACCCCCGCAAACACGTCACCCGTTGACGTGCTCACGGGTCTGCCAGCCACGGCCTCCCAGCAAGGAGCCACGGCTGACACGCCAGGCACTCCGGTACCACACGGTTCCGCCGCCACCCCATGAAACACTCCGGTCCATGGGGTAGGTCCACACGGAAAACCGTACGGACCCGTAGCAGTCGCGGAACCATAGCCGGACACGGGCGCCCACGGCACCCCACGTCCGACTGCCGGACCAGGCGAGATAGGTGAGTACCACGCCCGGCCCAGCACACCCGTTCCCATGACGGCTGGTGCCAAACCAAGCCGCACGGAACCGGTGCACGGTAACGGATTTGCCTCAGCCACAGGCGGAGCCGCTGACCTGGCTTGCGCCAAACCAGACAAATGGAGGCCGGTTCCGTCTAGGACGGAATCAACCTCCATATTCTCCACCTGCGGCTTCACGGGCCGCAGCAACCTCTCCTCCTCGGCCTCCTCGTCTTCAGACTCCGAAGAGTCGTCACTAGACGAGTCAACCGTGGAACCGTCCTGGCGGACGGCTCCCACACCTGACGGACCGGCCACCGCTACTGGACCACCCGGAGGTGGCCGCAGAGAAACAGAAACCCGTCTGGCCGAAGCCAGACGGGACTGCCAGGGGGCCGTACGAGACGGCCCCCTCGGTAACCAGTCCAGAATCCTGTCCGAGGACAGGATCCGTACCAGGCATGGGGAGAAACTGCCCCCCAACCTTTGGTAGCAGGGACGACACCAGCGTGGTCAGAACGCTATGCAGAAAAACCCTGCAGAGCCGGACCAAACCACGTCGGCGGTGCCATCTCCGCCACCTCCAGCTGGGGACGTGGAGCACCCGCACCGGCCGAACCGGGCGCTCCACGATTTACTCTCGGACCGCCTGACCCCGCGTCAGACCCAGCCAAGTCCTTCTGGGCAAGGAACTTAACCATCGTTTCGACGGACCACACTGCACAAACATTACACCTATGATCTATATTACACAGGGCACACATAAAACAGACATGGTCCTTGAACATTACACGGACAAACTTATGGCAGTCGTCACATGATGGCGGGGCTGGCTTGGCCTATAAAATAAGCACAAACCTACAATAAACAAGCGGAACGAGACCCGGATGGAAGGCAGACAATTAATTTTCAAATAATTTGACTCATAAATTAACCGTAACCTCCCCGCACCCCACCCCGCCACGTTACAACAACGATCGCATTGATTATGACGACAAGTACGCGGCGGGCACAACACACCCATAATAGATCCTCCAGGATGTGTAACGGCTCCAGGAATCATATCGCATAGCATTCAGGGTATATTTACTAATCAATATAAATTATACTCCTAACGAACGCAGCACGATATGTGAAGAAAACAACAAAATGTATAACAAAACTGCTGTCTCACACGGTAAAACCGCAGACCACACATCTACTCAAGAATTTTGAAACCACCGATCATTGCAAACCGATCGTGATCACACGTAAACTTGATCATTCTAAAGTTTCCGGTACCATTTTTAGTACGCAGCACCCAGAATAAGATGCGCGAATTAATGAAAAATTTTTCTTCACATAAACATCCGAGCGACCGGGTGTGACGTCACCCGCTCGGATTCTACGGAGAACGACGTCAGCCGATATTCGTGTTAGAAATACCGTAGCAAACACCTATTTTCATATCTGCCGATCGCCTGTTGGGGTTTAAAGAAGGCGATCGTCTGGCATATATCGTTGTTAGCACACGTCCCAGATTCTATGGGGACAGAAATTGGAACATGCGACACAACGAAATTTAGAGACCTAAGTCTTTTAACTATGGATAATAAAGAACAATACAACCTGGTTTTCTTGGGCGGTATTCTCCATAGTCCTTAGTTAATCCTTTCAGAACACACAAACTATCACTGATTAAAGACTTAGATTATTTTAAAACACTAAAATCCTTAATGCAAAAAGCATGTATTGCTCTTGTCGCTGTGCAAACAAGAATGAGCTCTATGGTAAACGGGTGCTCGGCAGTTGGGAGCCGAGTACCCGGTTCCCAGGAGTCGGTAAAGCTTTCTAAGTCTATAGTCCTAGAGCCGCTGTCAGAGCCAGCTGTATATCAGAAGTAACAGAATGGTGAGTATTGATCGAAGGAGAACTCATATTGTTTGCATAGCCACCAAACAAGAGAAAACTATGGCTTGCCTCCGTGGGGCTGGGAGGCTGGGTCCGTAACAGAATGGTGAGTATTGTTAGATCTCGGAGAAAGGGAAATTGACATTTCCTGCATTCTCCTTCGATCAATACTCACCATTCTGTTACTTCTGATATACACCAGATTTGATCAGTAACCTGGTGGGAAGGGGCAAGCCATACATGCTAATTTTGCCCCTTGGAGAAAAATTTTAGACTTCAAACTTGACTAACCTAAAAGGACCGTCAAGTTCACGGAACCGAATCACATTCGCGTCACAGCCCCCCCCCCCTTTTTCCTCCTAAGAAAAGGGAGAGAACTAACGAACATGTATCTCGCCTGAAAACACCAATATGCCAAGAGGGTTAACTATTCCCTGCATATCGCTTGTATTAGCCTGGGAATGAGCATGAATATATAAGATGAATGAACATGATACATATACATAATACAAAAAACTCTCACTTGTTGAATTACCTTATGATAACAGGACTTCAGATGTACCGCCTCCAACCATTCACCGGTTCGGCCATCAGTGACACAATCTGGTTGACATCCTCTCGCTTGACCATGCCTGCTTTAGGTTCTTTTCTTACCAAAGTGAAAAAAGGGGAAAAGCAGTGTGGTCACTAACTATCGTTTCAAAACAGCTAAAGCGAGTGGATTGGCTGAGCCTGACACATCCCTCATATAGTAATCCGTAAATGAGGACTCACAGTGCCATTGTGCAACGGCCATGATGTCCTCTAACGGAACACCATTGTAAAGGGCGGTCGAGGTGGCTATTCCTCTAACATCGTGTGCCCTTACGCCCTGCACCTGGTGCCCAGTCGCCATCTCGTGAGTAGTCTGAATGCATTCGACCACCCAACGAGAGATAGTATCCATGGATGCGGCGCCATAAGGCTTTTTATGGCAGATCCACAGATGTCTATCGTTCGACCGTAACGAGTCAGTCCGTTTCTTGTACTTAGTCAAAGCACGGACCGGGCACCAGACACTGGCATCACGATCAAACCTGGTTAACTTCGGTATAATGATCGGTTTGCCGGGATATCTCAAAGATTGGTTCTTTGACATAAATTCTGCTCTTGGTAGAAGACGCAGACCTTCTCCAGAAACAATAAATCGGTTCCTCTCTGCCGAAAGCGCATGGATCTCACTGCGCCTTCTAGCTGAGGAAGCTGCCAATAGAAAGACCGCCTTTAGAGTCAAATGCTTTAGACTAGCCGAACGCAACGGTTCGAAAGGGTACTTGGCCAGTACATTAAGCACTAAAGATAGACTCCAGGCTGGAATGACTACCGGTTGTCTCGGGCGGAGATTGCTCATTCCCTTCAATATCACGTTTAACTGGGCCACCTCTGGACTATCCCTGTTGGCTAGACAAGGGATAACTGATGCCAAAGCTGACTTGTATCCAGCAATTGTGACGGGAGCTAGTCCTGTAAAGAACAGCTCACAGAGAAAGTCTGCTATTTGCTGAATAGTGGATTGAAAGGTATCAATACCCTTTTCTTCACACCAGTCTGCAAATCTATTAACCTTGTTGTTATATGACTTGAAGGTTGACCTCCTTCTCGCAGCCGCGATGAAATCAGCAGCCTGTCGAGAAAAGCCTTCCGACGTGGAACGTTGTTTGACAACATCCACGCAGTCAATTTGAACATTTCGGGATGCTCGTGTAGGAAGCGTCCCTTGGCCTGGGAGATTATGTTCGGAATCTCGGGCAACTGCACAGGATTTTCCACCAGCAGATCTAGAAGATCCGTGAACCACGCCCTGCTCGGCCAATACGGCGCTATTAGCAGGACCAGACACGGCTCCTCCCTGACCTTCACCAATACCTTCGGTAGAAGAATGGTGGGTGGGTACGCGTACGCGTGCATCCCTCTCCAGCTTATCGCCAGAGCGTCTGTATCGACGGCATTTGGATCTGGAATCGGCGAGACATGTCATGATTTGAGCATTTTCCTTTGTGGCGAACAAGTCCACGTTGGGTTTGCCCCAATGCTCGAAGATCCGTCGTAGAACTGGAGGGTTGAGGGACCATTCTGTTGGCAAGATTCTCTGTCTGCGAGACAAAGCATCCGCCAGAATGTTCAATCGGCCAGGAATATGAGCTGCTTTCAAAACAACCGAGTAATTCCTGCACCATTGAAGCAAGTGCCACACCCTGATGCACAGGGTGGGCGACCTGGTCCCTCCTTGGCGATTTATATATGATACTACTGTCGAATTGTCCGACCGTATCAATATCACCTTGCCCCTGATCATCGGAAGGAACTCTTCCAACGCCAGTTCCACTGCCATCATTTCCAACAGATTGATATGCAGCTGACTCTCCGGGAGAGTCCATGTGCCCGAGACCTGGTGTTCTCCCAGGCAGGCACCCCAACCCTCCAGCGATGCATCCATGTAAACGGACAGCTGGGGTTGGGGTAGGTGCAGCGAAACCCCTATTAGGAGATTCTGACGCTGTTTCCACCATAGAAGATGCGATATTATCGGCTCCAAAACTGGCACCAGTTTTGACAGGGGTTCTGTTCTCTGCTTCGCATTAGAGCAGCGTACGGGATAACCTGCTCCATGGAGACCATCATGCCCAGCATCTGAAGGAACCGCCTCGCCTGAATGTGGTTTCCCACTCGAAAACTCCTGAGGATGGCTAACAGAGACACCACTCTGGGCTCTGATGGGTAAACCCTGCCCTCCTCGAGGTCGAATCGCATCCCCAAATAAACGAAATGTTGAGTGGGCGTCAACTCGGATTTCTCCTCGTTGACTATCCAGCCTAGATCTGAAAGTAACTTCAGAGTCAGAGCAGTATCCACGTCAGGGTTGGAAAAAAATCGATTTTTTTCAAAAAAATCAAATCAATCGATTTTTTTGATTTAAATCGATTTCAATGATTTAAATCGATTTTTATTCGCGACATCCCAGGAAATTACGTAAAACTTATACAGTGAAACCTGTATTAAGACACTGGCTGTGGGAGTCGCAGAAGGTGGTCTCTTAAGACAGGTGGTCTCTTAATACAGGTCCAGATGCATTGCTAAACTGTATTTTGGAACTGAATAAAGTGGTATTTTTATGACTTATTTTTAACTGAATTTTAAGCTTGCTGGTTTCTTAATACAAAAAAACTTTGTTCGCTTAAGCAGTTTTAACAGTATTATTATTGCATCATTTTTTATTGCATCATTTTTTTATTGCATCATTTTTCTATTGCATCATTTTTTTATTGCATCATTTTTTTTAAATGATGCAATAGAAAAGCATTTTTTCATTCTTGAAAAATACAGTCAAAACTGCTTAAGTGACAAAGGCTATGAAATATTTTCAATTCCATAATTAGCAAAATGTCTAACTCCGGCCGAAAACAAGATCCAATATGGATTCATTATGAGAAAGTGAAGACCCCAGATAAGGCCGGTGTCCGGGCTGTCTGCAAGGTCTGCCGACACGAACTCCAAGGTATCCCAGAGCGGTTAAAAAAACATGCAGCCAATTGCACAGGTCCACCAACACCAGCACTTCAAGGTCTAGCTGTAGCCGCAACAGAAACGGGGACTTCATCTCAATCTGAGCAGCAGCAGCGCGTTGAAACTGTTGTTGATCAAAACGATGTGGTGGTGATGGAAGTTGAACCTCTGTCAACTTCAAGTTCTGCTTCAGCGGCAGTGAAGCGCCCAGTGCACGGTCAATTAGCTGCTGGTACATTGGCCGCTAAGATACCCAAGCTGAATTATGGTCTACAGAATTATGTCATCAGAACTTCAGCAGAAAAACGTGGTGAATTAGATCATGATGTAGCTAGGATGGTGTATGCTACGAACTCCCCATTTCGCTTAGTAGAAAATAGACATTTTATAAACCTTGTAAAAGATTTACGACCAGGCTATCAACCACCATCCAGAAAGGACATAGGGGGGAAATATTTGGATGTTATCTACACAGAAGAGCGGGAGAAGGCGAGAAAAAATTTGGAAGGTGAACTTGTCTGTCTAGCATTAGACGGTTGGAGCAATATTCATAACGAGCCTATCGTATGTGCTACAGTGACGACCTGCTTAGGTGATATTTACTTAGTGGATACTACGGACACCTCTGGACATCCTCACACAGCGGAATATCTTTATGACATTGCGAAGCAGACAATTGAAAACACGCACAATGATTTTGGGTGCATTATATGTAGTATCGTCACAGACAATGCTGCTAATGTAGCAAAGATGCGAGAGTTCTTGAAAGAACGACTGGGTTTCAACATGATTGCGTATGGATGCACGCCTCATCTTCTAAATCTGACTTCAAAGGACTTAGAAATGGGTAATGTTAAGGAGCATGTCACACAAGTTGTGAAGTATTTCCGAAATAACCACTTTGCTAGTGCCCAAATACGCCAATCATCGTGCAGAAAGTTAGTGATGCCAGCAGATACAAGGTGGAACACAATGTACGATTGTTTAAACTCGTATTGTGAGGCATGGCCGACACTTGTGACAATCTGTGATGGACATACTGACCGCATAGATGTTGCCATTGCCAATAAAGTTCGTAATGTAGTAATCAAACGTTCTGCAGATGAATACCGACTTTGTTTGAAACCAGTAGCTTGCGCTCTCGATAAAGCTCAATCGGACAATTGCACAATAGCAGAAGCAGTTGAATTATGGAAAGATGTAAAAACGGCCCTGCATAATGACACTAATAATTCAACAAAGCGTGCGGCCGATAAGCGTTATCAACAAGCTGTGACACCTCACCACATGCTGGCCAATCTACTCCACCCTAAATACCGTGGTCGAAACTTGACTCAGCAAGAACGTGAAACTGCACTCACCGTAGCATCCGAAATCCCTGGTTTGATGACTTTGGTAATCAAATTCAAGGCCATGGCACCACCATTTCACATTCTTAAATTTAACGACGAAGTTGTTAATGGAGTAACCTCTCTTCATTGGTGGAAGTCGCACAGACGTGACTTCGAGGATGATCTGCTGGAAGCATTTGAATTCACTCAGCGTCTGATGTCAGCTGTGGCGGCGTCAGCTGGTGTCGAGCGCGTGTTCTCCAGCTATGGGCTCGTGCAGAGTAAGTTGAGAAACAAACTTGGAACTTTAAAAGCGGCTAAACTAGTATTTCTTTTTCGGTCCCTAAACTGTGACAAAGAAAATGACTTCCGGTTTCAGTTGAATGATGATTGTTGACTAGACTAGTGAAGTACAATTGCAGCATTATTGAAAACTGAAAGTGAAAAGTGATGACAGACACATCTATCTGTGACTCAGTTAGGTTTGCGCGATATTGCTTGAGAGAATATCGATATCGTTATTATAAAAAAATTGCGGTATCTCAATAGTCAATATATCGAGTGTTCTGGTTAATCACTTAATTGTGAATAATTAAAGAATATGCATCCCATCATTCATAACATATTGAATATTTTGAAAGCAATTTCACTGGAAGCCGTTGCTGCCTAAGTCAGCAACGGTTTTCAGTGAAATTGCTTTCAAAATATTCAATATGTTTATTATGTTACGAATGATGGGATGTCTATTCTTTAATTATCACTGTTTGAACTAATAATATATAGAGTTCAAAATTTATATATTACGTCATATTAGCAACGATTTTTCAATTTTGTTCACAATTGCATCACAGATACAGTGAGTAGCAATAGGACAGAAATGATGCAATGCATAAATCTAACGAATTAGCCCTAATTAGATGCACAAAATCTATGAAGGTATGCAAAAGTCATCATTGTCTAAGTCTATCAACCTTGTTAACTTCTGTCTTTAAAAATATGCTCAAATTAAAATTGATAAACTGGTGTACATTTTTCAACAATTTTGGTGGACGATGTTGCTGTCTGCGACAGCTCTATCATCCACCAAATTTGTTGAAAAATGTACACCAGTTTATCTTTAACCCTTAGCACACTGATGTCGAAATTTTTAAATTTCAAATTAAATTTAAAGATAAACTGGTGTACGTTTTTCAACAAATTTTGTGGAAGATGGTGCTGTCACAGACAGCAGCATCGTCCACAAAAATTGTTGCAAATTGTACACCAGTTTATCTTTAAATTTAATTTGAAAATTTAAATTATCATGCTCCAGAGTGCTAGGGGTTATGTTTATTTTGAAAAATTAAAACTCCTACATCAGTGTGCTAAGGGTTAATGTAATGTAATGATGTGTTTACGTGTTACAATGTATATAGTTTCTTGCCAGTTTCAGCAATTACTGATTTTGATTTTTGAAGTTGTAGTAAACTACTTAATTTAATAACATTTCAATCTTTATTGTTTTAGTGTTAAATAAAATGGAGCCCAAAAGTCCAACTTGATAAGCACTAGCCAATAGTAATCGAGACACTCAATGACACTCCAGAGTGACTCCAGACGCATGTCATAGCTGAAAAAAGAGACAGTGTCTTGCTTTAAAAGAGTGTGCTTTTGGAATTAGACTAATAGTAATAGCCATACTGGCCCATACATGACTTTTCATGTACACTATTGCTTTAATGGTCATGTAGTGACATGTACGCACATGGAATTCTCCTCTTCTTTACAGCTTACACATACTTAATGATCATACTTTGTACACATGTGTGATGTACTGTGTACATGAACCTCAAGTATGTAGATTGTAGATGTGGACTCGTGCACTGGGTCTAGTCTTGCTGATGACAAATATGAGCAATTAAGTGTATAATTCTATTTTGTGTTGATGTTCAAGTGCCATGGAAGCAGTAAAATAATTATGTTACTTTAATTTAACAAAATTACTGTTAATTGTATTAATTACTTGAAAATTCCTCTATTTTTGCAAAACTGATTTAAATCACGATTTTTTCGATAAAAATCGAGTGATTTAAATCATGATTTAAATCATGATATAAATCAATTGATTTAAATCAAGCCAACCCTGATCCACGTTCAACCTGGCTGCCGAGTCTGCCTTGAGCAGCCAGTCGTCTATGTAGGTGTAGCGCCACGTTCTCTTTTCTGAGAAACGCTGTCACCGCAAGGACCACTCTTGTGAAAACCCTCGGAGCTGTCGACAGGCCAAACGGGAGAACTGTAAACTCCCATACTTGATTCTGAAACGCAAATCTCAGAAACCTGTGCCAACTCCGATTCATAGGAATGTGGAAATATGCATCTTTCAGATCGATCGATACACACCACATTCCTTTCCTCAATCCCGCCATTACCGACCTCGGCGTTTCCATCTGGAACCGAGGCGTATGGATAAACCAATTTAATGGCCTGAGATTGAGTATGGGTCTCCATCCCCCTGTGCTCTTGGGGACAAGGAACATGTTTGAATAGAAGCCTGGAGTGTTCCGGTTTGCTGGTTTTATTGCTCCCTTCAGAAGCAAACCCGACACTTCCTTTTGAACGGCTTCTAACTTGTCTGGCTCCCTTGGTACGGGTGTCCAGACAGGTGCCAAAGACAGATTTTGTGGCGGAAAGTCCCACCACTCCGGCATGTAACCCTGGGATAACCATCCCAGGACCAGACTGTCTGACGTCACACCTCGCCAGGCCTCGACGAAACGCATGAGCCTTCCACCCACCATAGACGCCTCGACGTCTAACGGGATTGTCCGGCTCGCAGTCCGCCCCCCCCTCTTTCTTAACGAGAGAGAGTGAGAACCATTTCGCTCTAGGCACGACGGGTATAACTGGCACCGCTGTTCCTGTCGCACAGGTGCGGTCCAGGCGGATATGAAGGGAGCTTGCGTACCCTCAGGTACGCTTCGGCCCCTTCTGTCCGCCCTTTGAGGCCTTACCCTTACCCTTCCCCTTGCCCTTCCCACCTCTAGGGCGGTCAGGAGCAACATTGGGGAGGGTAGGCGCCTCTACAACCTTCCTGGGTTTCTTCGCCGCCGCCGGCTCTGAGAACCCAGCCGAAACAGAAGTCGCAACAGGCCTGGCTTTCGCCTTGCTCTTATGCTTCTTCTGTTTCTTTGAAGGCTGTCCCGTTAGCGGTTTACCCACAGCCCCTAGTGCGTGCGCTTGCCGCACTAGCTCTAGCTGTAGATTTACCGCTAACCGATTCTGCGCAATACTGGCGGTGTCCTCTAAGATGGCCCGCGCTTGGCCACCAAAGATGCTAGGCCCTGTCAGGGGCGTCCCAAGAAGACGTTCCCTGACTGCCGTAGCCGGACGCATATGGTCAATGACCATTTGCCTCCTGGACTTCGTCACTCGCGCTTGCACCCTTGCCAATGCGTCCATTGACAGCACCAAGCCGTCATTAACACACGATAGCGCCACAGGTGGCACAGGGTGGCCTGCCCCTGCTTCAGCCCACACCGACTGAAGTAGACGATAAGAGTGATTGACAGCGCTCATCGCTGCCCTCACACCCTCATCGCATAGGGCCAGGACTTCTTCCTGGTGTACCTGGGACTTATCCACTAGTGCCGGACCGGGACCACCCGACCCGGCACTCTGGACGCCCAGTACCCATCGGTCATCCACCGTGACTGACGGGACTACACCATACCTGTCGTATTCACCCCGCGGAATACGACATCTTGCCCGCACCTCCCTGGAGGCCGCAGGGAGCTGACCCTTGGTCATTAGTTGTTTGCTATAAATAGCATCCAACAAATCAATGAACCGTAGATCCAGTCCCACTGACTGGATCCGGGCCGCGGGCAAAATCCCCGTCCTAATCGACGTAACCGACGGACGGGGCGCATCTTCATCGGCCGTGGCCGAAACCACAGACGGGTCCACTCTGGCTAGCCACGCCAGAGCATCAGACCAATCTACCTCCGAAGAAGATACCCCCGCAAACACGTCACCCGTTGACGTGCTCACGGGTCTGCCAGCCACGGCCTCCCGGCAAGGAGCCACGGCTGACACGCCAGGCAGTCCGCTACCACACGGTTCCGCCGCCACCCCATGAAACACTCCGGTCCATGGGGTAGGTCCGCACGGAAAACCGTACGGACCCGTAGCAGTCGCAGAACCATAGCCGGACACGGGCGCCAACGGCACCCCACGTCCGACTGCCGGACCAGGCGAGATAGGTGAGTACCACGCCTGGCCCGGCACACCCGTTCCCATGACGGCTGGTGACAAACCAAGCCGCGCGGAACCAGTGCAAGGTAACGGATTGGCCTCAGCCGCAGGTGGAGCCGCTGACCTGGCTTGCGCCAAACCAGACAAATGGAGGCCGGTTCCGTCCAGGACGGAATCAACCTCCATATTCTCCACCTGCGGCTTCACGGGCCGCAGCAACCTCTCCTCCTCGGCCTCCTCGTCTTCAGACTCCGAAGAGCCGTCACTAGACGAGTCAACCGTGGAGCCGTCCTGGCGGACGGCTCCCACAACTGACGGACCGGCCACCGCTACTGGACCACCCGCAGGTGGCCGCAGAGACAGAACCCGTCTGGACGAAGCCAGACGGGACCGCCAGGGGGCCGTACAAGACGGCCCCCTCGGTAACCAGTCCAGAATCCTGTCCGAGGACAGGATCCGTACCAGGCATGGGGAGAAACTGCCCCCCAACCTTTGGTAGCAGGGATGACACCAGCGTGGGCAGAACGCTATGCAGAAAACCCTGCATAGCCGGACCAAACCACGCCGGCGGTGCCATCTCCGCCACCTCCAGCTGGGGACGTGGAGCACCCCCACCGGCCGAACCGGGCGCTCCACGATTCCCTCTCGGACCGCCTGACCCCGCGTCAGACCCAGCCAAGTCCTTCTGGGCAAGGAACTTAACCATCGTTTCGACGGACCACACTGCACAAACATTACACCTATGATCTATATTACACAGGGCACACCTAAAACAGACATGGTCCTTGAACATTACACGGACAAACTTATGGCAGTCGTCACATGATGGCGGGGCTGGCTTGGCCTATAAAATAAGCACAAACCTACAATAAACAAGCGGAACGAGACCCGGATGGAAGGCAGACAATTAATTTTCAAATATTTTGACTCATAAATTAACCGTAACCTCCCCGCACCCCACCCCGCCACGTTACAACAACGATCGCATTGATTATGACGACAAGTACGCGGCGGGCACAACACACCCATATTAGATCCTCCAGGATGTGTAACGGCTTCAGGAATCATATCGCATAGCATTCAGGGTATATTTACTAATCAATATAAATTATACTCCTAACGAAAGCAGCACGATATGTGAAGAAAACAACAAAATGTATAACAAACTGCTGTCTCACACGGTAAAACCGCAGACCACACATCTACTCAAGAATTTTGAAACCACCGATCATTGCAAACCGATCGTGATCGCACGTAAACTTGATCATTCTAAAGTTTCCGGTACCATTTTTAGTACGCAGCACCCAGAATAAGATGCGCGAATTAATGAAAAAATTTTTCTTCACATAAACATCCGAGCGACCGGGTGTGACGTCACCCGCTCGGATTCTACGGAGAACGACGTCAGCCGATATTCATGTTAGAAATACCGTAGCAAACACCTATTTTCATATCTGCCGATCGCCTGTTGGGGTTAAAGAAGGCGATCGTCTGGCATATATCGTTGTTAGCACACGTCCCAGATTCTATGGGGTCAGAAATTGGAACATGCGACACAACGAAATTTAGAGACCTAAGTCTTTTAACTATGGATAATAAAGAACAATACAACCTGGTTGTCTTGGGCGGTATTCTCCATAGTCCTTAGTTAATCCTTTCAGAACACACAAACTATCACTGATTAAAGACTTAGATTATTTTAAAACACTAAAATCCTTAATGCAAAAAGCATGTATTGCTCTTGTTGCTATGCAAACAAGAATGAGCTCTATGGTAAACGGGTACTCGGCAGTTGGGAGCCGGGTACCCGGTTCCCAGGAGTCGGTAAAGCTTTCTAAGTCTATAATCCTAGAGCCGCTGTCAAGGCCAGCTGTATATCAGAAGTAACAGAATGGTGAGTATTGATCGAAGGAGAAACCTTATTCTCGATGACTTCAGACTCGAGATTCTCCAGACACACAGACTAAAATTTATTGGATTTGGATGCACACAAAGACTCTTACTTAAGATAGAAGATCCTGGTATACTAGAAGAAGAAGAGGGAAATCTACCAGAAAATCTAGGTCTAAAAACCAAATCCTCTTTGGCCAACAGGGAGCTATCAGAAGAATTTCGCAAACCTGATCCTTGACCCTCTTCAAAACTAACTGAATCAAAATCGTTCGAGAGAAGGCATAGGCGAACATTCCTGTCCACTACTGAGACAGAGCATCCACCACCCCCCCACCCCGAGGGGTTGACTGTCCAGAAAAGGAGACATGTAAGAGAAGAGCTGAGCATTCAGAGAGGCCGCGAACAGCTCTACTAGAGGACAATCCATAAGACTAAACCTCATTCCTCCTTCTAAAAATGAAAGAAAAACCCATGGCCATGACTGAACGAATCGAGATTTAGAAGCCTAACAGACAATCCGACCAATGCACAGAAGCCTGGATCTACTTTCCAATGAATAGCCTCTTCTATAGACTCCCTGACAATCATAGACAAACAACAACCCCTCTAAAGCTAATAGCTTCTAATAATAAGGAACAGAAAACCTTGTTGGAAGAGGAGACTACATAGAAGGATTCTAGATCCAGGAATATCTAGCCCCTTTTAATAAGGGTCCCCCCTTAAAGAAGAGTCAAACTTACTATATGCTAAAGAGGAGTGCTCATAGAAAACACATAGATTACATATGCCAAAAATCCTGGCCTATATCATAACGCTTATACCTCACTAAATAGGTAACTCACGTTTATTATGGATATTTTAATAATACCGCTTACTCTGAATGGAGACCAAAAAGGGTGATATCAGAATAGCCTAACTTATTAATAATGCTAAAGACTCTGCAAAAATTATAGATAATATTATTTACAGAGATTTAACCAGAGATTGTGGCAAACCAAAAAACCCATAGTAAGTCTATGGGAGTGCTTAGAGTCAAGATATAGCCAAATCATGTGCCCGAGATCTACATGAACTACGGGAAAGTCACTAGTGATGACCGTCATCACAATTCTATGAATAGCATACATGACAAGTCACAAGGTCCTGATAAGAGAACTATGGCCCACATTAGACTATCTAATTTAAACATTGTATAACAATGGAGATTTAATAAAAAATTGTATTGAATACATCAACGGTTGCCTAGCCGCTCGGGCTTGCTGATAAATTAGATATCCTAAACAATTCGATATTTATGCCACGAGGCAGAAACTTAAAAGATTTTAATAAATTTATTGATTCTTATATTCATAATCTTAGCATCAATAATTTCATCTTTGTACTAACAAATGCCATTGTGTTAGAAATCCCCAAGAAAGATTGAACACTGATACTAGATATTAACTGATTGAATACTGAATTTTGCAGACGACATATCACAACTGTAATATCTCTGGACTTGCACAGATTTAGAAAACATTTTGACCGAAATAGTTGGTGGATGCTTAAATCCAAAGATTCTCGTCCGCTCTTCCCCCCTCCAGCGCAACCCCAACCCCACTCCAACCGGCCCGCCGCCAACCCCCAGACAACAACCTCAACGAGCAAAAACCCAAGACTCACCGAATAATCCGGGAATAATCCGACCAAAAATTGCCGGTGGCATCACCAACAACCTTCAGCCAAACTGCCCCCAAAATACCCAGCAAATCCCGAGCCCCGCCCCCCGAAACCCCTGTCCGAAGGCCCGCAGCAACCCAGTCAAAATAGAGCAAAATTTACGCTATAAAAGGAAAACCAAACAAAAATCTGGATTGAAAAATGAAAACAAAACGAACTCACCGAAACTATGTCAACGCAGAAGAATCCGACTCATATTCCTCCTTCCTGCCCCTTTATCCGATTGATTATCCTTTCTAAGCGAATAATGTACTTGTAGACATTAATCCTGCACTCATAATGATCCTATGAAACCTTTACTGAATCTAATTCTTTTCAGCGACTGACGAAATTATACTACGATTTACTTAAGAATCAGGGAGATCCCGTCCACAAATAAACTCCCTTTGGTTAAATAAATATGTCAACCTGCCGACATAAGAGGTAAAAGGAGCGAGAAAAAACACTGAATGGCCCGAAGACAACTGGCCATCTAAAGTTGGATGAAAGCAAAAATCGTATCTCGAAATAATGCGTAGAATACCACCTGACTTATCGGCTTATGAAATGCGCATAGAAAATAATCTGCAACAAAATCCCATACGGTAACGAGTCAGGTGAAATTGTCGCTGATAAACGAATAAATGTCTGAATAGACTACCATTCCAAGAGAGACTACAAGACTGGCAATGACTTGGAATGACTATTTTCAGCAATTTAACATTCCCAATATTAAACAAAAACTGAAATAAGACTAATTCTTAGGCAAGAAGATGACTAGATTCTAGGAATGCGGATATGGAAAAAGGGAAACGGAAATGCATAAACCCGGAAGTATACTACCGGAAACTGATCAAAATCCTACAACCCGGATGTACAGAATTACCGGAAGAGGAAGCTGAAAACCCGGAAATGGATGAACATGTAATGCCGGGTAAAACCGGAAATGACCCTATCCCCGGCTGTACGAAATCCGGATGTGGAAAAAAGGAAAAAGAAATGGATAAAATCGGAAGTAGACTACCGGAACTGATCAAGATCCTACAATCCGGATGTACAGACTAACCGGAAGAGGGAACTGAAAAAACGGAACCGGAAATTGGTGAACAATGCAATGTCGGATCCAACAGACCCGGATATGTATTCTTCCAGAAGCTCTCATGAAACCGGAAACGGAAATCGGAATTACCTCCAGGTCTGACCGACCCGGAAGTACACTTCTAATACCGGAAGCGGAAGTAAACTGACTAGTGTCCACCCCGGAACCGGAAACGCCTCTACCAGAATTCGGAAAATAAAAAGAGTCCTCAGACTCCGGATATCCAGAATGGCCGGAAGCGCTAAAAGACCCGGAAACGGAAGTAGACACTAGACCTCTAGGACCCGGATGTCCTACATAACCGGAAGACAGACCGGAAGTTACCGAAACGGAAGTGGTAACCGGATCTTGCCGACCCGGATCAAACCCCCCCCCCTCAAACCGGAAGTCTTTCCGGAAACGGAAGCTACCGAAGCCGGAACCGGATCTTGACGACCCGGATGTCTCGCTAAACCGGAAGTCCGGCCGGAAAAAGAATGAGAATCGTAAAACGGAAGTAACCGGAATTAGCAAGACTATGTAACAACCTCTCAACAATGGGCGCTTTCGAGACTACTTTAACCACCGGAACCACCGTTACATTGGCACTTTCATAAGTACTAGCCTTATGGACGCCAGCTTCCGCCGACGCCACCACGGCTTGAAGGTTATGCCCGTCACCTTCTAGTCTAACGTGGATTTTCTGTGGTGCACCCTCCGAGCACACCTTCAAGAGCTTAGATGCTCTTGTCTTCTGCTTTTTCGGCGATTCCATCACCTGTCTAGAGGACAGGGGGACCGGCTTCCCCCATTTGCGGGAACGCCCGCTAGCCTTCAGGCTATCCTCGGAGCTTGACGAGCACTCCTTCCGTTTTGCCTCTTATTGCAGAAGAGATCCTTTCATCAAGTGATTTCGTCAAAACGGTGGAAAACGACTCAAACCTAGCAAAGAGCGCCATCACGGCGTCCGAATTTCCCGATGAATTTCCCCCCTCCGTTGCTACCGATAACGGAACAGAGGTTGAAGCAAAGGACACCGCCCTTGTCTTGCTAGCAATGGAGGAAGGGGAAGGACGACCAGAGGCAGCGATTGTTAGACCGACAAATCTTTAAAGAACGCTTTCGCTACCGAAAACCGGCCACCCTTTACAAATCACACACATAGCATTAGTAGTACAGGACACTTCGCACAAACGTGCCCGGCGAATCGAGTGATGACGATCACATTTTGCCGACGAACATTTAGTCTTATCTGACCTTTTCGCTAACTCCTACAAACGAAAAAACGTAACAATGAAGCATACCGCTCAAACTCTCACACAAGAGACACCCTCAACTCAGTTCTAACGGCGGGAAAATTCAAATTTCCTTACCAGAAACTTTCAAGGGATTTTAATTTAATCCTTATAATGCACTAGAAATAACTTCGTTACAGGCTCTATATATGGACTGGACATTATCAATGATGATGATGATTTAGGATAGGCATAACAATCAAGATACCACGAAGCAAAAACGATCTTCGCGAAAACCGGTAATATATAAATTCATCTATAAGATACCATATAAACACAATTATACTCCTAGACGTAACTTAGGGAGGATTGACTTCATATTGGGCATATTGTTCCGAGATATAAAGTCAAAAGGTATCACTGCCACAGCGCAAAACACAAAAACGTATATAAATATTTTTAGACAACTATTCTGCATGCAGAATAATTGAAAAGTGAATCTGTTTCCTATTCGGGCTCTGATGCGCATGCGTGAGCGCGCATAGTGACAAGCGTCACTATGAGGTGAGCATAGACTGGTGCCAGTCTATATATACCTGATGGTAGGCTGGAGGTGGGACTCAACCAGTAGCCTGGTTGAGGGTCCATAGGAATAGGATTAGGCATGGGGAGGTGTGTATGCAGGCATAAAAATCTTATTCCGATAGCAAAATGCAAATAATTGTTTTAGCAAGTAGTGATTGAACGGTAATGGATGTTTTTGTGGTGTAATAACAACCATCGTTTTTGTTTATTTTGAACTATGTCATCGCCTAATGGCGCTGTGTTTTCACATTTCATTTTAGGGTATTTTCTTCTAACATGGCGCTGGATAAGGGATAAAGTCACTAACAAATTAAGCCAATTTATTTTTAAATATCTATGGTATTTATTAAATTATAATCAATTTCTGCTTAGGCGCCCCGAAACTGGATACTCCACGCTACATGCATGTGAAATTTGGGCGATGTAAGTAGTCATGGGCAGTATTACCGATACATCGATATAAATCGATACAAATACAGCTGCAATACGTATCGTGATACATTCGCCGTGAACCGATATTTTTTGTGGAAAAACATCAATCTTCAGCATTTCATGAGATTCTGATAAATATGCCAAAATATTCGCAAACAGAGTTACTGTTTACTTATTTTAGTTACAGGCGTTTACACGGAAAATGGTTACTATAAATAATACAACGAAAATCTCTGTGATTTCGGCCCAAACAAACTCGGCCAGTGGCAACGTAGATTTTCTTTGCTTAATTCAGGGCCCGTTGTCGCCAATTCGTTTTTGTGAATAATTCTCACTGCTGGTGAATTAAACACAAATCTAGGCAAGTTTCATGCCGAACACAAAATAACACTAACACAATTCATCAAATGGAGCTGGCGAACAGCTTTTCTGCAAACGCGAACGTATTTATGTAGTTTCCAGTAAACCTGAAACTAGCGATCGCGCCTAACCGAAGTCATAGACTAATTATATAAAGACGCGACAGACTGTACTACGGCGCAGTACCAAATTTATAAACAGCGGCACCTGAAGTTAGTCACGGTAAACTGTGCCCTTAGTATGGAAACGATGTTTATGACTGTACGTTACTCGAAGCGTAGTTATCCCACTTGAATACTGCTTTTTCACTGATAGTTTACTGCGACTATCACCAGGGGGCGAATTGCGCAAGTGACGTCAACTTGGCACGTCTTTATATAGTTAGTCTATGGTTATACTCGGCTACATTACATTGCAATACAGTGAATCCGAAAGCTACCGAATGTCACAAAAAGGAAATCATTAAATCACTGCAGGCGTTTTATTTCCGCGAAAGGCCAATGAGATATTGGTACATGTTACAACATTAGGGGCGCATAGTGTTTTATAACTAGCCCTGAACTAGTCTTTCTTACTAGAGCACCGATGGGGGTATTGCAGTAGCGGGCACGAATCTGCTAAGTTGTGCGTCATATCATGAATCAAAACAACACCATCTGCATGTTTCACTAAAAAAGTGTCTACATTAGTCGAGCATCGATACATCATACACCTATGGTATATTTTGACAGATTTAATCCATAATTTGCGTTTATTCGCTGTCTGTTCATCGCGAACACAGGTGATGCGTAGAAGTGATAATGAAGTTGCGTACGGCCGATGTCAGTTAAATAATCTGCAAATAAATATGACATTCGGTTGTTTTCGAATTCACTACTTTCCACTCATGTTAACCGAAAATTCCTGATTATACAGCGTGTGAAACGTTTCCGTTTTGGAACAGTCTCCCATGGTTGGTTAAAAGTTTTGACAGAAAGAAGATGGCATCGCAGAGTAAAATAAACACATTTTTCGTTCGAACAAAGCGACCTATCGAAGTAAATAACGATGATGCGGATACACATGCACCCAACTTAAATGTCTAAATTCAAGTTTTATTTGACAATGACGGTCAAGCCATGATTAAATGTTTCTGATCATCTTTATTACTTATTGATCAGAGACCCACTCACCTGATGAAGCATCTAATTCTAACTCTTACATTGTCCATTAGAGCTGGGCGGTATTGATATTTACATGACGGTATCGGTACCATGAAAAAATACCGCGGTACCACAGTATACCGTCATCTGAGTTTGAGGCATGCCACGAAATTAGAACAATTTTTTCCATTCCCTTTTCACTTCCATCTCCAATCAACGGTAAATATAGGAAAAATAAATAAATAGGCTTCCTGATTTAGAGAAGAAAAACATGGCTATTGCGACTGTTTAGTTTCACGATTTTATTAGGTCACTATTTTTATTGACGTAATATCATTCACGGGAATATCGGTCAAAGGGTGTGGTCGACTCGTTAACTATAACCCGCTGTTTGAGACATGGGGGCGCACTATTTTCAATCTGGATTGTTCTTGCTATTAATGCGTGCGACCAGCAAACGGTAAGTGTTATTTTTGCAGTCGAGCGCTTTGATAAACAGAGTCCAGACAAAATCTGCGAGTATTTAAACGGGGCGAGTGTTTATTTCTGTTGGAGTCATATATTCTGTTACTCGCGAAAACAGACCTATACATATACATACAGGGTATGAAATAATGGTCGCACATCGGTCATGTCCGATCAAATCTGGATGGGTAAAATTTTTTTACTGAACATGAATTTTGGGGAAAATTTGCAAATTTTGGAAAAAGAGAACAAGTGAACAATGTTGGTATCGCACTCAAATACGATAGATCGATCGAGCGTGCGTTTGTGCGTCATTTGCACATTTCTAAGTGAAAACCTTGGTTACCAGTATTCGTGATCTGTCAAAACGCGTCATACCGGCAAATTCATCCTAGAGGGTGGTCTTACAATAGCTAATTGTCCTGGGAATAGTGTAAACCTTTCATACTGGCAAATTTTCTGATTTCTAATGAGGGATATAGACCGTGAGTGACTTGAAAATTAAGTCATACGGCGAATAAATGACAGATAAAATTGTATAGAACATCTGATAAATGATACCACTCAAAATCTTGTCATTTCGCTAGTCTGAAAATGATCGAGTCGATGCAAAATTAGCAATGGCGGATATACAAAATCTGCCACTGCGCACGAGTTAGTGATGTGTTCTTACACACCTTCTGTCATGAGAAGAGAATTTGGTCTCGCAATTTCATTGGTTGTTGGACATAATTATATCTAGAACATCCAATGACATTACGTGAGAGATTTTCACAGAAGTTTGAGACGCGTTCTTTCACGCCTTCGATACTGAAGAAGCAAATTCTTCCTCGCGATTTCCTTGGTAACTGTATATAGAAAACCAATGAAATAGCGGGCGAGTTTTCTCACAATAGAAGTGAAGAAAGCAAGTTCATAAATAATCGCACTGTAGAAGACACTTGACAACACGCGCGTTACCATTATATTCGCGTTCTACAATTAACCATTTCATGGTCAAATTTGCCTAAAAATTTTAATTAAAAATAGTGAATGGCCATTTGCAGGTCAAGAGATTATTTTTGAAAATTTACCACGGGAATGACTGTCTCAGTTACTGAATAAGCCATTTCAATGGAAAATTCCAAAAATAATCTCTTGACCTGCAAGTGAACATTTATCAGGAAAACTATCACAAGCCTTCTTTGACTAATGTGTTCTAAAGTGAAAATTTTTTTTAATTCAATTGTACATGACTGTGACAGCAGTTGATGTGTTGCTAAAATGGCATCTGAGCGAAAAGTGCCCAAAGGGGCAACCCTTGCTAAATGGAGGACTGAGTATAAGTGGTTATGTCCTCATTTTCTGGGTCCTACAGTTGACTATGAAATTGTTCTATCTTTATGCATTTTCTCCTGAAAATGTCTTAGTCTATTTGACTTTTTCAGGACAAAATGAGTAAAAATAGAACAATTTCACAGCCAACCGAAAACCTATATTTTTCTCCAGAAATGCAGGAGATGGCCTCTGAGAGCATCTAGATTTAAAAAATCAACTTCCGCTTTTTTGTCAGATCAAATTGACTCTCCTTATTTCAGACTCTGTACATATAATACGACATCGAATATAGCCGATTCCAAAGCTTCTGATAATTACCGAGTACCCGATGTGCAGACTCGTTACTCGCCATGCTTCACGTGAACAATGCATGTAAAAAGTTATTTCCGCGAACTTTCGACGTGTAGCCAGTTGAAAAATGAATTACAAAAAATAAAACACTATAATTTTTAGGTGTCGTTACTTAAACTGGATTTAATCCTTAAAGAAATTTCTTAAAACAAGCCAGAAATATAAAAAATAATGACTTCAACGCTGCTCGTTGTTAATAAATTAGCACATGATCAAAACGGCGCGTAGTATGTTTTCATTGATAAATTCAGCATAGTAATGTATTTTCCCACGGTCTAGTTCATGAACAACCAATCAGATACAGCTTTGCGAGATTGCTGTTGTGTTTGAATAGCACGCAGTTTGTATGTTATTTTGTTATTCTAGCGTGTTTGTTCTGTGACAAATTACTTGGAGTAATAAATTACAAATAATAGAAACGGGAATAGGGAATATATTATAGTGTAATTACTACCGGCGGACAGCCAGAGAATGAGTTTAGATGTTTTAAATAAACCAATTTTACCGTGAGACTTTCAAGACGTACGTCTGACATACAATTCTGCCTGTCATTATTTTGTAATTGACGTCTTGATGTTTGTTTTTACAACGACCCTTTCACCTCAACTCGGCTAATAGTTAGGGATGCCTGTATTTTTGGCACTATTAGCACTTATTTCCCCTTGGTCAGGTCAGATTTTATGAGTATATTTCTCAAATATTGCTCAAACATTATGGACAGTATTCACGGTATTTGGAAATGTCAACGGTCACGGTATCGGTTCACGGTATACCACGGTCCTCACGGTACTACCGTCAGACCGCCCAGCTCTATTGTCCATGCTGACCATCAACTTTGATTTGATTATTCATGATCAATGGCATCTGCATTGATCAATGGCATCTGCATTGAACAAGGCAGATGGAGTCAGTGCCCAGATCAAGATGATCCATGACATGGTCTCCTGTGTCACAGTATGCATCAATTTATTTATTTCATTTGAATAAAGATGAGTGAACAACTTGTCAGTGGTAAATAATAGGGGAAAATAACAAACACAGCAGTCAGTTGCTAGTAGACAATTCTTTTAATTATATATTATTATTATTATTATACAATTGATCTTGATTTTGACAGATTTGCAGTGTACAGAGTATGCTTTGGCTAAGAAAACACAGAAATAGGCTAATTAAGAAAAAAACTTGTCTGGCTAAGACAACCAATATCTGGCTAAGAGCATTCCAAAATAGGCTCATATGCTGGCTAATACATTCTGAACTGGCTAACAAAATTCGAAAATAGGCTAATCTACTGGCTAATAAGTTCTGACTTATAGGTCTGGCCCTGAAAATCGCTATATATTAAATATTTTTTCAGCAAACATCGATGTTACTGGCCGGGAAATTGTTGAAAACGGATGTTGGATGCAATACATTCTTTGTCATCATTTTTATTTTGCTTGACACACTTGGAATTGTAATATACTGCTTGTAAATAGCCGTAAACCAGCCCAGAATTGCGAGAAAATCCATACTTTGAAGGGTACGAGTTTGCTTGGGTCGAAATTGTGGTAAATACACGCAGTAATATCGAGTAAGCTTTACAGAAAGTAAATTATACCCCAGTGAGGAGTACGCGAACAAACAATAGGGGGTTGATATATGTACCGCACGGAATTCCATGAGATTACCGATGTTTGCCGAGTCTTTAGTTTTGGCCCACATAAACAATAAAATATTTATCTATCAAGCATATTTGAGCGAAACTGGTTTGAAAAGATTTAAATCATGGTAGATACATTTAGATAAATAATTCTTGAAAATTTATTTTTTTGCATCACATAATCACAGTTATTTCACGTGATCACAACAATAAAAATGTTCAGAGTAATGATTCTTCTGCTGTTGCTATAGTTAACATTTGTCAATGTTTTTGTTTTTTCTCTTTCATCTACTGCTCAGTCCCACTCGGTGTGTGTCAAAGACTTTGCATTAATAAATTGAGGATTTACTATTTTACATGGTTGTAATGTAATCTTCTCAGTCATTTCACTATATTACCATGTATTGACAAATTCCTTGACAAGACAAAACATTTAGAAACCAATCAAACCATGTGACACCGGAACATAATAACCTTGGTGAATTGGTGATTTTATATTTATATCAGTACCCAGTAGTATATTACACTGGTTTAGGTTGTTAACTGAATTGGGGAAATTAGGGCTCACGATCAGAAAAAGAACACAAGCTGGGAAATGAGATTATAAATACTGGTATAGTGGTATTCTATTTACAACTGATGAATTTGATGTGTAAAAATATTAATATTAATATTCACATATGTGAAATTGCTTAGCAAATGCTCTAACTGGGCTCAGGAGGTGGAGTTCATTGTTATTCACATCTTGCCAGTTCTTGCAACAATTGTGATTGGTAAATGGGCTTGAAATGGCAGCTATTTTCAATCTGCCGCCTTCCTGTAATAATTACACAATATATCACGATAAAGTAACTGTGTATCACATCGTATCACGATACAGTAATTTTCGCGATACCTATGACTAGATGTAAGTGCAAAACTTGAGAAGCAAGACGAAAATCTGATTTAATTTCGTTTTTTTGTTGTGGTTGGACCTGTAGATGTAACGTCATAAGCGTATGGCGGTGCAGTACTGCAGCTAACACTAGGGGAGCTATTAAACAAGTCAAATAAACAGGATTCTAACATTTGTAATCAAAACACGAAAACTGGTATCGATACATTAATCATCAATTGAGGGATCTTTGAGATTTGTTTCTGAAGATCACACGTTTCACTATAGATATGTATACTAAACATGGATCCAAACAAAGTATGCTGTGGATATTGAATATTTGATAGGATGACAGAGCAATTTTGAATTTCTAAATATTCACATCTTGCTTCTTCAAATTAATCTGAATATATTTAACTGAATGCGAATACAGAATTTTCTTCCTAAAATATAGATTCTATTGGTGCATAGCATTTAAAAATACAAAAACAATGCTTAAATAAACTTCTTTACCATTTTTCGTTTTGCTGTAGTAATTCTTCTTCTTGTTGTAAATGTAGGATCCGTCTCCTGAAGGCGCACGTTTTGTGGTCAAGGGGTCTTTCACCACTGAAGGCCGGGCTAATCATTTCATAGGATTTCATAGGATATTGCTGTGGAGTCAGGCTTATTCAGCCTCTATGTCCACCTCTTCATTTGTGGATTAAACATAGCACTCTCGCACGTGACTTCCATGTATTTTATAGTCAGCGATAAAGTCACCGGATGAATCTGAAATTTATACAGCACCTCCCTGTTACGGCTGCAAACGCTGGTGTCTACTTACTGTTAGGAGCCCTTCCGATTGAAGGCCAATTGCACAAGCTGATTCTGCTTTTTCTAGTAAATATGCTGCATAGACAGAACTCCATGGAGAAAGAACCACTCGTTAGGCAACTTGCTATGAAGACCCTTTCATCTTATAGCTGGGTGACTATGGTCAGACACATTCTACATCAATATAGTCTGCCATCAGCATTCAGTCTTCTGAGCAACCTGCCAGGCAAGGGAAGATGGAAGGTGCTGGTGAATGCATATATCAATGCATACTGGGAGGGAATTCTAAAAGAAGAGGGCAGCGTAAAGAAACCCCTAGAGTACATGGACATAGATGGCTGTCGCATCTGTCACCAACATATGGCATTGGAAAGCTACAAAACCGACAAAATATCAGTATACAAGGCCACTGTGCACGTTAGACTCTTGGTCCAGCGATACCACCCCCTCGGTGGACTCTCCAGGAGCAGAGTGGCACCTACTGTGTGTCCTCTCTGAAAACGAGATAATGAGTCTCTTACTCACTTCCTCTTGGTATGCCCTAAGCTCCAGTCATCTAGGAAGAAACCGCTGGAGAAAATCAAATGCCACTTGCATCAGCTTCGGCTTATAGCAACAAACGCCAACTGCATACCGGTTATACTCGACAGCAGCAAACTTAATGTCCGGCAGGAAAACTTGCAGACTATGACCAAACTCCCGAAGGAGTCCAGAGACCTCTGCTACATGTTGCACTTGAAACGGACAGTGATCATGAAGACCCCTGTCTGCATGCAGGGAAACCTGGTATGCTGAATCTACAGGCACCCCCTTGACAGTCTGATCCAGATTACTTACAGATTATGTACACATCAAGACAACAGACTTTTGATAGAAAGCAAGTCATGACAATCTACATATCATGTTCTTCGGTAGTGACATTCATGTTTATTAAATAATATGTACTGAAATAATACTTGGTATCTACTCCTAACGGAGGGTCGTCTAAAGGACATTAATTTTCATGTTCAAGAGACGGGATCTACACAAGAAAGAAAGAAAGAAGTCAAATTTCATCTCCTGGTCCTTCCAAAATTTATCCATCCCTTCCTCGAACTTGTTTTACCAGACATTTCTATAAACCCAGAGGCTATTGATCCAAGCTAAAAAAGCTAAGCCCAAATAAATGTCATGGACCAGATGGCATACCCATACAAATTTTGATTTAACTAGCAAAAGAGATCAGTGTAGCCCTTAGCATCCTATTTGACAAATATTTAGAGGATGGTGTAATACCTGAGATTTGGAAAATGGCTAATGTCTGTCTGATTTATAAGAAAGGTCCAAATAGTAATCCAAGCAACTACAGACCCATCAGTCTAACCTTCTCACTTTGCAAACCCTTAGAAACATTTGTACGAGATGTAATAACGAACCACATGAAAACAAACAATACATATTCATATCAAGGTAGCTGTTTAACATTCTATCACTGTGCCACTGTCTTGTGTGTCATATATATGTTAATATACATATGTTTTGTAATGTGTGTAAGGAGTCCATCACTCCATAGGTCATGCCTTTGATGGACTGCCTGTTTAGAGTCTATTTATATGTATAGAAAAACCATGAAATAAAGCAACCTTGAACTTGAACTTTTCACCATCTGCCAGCATAGATTCAGACAGATCATGCAAAACACAGTTATTGGAGAACATGGAAACCATAACATCCAGCCTAGATGAAAACAAACCAATATACTTAGATTTTTCCAAAGCCTTCGATACAGTCCCACACAAGAGACTTCTAAAGAAAATGAGAATGTATGGTTTAGAAGAGTAACTCTTTAACTCTGCTAACTTTGCTACTGTAACTGCATACAATCTCCTAGTTTTAAAACAGAATCTTGTATAATCGAAAGGGTCCAGCGCAGAGCCACTAAACGTGATCCCCATTTGAAAAATCTACTGCTACACAGACAGATTTAAGGCTTTGAACCTCATGCCACTAAAATACAGAAGGCTTAGAGGAGACTTAATCAAAACATACAAATTTATCCATGATGATTACAACATTGACAAAAACACATTCTTTGACCGATCAAGTAACACATGTACTGGAGGTCACACTCAACACTTTAAGCTCAACACTAAGCACAGCAGGAAAGAAATTCGTAGACAAAACCAATTGATTAACACATGGAACGTACTCCCTTCTGTTGTGTTTGAAGCACCCATGCTTGATATGTTTAAGTCAAAATGAGATACGCACATAAATAAAATAATATACGATCATGACATAACCAACTAATAGATATATAAGTGTCACGATTTATTCCGAACAGTGTTCTTATTTGTGTTATTTATTTTATCGATTAACTGAGGTGACGAATTGTAGCATGCCAGCCTTAAGCTTTGTGTGTTTATTTGTTTTGTTATGCCATTCTTCATACCGGCGATCACATTGATTACTTGCCTGTCATATTTCAGGTAGCGTATTCCTTTAGTATGCTAATTATGTTGCGTTTTTTCTATTGGACTTGCAGTCTTATGCACGTTTTTCACGTAGTTTTGCCCGAAGACGTTCTAGCGGGTACCTGTCATCTTTTCGTGCATCGTGCATCAGGTATTTTCCTTTCTGGTTTTCCTCATATATAGGTGGCAATTAAAGCTTTTCAGATCATCGGAACTTGATAGCTTTCCTGATCCTGGGTGGTCGTAAACTCATTTGTCGCTAGCCGCTGTTGCTGTACGATAGCAAATTGTCGAAGACCACCAAGTTGGGTGGCATGATTATTCACGTTAAGTAGAAGTAATGAGTCACACCTCAGGTAATTATACGCAACTATTGTATAATCACTTTATTTTGTGAATTGTATATATTATACCTTATTTACCAAATTTTGTATACACACAATTGTCCCAATTGACCCCCTTGTTATATATACTATGTCTAATAATATTCTTGTTAAAATCTCTGTATACACAATTCCATTCCAAATATTCACACTTAATCTTTGTGTCCTCAGTCTTAGTACATGGATGAAGACGTAGGTGAACTGATGCCTTCGCAGTATCCGTACTTTCATCTCATCGCCTATAGAACCACCAGCCACTTTTGGAGTATTGAACTTGCCTAGGATGGCCAATTGAACAGCGATAAGACAATGATCTGCTGTATTATCTTCGTATGCCATCCTGTTATCGTCTAGCTGTCATCACCAGCCACTGTGTTGTTATTTCACTGACATCGCCTTGCTACCATTGAACTATCACGCATCGACATCGCCTCATCATCACATCGTCGTGCCGTCGCATTATCGTGGTCGTCTAGCTCTTCCTCAGCTCAAGGAGACCACCACGGCATGAAGACATTTACCATTTCATATGAACTTGAGTATTTCTGTGTCGTTCTGTCCACATCCACATCCACACGCACGCACGTATCATTATTGTAATATATTATGAATAATACACTTTGTTAAGCATTTTTCATCTAATTGTCATCAGTGTCGTAAATTGAAGGTATATAGTGTCAACCCCGTTAAATTTTGGATTGAATTACTCCATCTCTGTAATATCGTCCCGGTAGTGGTTTGGGGTGGACTTCTTCACCTTTTTGTCTATTAAACGTGCTTGTGAAAAACAGGGGCGTTTTAATATGACAATAAGACAAATTTAGAAACATACCAAAATGCTAGGCACAGCATGGTCTAAGCATGAGCGTAGGCGGCACACCACAGCTGATGCGGGGAACACCCATCTGCACCACAACACTTCCCAAAGTCAACCAGGATCCTGAATACTGTCAACCAAACAAATAAGCAATTTTAACTAAGGAAAGTAGGGGAGAGTGGGTATGGTTCAGACAGAGGGATGATCCGGACAACCCCTCTCCTGACCAAACGTCTCATGTTACAAACCCAGTGATTGGCTGAAAACATCCCCAACAATCATTCCTAGATGTCACATTGTAAATGATCTTCGATGTGGCATTTGTTTGAGTAGGTAAATAACCCTTTCTGTTTTTGGTTCTTCTGATGTAATTTTTGATTCTATGAACGTAATTTAAAATTTGCTAAGTTTTTAAGGATATCAGAGTTATATGACTTAGGCATAATAATACATAGTAATACATGTTCAATGCACAAAACTGGTGTCTATTTAATGTCACATTTATGTTTTATATAAAAACCTGTGGGTATAGAGCAGGGATGGTTTGTTTAATGCCGAAATCTCACACGTTATGAACTCCATGATTAGCTTAAAACATCGATCTTAGATGGCATTTTATAAATGAACTGAAGAGCAGTGTTTGGTTAAATAGTTTGGGACCAATGGATAAACCTATTTCATTGGTGTCAGAACCATCCCTACTGACATTGATGTTTCTTTCTGACTTCACATTCAATGGCCAAACAGTGTGTCAGTTAAATGTTGGCTATTAATTGTCTAATAATCTTTCCGTAATTTTTCTGTAATTAAAATATACATTTTGAGTGAAAAATGGGTTATGTCCGGAAGTACCCCACAGCTTGTCCAAAACACCCCTCCTATAGGTGATGGTTCGGACAGATTAGAGGCTTACAAATACCTTAAATATACTAATCTCTATTATTACAGATAAATGTTTGGTAACATACTTATATACAGCCAAGATGCTAAGCTTTACTGGGATATAATTTTAAAGCGCCTTCACTCAATTGATTAATGACGAGGATAATATTTTTGTGTGAAAACTCTCCGATCGATTCCCACTCTCCCCTACAGGCACTAATAATACAATACCAACACAGTTTCCTGAGGTAAGAACAAGCCATGCGCTTATGCCTCGTAAAATGATGATCTTCTTCTTCTTTTCGTTCGCTGATCATACCGCCAGTCCCGTAAGTGACTATCGACATGATCATAAGCGTTAAGTGCGTGGATCCGTGGTTTATTAGAGTGCGCCATGCGGCCTGGAACCTCCGCCTTCAGCACTCGAGGTTTCTGTCAGGGTTACCTCACCCTTACCTCCTTTAGTCGCCTCTTACGACACGCAGAGGATACGGAAGGTGTATTCTAAGCCCCACCTACAGGGCAGTAAAATGATGATGATGATGATGATGATGATGATGATGATCAGTAATGATTCAAATGACCAGTAGATACATCTCTGCGTCCACGTCCACACTTTGCATACTATGACGCCAGGTTGGAAATGTCATATCATTCACGAACAAACTAGATATAATCTACTTCAGAGAAAGATCATTTGGACTGAGCAAGCCATACTATAACAAATGACACTGAGGCAATAACAAGCCAATGCCTTATGCCTCGTAAAATGATGATGATGATGATGATGATGATGATGATGATGAGTGAGGATAATCCTCCAATAAGTTAGAGCACCCACAGCTGTGGTAAACAATTGTTTTGTTAAGACTAGTAAAAACTACTGGTGGGGAGAGGATTAAGAGACGATACATATATTAGAATAAAATAAAGTAACATACAAAATTAAATGATCAATCAATTAATATATGCAATGCCTGATTAAGATGATTATATATACACATGTACAGATGCATTAAAATCAAACAAGCATACTAGATGAACCAGAGATAGAGAATATGGATAGCTATGATGGCAGGTTGGAAATGTAAGTTCTGCCACAGTATATACTGTAACACAATCTTCTGCTATGATTTTCAATATTGCAGAGCAAAGTGTCATCATTATGAAGGATACCAGAGTCTACTAACATATTACAGTCAATGATAAGTTGAGTTAGGCTGTTTAAATCAGAGGCTATCAGATTCTATGTTGATATATCTAATGCAAAAATAATGAGCTGTTTGATTTGGTTCAGACTGTCTGTTCTATGTCCAAGCAGAGGAGGGCATGAGGTCAGCATATGCATGTAGTCCTCAGGGGCGCTGTGACAGAGTTTACGGATTGGGTCAACATTGAAGTTGCTAAATCTATGGAGAGTCATTTGGACTACATACGTGGGAGTTAAGAGACAATATTTAATAAAGCATCTCTGTGCACCTGTGGTGGTGTTTAAGACTTCTTCATTGATATATGGACTTTGCCAATTGTAGCCTCGATGGGGGGGGGGGGGGGGGTTACGCGTCGGCCCATCCGCATATTCTGTTCCGCAGCACAGCATGTACATGCTGTACATACATGTACAGCGTCGGTTCTCGGAGTTATGGATCTTGTTTCGCGACTCTCCGGGATATACAATGACTGACTTCTAGAGCCAGTGGAATGATAACATTCCAGTGGGGCCGAGCGACCATTGCCCTCAAGATTGAACCACACCGTCTCATCCAGACTGTTCATCTCACCGGTATGGTGGCCCATTACTCAATTTAGGAGTTTAGACATAATTAATAAAAGAATATAAATACAGACAGATATTGCTACTCGTTTGCTAGTATGAGAGATAAAATATAGTACATAGAATTAAGTTGGTGTCTTGCTTATCGTGGGCTAGTCAGAGGTACAGCGCCGATCTCTAAATCCGTGAGGTATTCCTGCAAGGGAGAGTCCTAACGCGGTCACTTATGAAGTTTAATATAAACCATCATCCCCCTAGCAAAATATTATTGTTGCGAGAGGAAAGTGCTCCACGTGAGCCTCCATCACAGGAAAATGCCTTCCACGCCTTCAATGCCGAAGCAGAGGAAAAGAGCTGGCAAAAAAACCCTGCCATTTAGTTGTTAGATTTGCTTCCAAGCTTTGGCCGCAAGTGGCAGGGATTTCTATCTATCTTTTGGACACATGAGCCTAACTGGCGAAGATTCTCGGTTTCCCGAAGGTCACCCTACAGAGCATCTCCCTCAGAATGGCAGCATGCAGACATGGAGTGCCAGCTTCAGAATCATTTAACGATCCGGTTACATATCACACCACAACCACATACAACATCATTAGAACAAGTCACCATCTACATAAGCAATATCAAAAGCGCACACAATTTTTTTGGCGGGCGGTAAGAGGCAGATATCCATCTCCAGTGACCTTCCTGCGAGGGCGTGGTGGGTTCCAAGACCACGCCCAGTCACTGTACGAAGTTATATGGAGATCTGCATCCCATCCGTCACCCTTGTGTCGGGGAAGGATCATTTGCGATCCAGGCCCAGGGACTAACATTTGCATGTCGTTAGGGTTAAGTTTCAGAATGCCCAGAGATGCACTGCTGGTCGGTTTTAAATAATATCTTTTCACAGTGCTTCCTACTTTGGCAGGATTAAATATGCTAACTGGTATCCAAAGATAGAGGGTGGGGGATGCATGCGAAATCGGCACTTTGGTCTTCACCGCTTGGAAACCCCAATAGTTTCCCAAGTCGGATCATGCCAACGTGGCGATGTGAGTTCCAGACAATTTATAAGCCTTGCAGCTGGAGGAGCGTAGAAAGAGACAATCTCTCAATATAATAAGAGGCCCTAAGGTATTTGGCCAATTTTACACAATCTAGTCGGTGTGCAGTGTTACATATCCACCACATCTGGAAAAGAGACTTACACAAATGTCTCCTAAGGAGTCGTTGTACGTAACTGCTTTAAACCCATCCTATCGAGCTAGAATAGTCAGGTTTAGTCGATCACATGGTAGGTTCGCATAATGCGAACATGAACAGTGACCTCAGTGTAAAATTGATGCTGGGAGAAAAGTGAAGCGGATTTAATGTTGCTGTATAATATAGCTTAGCGTACTGCGGTCCCAGAGTTTTTATATAAAATAAACAAAACAGGTAACTAGGATGGCTGCTTGCCATATATATAACTAACCATCATAGTATTGACAGTAAATCAGATCATAGGACCTTGCGGTGCTTGTTAGTAATAAGCACAAAAACAAGGATAATATTTACATTTAAAATACAAATTATAAAATGCGGTCTCAGATGACCGGGGCAGTATGTATTAGTCATCAGCACCTGTAAAGAATAATGAATACAATAGCTAAATGAGTACCTATTAGTCATTGCTATGGAAAAAGTTCATAAATCACTGTAGATGCTGTGCTACAGATGAGTAACATGAGATCGCATGAATCTGAAGATGCTGGGAACTCTCCGCAGGCGAACTGTTGATGTGGCTCAGTCTCAAAGATGGTGAAGAAGAGCGACTGCAGTCAGATGTCCACTCGATAATCATAATAACTAAGACAATAATTAAGCAAAATGTTAAAAGGTCTTGTAACGGAAGTTTGAAAGTTGCCCGTAACATGAAGGGCTACAGTTGTAATTTATAATTAAACAATGAATGTACATTCTTGGGTACACCATACCTTACGCATCGCATAGCTCTTGCAGTATATCAGGCAGAGTCCCACCAGACTGTGGCCTAAAAGTTAATTAATCACACGACATGCTGCGTGGAAGTTTGAACACCACTTTTCAGCATGGTTCGACAGGTCTGACGAGTTGTCCACCAAGAGTCACCACTCATTCTATATACCGAAGACATTACATATGGACCATGAGGCCCATCCGCAGGAAGGCTCCGCTAGGTGTTGGTAGTGAGGGAGTCTTCTATTCAATTAGTTGCCCCCAGATGGCCAACCGAGGTCTTACAAAAACTTAGATGCGAATGTTTGATTGCTGACCAGAGAATGAAAACTGAATTCCGAGAGGCACTACTGTGGTGTAGGGTACCACAGTAAGTAAGCAGTTGCCCACATCTAGCACTGCTGTGGCCACACAAAATACCACTTGCGCTCTCTCCCCGAAGTGTGGTCTCGATTCTTGGCTTTTCGCTCCTTTTATACTACTTGCGACGTAAGACGCAGGACGCCCAGCCAATCAGCAGGCGATCTGTAGCCAATCAGCGTACAGCTAGGAAGGGCGAGGACGCTATCACGTGATAGGCATTCTCCCCATTCATTTAACACATACACGCGATTACGAAGTCCTGCTAATATTTTGAAAATAATTTCAATGAGCTAATTTAGGATAACTCGGCCATTTCTAGTCCGATTTTAAAAAGGTAAATAGTTTTAGATTCCTCGTCTCATTCCGGTCCTGATATATACGACGAGAATGTAGTAATTTAAAGAAATTACGTGCACCGACTCGGTACACTTTAGTATGCATTCTGTCCCAACGCTGACACGTGTTGTCAGGGAAAATCCAACACGCGCTCATGCGTGCTACACGATCTCACAGACTTAGTCATTTTATAGAAACCTATCCCATATGGCTTTATACACGCATGCTATCCTACCCAGGGGTGCGTGCTTGGAATACCAATGCTCGGGTACCTTGGGGGGGGGTGGGGGGTGGGTGGGTGGAGGGGGGGGGGAGGGTCATGTGTATGCAGTGATCGTCACTTTATTTCTAGCCACTCTGGAACCCCAATTGTTCCAGAGCTAACTCTAAATAACGTGACGGAAGGAGGTCCAGACAACTAATAAGCCTGAAGTCTGGTGGAGCGTAGACAGAGACAATTACTCATAATGGAGGCCTTGAGGTAAATGGACAATTTATACAATCTACTCAGAGTGCGGTGTTACATATCCGCTACTCCGGAAAAGAGGCTAACACAAAATGTCTCCTACTGATACTACTACTATAAATCTATCCTATCGAGCTAGAACAGTCCAGGTTTAGTCAAGACGCATAACATGTTCACAGTGTGAGAACATGAACAGCTGTGCGGGGAACAAGGTCGTGCGGATGTTGTTGCTGTATAGTTAAGCCTAGTGATACTGCGGTCCAAGAGTTTTTATAATAAACAAAACAATTTAACATAGATGGCTGCTGCCATATCACTAACTTTGTAAAATACACTAAATAGAAGGTCACTCGACCTTACGGTGCTTATGAGCATGAAAAATAAGGATAATATATACATAATAATTAATAAACCATGAAAAGCGGTCTCAAATGACTGGGAGGTACCTATTAGTCATCAGTACCTGTTACATAAAAGTAATACAATAGTAATAATAAAACAGAGTACCTATTAGTCATCGGTATGGAAGAAGTCCCATATTCACAATAATTGAAGCGTAACACAATTGGAACGTGAGATGGCACGATGCGGAAGTTTGTTGCTAGGAAAATACTGCAGGTACAGTACAGATATGGCTCATTCTCAGGAAAAGTGAAGATGATCCTTCGCGGAGGTAGATGGCTCATAGATAGTCAAGTATACATGAAAATTTATTAATTTAACTGAGTGGTATAAAAGTTCCGTACTGGTGCAGAAGTTGAAAAGTGCCCTATAGTTCTTGAAGGGCCATGGATGAATGTTATTTAATGTGAATGCATTCTGATGGTTCGCAAGACGAGATGCATCGAATAGCTCACATGATGCATCAAGCAATGTTCCCATAACTTCGATCGAAAATTTCAAAAGGCTAACATATGATGTGCAGATAAATTTCGACCACTGGTTGCGTGGTACGGCAGATCTGGCGAGTCATCACAGAGCATGTAACTCACCCCACATAGTGGAACGAGCTACATTGGGGCCAATAGTCCCATCCGCACGCAAGGTCCCTTTGTGGAAGTAGTGGCTTGGGCTACCTGACTTTAATTTGATTATTGCCCCCAGATGATATCTTTCCGGGAGCTACAAAAACTGGCAGTTGCGGATGTGGTGACTTGTACCCTAGAGACGACAAATTCTGAATACCGAATGGCACTACAGCAGCTGTCAGCAGCTGTCAGTATCTGCTGTACCAAGCGGTACTATATTGTTTCGTCCTCTCAGACCAGGAACCTCACCACCACCTGACTGCTGGGGAATCTGATTTTTCGACCCCTTATATACTGCCTGTGACGTCACAGATGGAACACCACAGCCAATCAGAGAGCGTGCCTCAGAGGCAGGGAAGCGGGTCAGGTGATGCACTATAGTACCCACGTACTGAGAGCATACATGCGCTAAGTCTATGGGGTTCAATATTTTGAAAATAGAATAAGCTGGCTCAAGACCAGAATTTAAAGGGCTTTTTAAATCTGTAAACCATTTCAAAATCGGTTGAGAAATGGCTGAGTTATCCACGGAAAACCCTTCTTGATTATCTCCAAAATATTGCCGTGACGTCATAACCACATGGACGCAAAACTTCTAGAATGTTCTAGAACATTCAGCTGCGCTATTATTAGCTACGCGCTCATTGGCTGTTGCTCGAACAATGACCTGGTTGGAGGCTGGGCCTGTGACGTCACGAGGAGTATAAAAGTAGACGCGATCCAGTGATCAAGAGCATCCTCGGCCAGGGGCCGAACAGGTTGGATCTGTACCAGCTACTATTAGCGCGACAGACAATACACGTTTTACTTCGCTATGTGTCGGGTTTTTATTCTGTAGCTGGCAGTTGTCCAACCAACCACACTAAAACAATTTTGTAACTCCCTACCTACGGGAGTAATTTGGAACTTCTGATAATTGTTCACGAATATCAATATCTACTTCGGAACACGAATTTGCGGTGAGGCCTTTACGGCCTGAATATGTGAGTCTACAGATGTA
The DNA here is from genome assembly GCA_034401795.1 of Chaetoderma sp. LZ-2023a. Classification (NCBI taxonomy): domain Eukaryota; kingdom Metazoa; phylum Mollusca; class Caudofoveata; order Chaetodermatida; family Chaetodermatidae; genus Chaetoderma; species Chaetoderma sp. LZ-2023a. The sequence goes on along the minus strand of CM067360.1, from coordinate 36,214,635 downwards.
GAGGCAGGATGTTCTTTGATGGATGACTCGCCAGATCTGCCGGCCACGCCAAAAAGTGGTATTTCAACCGTCACCACACTAATATCGTGTAGGTTCTTCTAACTTTCGACCGCAGCAAGTACAAATTGCCCGGTGCGTCTTCAGAGCTGGCTGACGTACCCAGCACCGTGAAGCTTTGTTTTTTGTGTCTTCGTTTGCTTCTAACAACCCCCACTTGTGATCGGGTTGTTTACACCTTCCATCCATACCATCTGTGTATGGGAACTTTCTTCACCACAGTATTACTATCGTATCTTTTGCTGACTGCTCGTTAGACATCCTATTAGGCTTACAGTGCTGAGCGATGTACCCCTCCCGCCATCAGGGTTCTTGCGGAAATTTTGTTTGCGGAAAACAGCTTGCGGGAACCAACCTTTCAGCTTCCGGAGAACGCATCATCTCACGTCAACTATGGAATAACGTATCAATTTCAGTAACACTGTAGCCTAACTTAAGAATGACTACTGAGTATTCAAGTAACTATACTTTGCAGTTTAATTATTTCTCTATATGCATTTCGTTAATTATATTGTATCCGTAAGAATGGTCCTGATGACTAAAAGGAATCGTAATGGTCTTAGGACCGCTAGTTATAATTTCTGTATCTGTTTATAGTTATTCTCATTTTCCTCCATGTGTTGCTAACTGCCCTATAGTAGGTTCGTTAACCTGTACTGATATGTATACCTTGATCAATTGATACCGTATTGATTGTTCTGGTTAGATTATGTATATATATATGGCCAGTGGCCATCCGTTCATATGTTTTGCTTATTCATAGAAAATATAGGACTGCAGTGCACGTAGGAAACACTATACAGCAACACTTATATATGCAGCACTTTCTCCCACCACCAACAATTTTTCACTGAGGTCGCTGTCCATGCTATAACTCTGTTTAGCCTGGCATGCTACCGGCTAAACCTTTTCTATTCAGCTCAATAGGATAGGTTCAAAATGATTAGAGACACTTTCTTCATTACATACTCTGTAATATACTCTTCTCTTCTGGTAGTGCGGTAATCTAGCGCACTCCAGTAAGACTCATAACTCCAAGATTGTGTCTCTCTTCATGTTCCTATCCGCACCATGGGCTGATCCGACTCTAGAAAACTATTGGGGTTTCCGAGCAGTGATGGCCAGGGTGTGGTGTCACATACATTTCCCTTGTATCTTTGGATACTTAGTAGTTAGCACTTTAGCCAATGTAGGAAAGCACTGTGAAAACATATATTAATTATTATTTTTATTACTGAACAAAACCTCCCGCACCGCAGTGCAAAACTGGGCAACTTGCATATAAACCTAATAACGGGTTAAATGGTTAGTTCCATAGGACCGGTGATGGGCGAGATACATACCCCCACCGAATTCCATAAGAATGTCTGGGCATGATATTTAGATCTGCCATGCCCTTGCGAGAAGAACATTTACGGTGGGTATTTGTCTCTCTTACCCCCAGCATAACGATAGAACAATGGTTTAATAATGCTATCGTGAAAAGTAACCCATGTCTTGTAACGTTTTATGTGGTTACCGGGCGGGATGTCCGGATTCCTATCCAGTTAGGAGATCTTGCTACATAACATGTATGAGCGCTGTCTTCAGTATTGGTGTCTTAGGGCATCTGTTCTCTTTGACAGCCATGTCTAATAGCTAGGTAGATACCAGCCAGTTGCGGCCAAAAATAATTCTTGTTTTGAAAACAACTAAAAGCTAATTAAGCAAAGCAGAAGGCCAGCATAAATAAAGCGGCAACTACTAATTCAGCATACCAAGAATCACATAAAACAGTGACGAGGGAATCCATCGGGAATCGCCCGTCCCGTCTTCACGTAAAACAGTACGCACCCCTATAGTCATAATCTCACTAGGTATGGTCTTTTCTTTCTAAAGCATTTTTGGTTGAAATATTAGAGTGGGCCCATTTTTGCCTACTATTCTTCTCCCGCTTTAAGCAGTGGCGACACATTCCCGAGACGGAGGCCGCGCGAGGCACTTGCCTCTCGCAAGGATTCAGTGACGACGGTCCACTCAGGATAATACTCCTCACCAAAACTAGCACTAGGAGTAGTTCCCGCGTGAGGCACATAACTTTTTGTCTGAGATAACCTTCTTCCTTTCAGCATAGAGGTATAATAACTTATATTTATTATAACAAATTCTTGGGATGAGACCGTTGTGTTTAATGTTCGCGACGATGGTCGCACAGCCCCACCAGAACGATTGAGTTCCACCGACCTTAGGAGCCGTTTTTTGTTTCCCACAGGGCAGTCTCGGACAAGGTCCGTCACCCCAAGACCGGATGCTAACCAGCAGCATCACTCGTTGTGCACTTGCGGCGTGGCGAGTCGACATGATACACCGGAGCTATACCCGTAGGACATTGCTCGGGTCTTCCGCAGTATGGTGGAGGTCCAGGGGAATGACGAGGCTGCTGGGTGTGGTGGGTGTTATGCCACTTCTGGGATTTGTTGGCCATGGTGCTTCCGCATTCCTATCTCCATACTGCGGTACCGATTGGTAGCAAGGAGACGATGTTCTTGTAGGTGGAGATGCAGGCCACGGCACATGATGGGCGGGCCATAGGTTGCTGTAAAGTTGACACGGTGAACCATATGGGTGTGTAGGTTGTATAGTATGTCCCCGAGGGGGGATTCTACACTGCTGTCCATGATACGGCAGACGTGTAGAGTGCCTAGCGGGGATATCAGACAGTGTCATAAAAGATGCACCTGCCTGAGAGGTATCACAGAAAGCCTCTTCACTAAATGGCGAGTACTCTTGTGGTCGTACCATTTGCGTATTTTCTAATTCTGAATAATTTAGCTCATCACCGGTGAGTGCTCGAGAGAGGATTGTATTAGAAGGAAGACTGGAACATGCGGATGAGTGTGGGTTCACTTTGTTTTTGAGCCCCACATTGGGCGCCTCTTGTAGCCTCCGGGCATGTGCGCTGGTCCGCCGGACATTCCCGGCAGTGCGGGACATCTGGTTAGCTGCGGATCTCAGGGTTGCAGATCCGGTGTTGCATGCCACTGGATCGTACAGAAGCCGATGTCTAGAGCCGGTGGAATGTTCACATTCCAGTAGGGACGTGCGACCATCGCCACCAAATTTGAACCTCATGGTTTCATCCACACTGATGGTGTCACCAGTCCGACGTTTCCACGCTTCATTTTACAGCCAGGATATAATAACTAAAAATACATACAATAATTATTTAGGTAACAGTCAAACAATCGTACTCGTTTGTTGCTACCTGTAGGATGACTAGTACATGGGGCTGAGTTGATGACTCATCATTATGGTCCTCTCCAGAGATACCCCGCAGAATAGGATCTGTGAGGCATCCCCGCAAAGGAGGGTCCCAGTGCGGCTACTTAACTAGTTTAATATAAACAAAATTAACCCCTATGGAACATTATTTTGGTGTGAGCGGAAAGTGCTTCGCATGGGCCTCCGTCACAAGAAAATGCCTTCAACGTTGAAGCGGAGGAAGAGAGATGGCAAAAAGGGTGACTTTCTTGTTAAAACCAAATTATGTAAACGAGTCAACCTAGTGAAGCTATATGGTTGTTGTGATGCATGCTGTTTTACGTGATGGTAGGGTGGATGATTTCCACAGAATTCAATACCGTCATCTTATGTAAGTTCCAAGATTCTGTGTTAGCAGATGCCGCTTTTATTTATGCTAGTTGATGGGTTCAAGTCTAGTTTTAGCCGCAATTGGCAATGTAAGATAACTACTTGTTAACATATAAGTCTGAGGGGCGAGAATGCTCGGTGACCATGAGGCCACCCTACAGAACACCCCCCCCCACCCCACCCCCACCCCCTTCAGTAGACGTGTGCGTACCTATCATGAGATGAAAGCCCCAGAATCATATAATGATTCTGTCACCGACAGGTCATGACCACACATAACATCACAAGGAAAAATAACGGCACATAAGCGTTTGAAAAGCACATTTAAGTTTAACAGGTGGGGGTGGGGGTGGGACGGGGGTTGTGGGGTGGGAGTGTTGGGGTGCGGGCAGGGGAGAACAAAGATGCAGCTATCCAATGATAGTGACCTTAGCAAGAACGTGTCGTGGGTTCTAAGACCGCACCCAGTCACTGGTAGAGTTAGATGGAGAGCTGGATCCTTTCCATCACCAGTGTATCGGGTATGGATTATTGCTGAAGAGGTGACCGAGATGGTCACGAAAGCTACACTAAAACAATTTCTACATCCCGGAGAGGTAACTAATTTTTCCTTATTATGAATCATCCTGGGATCGGGACCAACTTTTTCGGAAATATCCTACGACAACACGGACGCGAAGTTCTTAGCATCGTCAGAAAACTTGAAAATATGGTACAGAAGATCACCCATTGGAAAAACAACAAACTATTTACGATCCGTTGTCGCCATAGTAACATATTTCCACCGAGCATACAACTCCGGTCTAACATCAAAGGAATTCAAGCGGATCGCGTCCTCGTCAAAGCTCAACACCAATTATTAGATATTAGAATTAGACAATGCGATTACACCCTTCATTGGCTTTATTGTGAAAAAACGGCGCTACAAGAGCCTCTGGATACGAAAATTCGGCTAGACGACCAACCGGAAGTGGAAGCAGTTCTCGCGCGTGCATACAACTTCACTTCTGACAAAACAAAAACAACACAAATCAATAAGTTTGAGAAGTTCCGCACCCGTAAAAAGTTAGAAGAAACGCGTAAAGATGAAAATCTCGGCAAGATTGACACAGACAGGTGGGTTCTTAACCTCAGTAGCCATAATATCACTGAAAACGAGCGCAACATTCTTTCGAGAGGGTTAAATTTTGCGGTTTCCACCAACTCCATCCCTGTCGAAGAAATTATTGCCTGCACTGAGAGCACTTGTCAACATCTTGTTAACTCACAGGCAGACAGCCTTAGAAGCGAAGTGACAAAAACCGTCACTAAATTCAACAAAAGACCAAATAGGAGAAGCAACATTACAATTGAAGAATGTAGGGCTCTACAACATCTGAAACACAATGACTCCATCCAAATTTTGCCAGCCGGCAAGGGGAGATGCACAGTGATAATGGATAAAGATGACTACCAAGACAAAATGAGTGCCCTTCTTTCAGACCACCACACATACTCCAAATTATCTTCTGACCCAACCAACCAGTACAAAAACCGCCTGCCAAAACTTCTCAAAGACTGGAAAAGCTAGAACATCATCGACCAATCCCTATACTTCAAACTGTACCCCGGAACTGCCATTGTCCCAAGATTCTACGGACTTCCTAAAATCCACAAAACCAACATTCCTCTTAGACCCATCGTTGTCAGCATTGGATGCATCACATCTCAAGCCTCGAAATATCTCAAACAGATCCTGAAATCACTAGTTGGCCACTCAGAGCACTACATCAAAAACAGCAAAGATTTTGCCACCAAAATCCAGTCTCTTGAGGTCCCGCCCACACACAATCTAGTTTCTTTCGACGTATCTTCACTCTTCACCAGCATCCCAGTTGACAAGGCTCTTTCAGTCATCCAGAGAGTTCTGGACCTAGACCCTAAATTGAAAGACCGGACCAGCCTCTCTCCAACTCAGATTATCAACCTCTTGAAGATCGTGTTAGACACCACCCATTTCGTTCAGAATGGTTACTTCTACCACCAAATTCATGGAGTAGCTATGGGCTCATCAGTGTCGCCAGTGATCGCAAACCTTTATATGGAATCCTTCGAGCAACAAGCACTTAGCACAGCCACAGAACCCCCACCCCCAAATTTCTGGTACCAATATGTGGATGACACGTTCACATGCCTGCACCTCTACAACATCCAACCTTTCACTGATCACCTCAACAGCATCGACCAATGCATCCAATTCACCAGCGAAGTCGAAGAAGATGGCCAAATTGCCTTCCTGGACGTTTCGGTACATGTCAGTGATTCCGGAACCACCAAATTTACCGTGTACAGAAAACCCACACACACAGATCAATATCTAAATTTTCACTCTAATCACCATTTGGAACACAAAAGGTCAGTCGTCAGAACTTTATTTCACCGCGCAGACTACATCATCACAGAAACATCAGACAGAAAAGAAGAACATCATCACATCCAACAGTCTCTCCTAGCCAACGGTTACAATTCGTGGATGAGAAAACCACCTCCCCCACCTCGTAATAAACCACCAGATGTCGAAAAACTTCCACTAGTCGGACTTCCGTACATCCAAAGCCTATCAGAAAACCTTGGCAGACTCTTCAGAGAACACCACATCAAAACCTACCACAATCCCGTCAACACCTTAAGATCACAACTAGTAAGACCCAAAGATAAATTGACCACGGATGAACGCTCTGGAGTCATCTACAAGATCGAATGTGACCAATGTGAGGGGACATACATAGGCGAAACCAAAAGGCCTCATAGCACCAGAGTCAAAGAACATCTTAAAATTAATTCCAACTTAGCTGTGGCAGAACATACAGAATCCACTGGCCACGTCATCCTGCCTCGGTCATCAACATTGAGGGCAACTTAGTCAAATGGAAGGTTAAAGAGGCCATAGAAATCTACAAGCATCAACCAACCATGAACAGAGACGAGGGCTACCACATTCCAGCAGTCTACCAGTCCATGCTGTCATGTGACTCCACAAGATCTGACCAGAGTGACGCTGCCAGCGACCATCAGTTAGTGCTGAAGAAGTGACCGAGATGGTCACGAAAGCTACACTCAAACAATTTCTACATCCCGGAGAGGTAACTAATTTTTCCTTATTAAAAATTATATATCTGGTTTCACAGTGCTTCCTACTTTGGCAGGGTTTTCTAACTAAACAGTATCCGAGGATACACGGGTGGTGGGTGGGTGTGTGTGTGTGTATGCAATGATCATCACTTTATTTCTAGACACTCTGGAAACCCAATAGTTCCAGATCTAGCTCTAAATAACGGGATGGAAGGAGGTCCAAACAATTAATAAGCCCGAAGCCTGGTGGGGCATAGACAGAGACAATTACTCATAATGGAGGCCTTACGGTAAATGGCCAATTTATACAATCTACCCAGAGTGCTGTGTTACATATCCGCTACTCCAGAAAAGAGACTAACACAAAATGTCTCCTACTGAATAATCGTCCCTACTACTATAAACCTATCGTATCAAGCTAGAACAGTCCAGGTTTAGTAGGCCGCATGTCATGTTCGCATAATAAGAACATGAACAGCGACCTCAGTGAAAAATTGATGCTATGCTGGGAACAAGGTGGTGCGGATGTTGTTGCTGTATAGTGTAACCTAGTGACACTGTGGTCCAAGAGTTTTTATAATCAACAAAACAATTTAACATAGATGGCTGCTGCCATATGACTAACCCTATAAAATGCAGTAAATAGAATGTCACTCGACCTTACGGTGCTTCTGAGCACGAAAAATAAGGATAATATATACATAATAATTAATAAACTATAAAAAGTGGTCTCAAATGACTGGGAGGTACCTATTAGTCATCAGTACCTGTTACATAAAAGTAATACAATAATAATATTAAAACAGATTACCTCTTAGTCATCAGTACATAAGAAGTCCCATATTCACAATAATTGAAGCGCAACACAATTAGAACGCGAGATGGCACGATGGGGGAAGTTAGCTGCTAGGAAAATACGGCAGGCACACTACGGATACGGCTCATTCTCAGGAACAGTGAAGACGATCCTTCAGGGAGGAGCATGGCTAGTAGATAGTCAAGTATGCATGAAAATTTATTAATTTAACTGAGTGGTCTAAAAGTTCCGTACTGGCTACACCAGCATCCCCCTCAGATAGACAGCAGCCGAGCATGTCACTGTACAGCAGCTCCAGGATCATATAGCGATCTGGTTATTTACTACACCGCAACCACATACAACATCACTAGGACAAGACATATTTACATAAGCAATTGAAAAGTGCATATATACCTTTATTGTGGGGAGGAGGAGACGGATATCCAACTATAGTGACCTTCCCGTGAGGGCGTGGTGGGTTCCAAGACCGTGCCCAGTCACTGTGAAGAGTTAGTGAGATCTGAGTCCCGTCCATCACCTGGTGTGTCAGAGAACGATCATGTAAGATCCGAACCCAGGGACTAACGTTTACCTGTAAGGGTTATGTTTAAGAATGCCCAGAGATGCACTGCTGGCCGGTTAAAATAATATAATGTTTCTGCAGTGCTCCCTACTTTGGCATGGATATTTATGCTAACTAGTATCCGAGGATACAGAGGGAGTGTTTGCGGAATCAACGCTTTAGTCTTCACTAGTTCAATAGTTTCCAGAGTCAGATTGCGCCAATGTGCCGAAGGGAGGTCCAGACAATTATAAGTCTTCCGGCTGGAGGAGCGTAGGAAGAGACAATCGCTCATAAGTTAATAAGGAGGCCCTAAGGTATATGCCCAATTTATACCACCTAGACTGTGTGCAGTGTTACAGATCCACTACATCCGGAAAAGAGGCTTACACAAATGACTCCTAAGGAGTGATCGTCCCTAACTACTTTTAAACCAATCCTATCGAGCTAGAATAGCCAGATTTAGTCGATCTTATGTTAAGTTCCCTTAGTGAGAACTTGATCAGTGACCTCAGTGAAAAAGTGATGCTGGGGGTGGGGGGGTGAGGTGATGCCGATTTATAGTGTAGCCTAGTGTACTGCGGTCCTAGTATTTTATATAAAATAAACAAAACAAATAACTAGGATGGCTGCTGCCATATATATAACCAGCTATCACAACATTGACAATAAATAAGGTCACACGACCTTGCGGTGCTTGTTAATCATAGGCACAAAATAAGGATAATATATACAGCAAAAATATAAACTATAAAATGAGGTCTCAGACGACCGGTCGGTACCTATTAGTCATGAGTACGTACAAGTAAATATAAAAATACAATAATATAAAAATACAGTTAGATGAGTACCTATTAGTCATTGGTACGGAAAAATTCCATTGATCAATGCAGATGAGGAACGTGAGATGGCACGATTCTGAAGTTGCTGGGCAATATCTGAAGGCTAACTGTTGATGCGGCTAACTGTCAAAGGGGGTGAAGCAGAACGATTGTGGTTGTAGATGTCCACTAGATAGTCATATTAACTTACATGGCTTCAATTTAAACACGTCAAGAAGTTCCGTACTGTAGTGGAAGTTGAAAGCTGCCCTGTAGTAATGAAGGGCTACAGATGAAAGTTAAATAATGATGCATGTGCATCTTCCATGTGCACAGTACATGCTGCACCGCATAGCTCGTGCGGCGCACCAGGCAAAGTCCCACTGGACTGTGGTCTAAAAGTTAAATGTTACACACGATACATTGCGTGGAGTTTGATTACCACTTTTAAGCGTGGTCCGGCAGATCTGACGAGTTGTCCACCAAGAATCACCACTCATTCTACATACTACAAGTACTTCACATCGGGGCCACAGGAAGACTACTCTGAAGTTGTTGGAAGTGAGGGACCATTCTTGATTTATTTAGTTGCCCTCGGGTAATATCCTCCCGAGAGTGTACAAAAACTTAGATGCGGATGCGGCGATTGTATGCCAGAGACTAAGAGCTGAAATCCGAGAGGCACCATTGCGGTTGTAAGATAACCAGCAGTCACTAAGCAGTTGCCCATGTCTTGTACTGCTCTGGCCACACAACCTACCACCTTTCTCTCTCGTCGAAGTGTGGTCTCAATTCTCAGTTCTTCATTCTTTTTATACTCCTCGTGACGTCATAGCTAGAACGCCCAGCCAATCAACGCACGATCTGTAGCCAATCAGCGTGCGAGCTGCAATGGCAAGGACATTATCACGTGATAAACATCCTCCCCATTCACTCAGTAGATACACACGTTTGTACGACGTCTTTCAATATTTTGAGCATAATTTAGGGAGAAAATAAGGATAACTCTGTTATTTCTGATTCGATTCTAAAATGGTTAACGGGGTTGGATTTATCGTTTCATTCCAGACCTGATAGGTACCAAGAATGACGAGGATGGCATAATTCAAAGAAATTGTATGCACCAACTCGGTACTATTATAGTATGCATTCTCCCCAAACTCTGACGTGCATTGTCCGGGAAGCTCAGACGCGCCCATGTACGCCACGCGATCTTACAGAGTTTAGAAAGCCTCTCTTATATGGCTTTACTCCTCCAGAAGGCTAGCATTCCAGTAGTCATCATTCACAGATGTTATCATAGATTCCCATGCCTCCTTCCCGAAAATGTGGTCGAGAAGGTGAGCTATGGGTAGAAGGTAATATTGAGATAGCAGACTGTCAGTATACCTGAGCTAATTTCTGGATGCACTGAAACCCATGGCTAACTGATGCAGCATGTTGTCGCATAGGGAAGTGTTTGACATCTTATAATATTTCCAAGAAATGTTAGTTGTCGGCAATGTAGCTCAGCAGCGATGGGCCTAATCCCAGGCAGAAGGAAAACTGCACATTTCGCTGTACGTGTTGGTAGACTAAATTATGTGCAGCATCTGCAGATGAAAACCCTCTAGGCATTTAAGATGCTTTTGCTGCAGTATAAATATATCTAACCCATAGAGAATGTGTGGTAGTACATGCGTGTTAAATAGTTTTAGGCTTACTCTTGGTGCAAGACCATTGGATCCATGTAGTCCAGTCCGAGAGGCTATAGAATGTTATTCTAGCCAGGGATATTCTGTTCTCAATATTGAGATATATTTCATCTTTAGAGCTTTGGAGTAGAACGATGTGGGTAGCTAGCGATGAGAGTGAAGCTTCAGTGTCACCAAGATACCAGTCAGAGTTCAGTTCATTGGTGAAGGCACACACAATACAGAGGTTTTCTCAGGATGTATGAGATACCATTCCCTAGCTGAGTAAGTAAATGTGCAATTCAACATACACTGTAGTTCAATTACTGAGTTGATGACGAGAGTCACATCATCAGCAATGGTAGGGCATCCGTTGTAGTTAGTGCCTATGCATGAACCGATTTGCACCTTTTCTAGCTGCACAAGTAGGTTGTTAATGCAGATCTTATAAAGGCTAGGAGATAAGATACCACCTTGACGAACTCCTTGTATGATGGCGAATGGTGGACTTATGCAGTTTTTTCACTGACCCATGTAGACCGATTCCAGTAAGGCTGTAAAACGTGCCGCTTTTGATGTTAAAAAAATACATCAGAAATAACATGCTCAAGTGGACACACCATCTACTCTATAACAGAACAGCATGAGTACAAATCGATGATTCAAAAGTAAGAAGAAAAAAGTTTAAAACAGTGTTCCCGAAGGTGGAGTACTATCACCAACACTTTTCCGCCTCTTCATAAATGATATGATTAAGATTCTTCCAAGAAATGTCAATGCTGCACTGTATGCAGATGATCGGGACTTTTGGTGTAAAGAGGAATACATTGGCACAGCACAAGTCAGAATCCAAGAGGCCCTTGACAAACTTGAGGCATGGACAACAGAAAGGTGGCAGAAGTGAATAAGAACAAGACGGTCCACTCAACGTTTACCATATCCATCAAAGTAAAGGTAACCAATCTGACCTTTAAAGGAGAATCTCTCCCAGAAGAAGAAATACCAACATACCTGGGAGTAACTTTAGACAAGAAAGTAACATGGAGAAATCAAATAAACAATGTTGCATCAAAGGCCCGCCAACAATTAGCTCTCATGAAAAAGTTAGCCGGTACGAACTGGGGAGCAGATGATACAACCCTGAAGAAAGTCTACACAAGTAGTGTTTGCCGTGTTCTGGAATATGATGCATCAGCCTGGTCAACTGCAGCCAAGTCCAATCTCAGCAAGCTCTCCAAAATACAAAATCAAGCTCTTCGTATCATCACAGGTGCTATGCGATCTACACCAATTGTTGAAATGAAAAAGGCCACAGGTCTCCAACCTCTCGAAGACAGACGAAATGCCAAAGTGATTCTATAAGCCGAGAAGTTTAAACGACTTGGTGACCACCCAATGTATGAGAGAATGCAGAATCCATCAAAAAGAAGACTCAAACGTCAAAGTCTCACACGCCTTTCTAGAGACCTAACAAAGAGATTGCCATCTACCCAGAATATTGAACCCTCACCACTCTGTACTCATAACTCAATGCCACCACACATGACTCAACAAAGCTTTATGTATCAACATCAGATGTAGAAAAAGATTTGGGGGTTCATGTCGACAGAAACCTCTCTTTTGACATTCATATAGGGAACATTGTATCCAAGGCAAACAGTACAATAGGACTAATCAAGAGAACATTTACCAACATTGATCAATCTACTTTCACGCTACTATACAAATCACTTGTGCGACCCATTCTTGAATACTGCAACTCAGCATGGTCTCCAAGACTGAAAAGGCAATCGCAGCTATTAGAAAGAGTACAACGCAGAGCAACAAAACTTGTCCCACAAATCAGAGAGTATAGCTACACAGAAAGACTTGAAGCCCTAAATCTAATGTCACTGAAATATAAACGGTTTCGTGGAGATTTGATTGAAACATTCAAACTCATCAAAGATCCATATAATATTGATAAGAACTACTTTTTCGAACTGTCCAATGTTACACGGACCAGAGGTCATAGGCTCAAGCTCAACATAAAACGTAGCAGCAAAGATATTCGGAAGCACTCCTTCGCAAATAGAGTGGCACCACATTGGAATTCACTGCCAACAACAATAGTCGAAGCAACCACAGTCGAAATATTCAAGGGCAAACTAGACATCTTTTTCAAAGAAAGAATATTTGAATTCGACTGAACACAATTAATTGTGGTGTGGCTTTGGACGTTGCTGTTACACATATGCTTATACAACATATGTGAGCCGTCAATTCCCAAAGTCATAATACAATTATTACATCACAGTGGACTAATCTTGAAACAGCCTGTGCATCTACATGAACATGCACACATGAAGATAGCTACACGTGTTGTATCCAGACCAGGGTTGCCTGCCCTACCAGTTTGGCACTGAGGCAATAACAAGCCAATGGCTTATGCCTTGTAAATTGATGTTGATGTTGACGTTGATGTTGATTCTAAACTGCCATCAGTCAATACCAGGATTCATTCTTACCAAGAGCAGTGCCACTCTGGAACAGCGTTCCCGACACAACCATCTGTGCACTGGATGTAGAAACCTTCAAGAACTACATCCGGAAGGTGTAAATATGTACATAGTCTGTGTTAATCTGCTGGAGTGGCAGCCACATTTCCAGACGTGCAACTAGATACGAGTTCAACAAAAACAGATACAGACATTGTTGGTAACTCCCCGATGTGCTAACTGTGTAAGTATTTTCAAATATATAAATTGTGTGGCTGTGGTGAAATGTGAAAGGACTTCATTCAGCTGTCAGTTTGAGTGGTTCTCATAAAAAGGAGGTGAAAAAACCAGTCAAGTTAAGTCATCAGAGGGCAATGTGTGCATTATTCCACTTGCGAAAGAAAATAGGTATGGGGTGGAGTCAATGGGTTTTCAACAGCTGTAGTCAGATGGTGTATAAATAGAATACCCAGTCCCTGGATAGGCTTTGCATTTCGTATGTAGGCAGGTTTCACTGGTATGTAGGCTGTCTAGGATCTAGAAGTGTCTTCATCAATACGTTATCAGGGGTATCCGCAGCAACAGATTTGAGGAGGATTGCTCCCAGTTTGGAAAGGTGTGGAATCCAAGTCTTCTTCAATGACTTGCAATGTAGTAAGAAGTGCTCGTGATTCTCAACTACTAGGTAACATAACAGGCATGACATGTTACGAAATACTGATTGGGGTTACTGTAGGATGTCTGGAGTTGCAAAGTTCCAGTCATGGTTCCTGCTTTGTTTTTGGTTTTCTTCGTCTCGTGAAGAGACGAGACTGATGTTGATCAGACAAATGCTGTTGTGGCCAGTGAAATAATCTGTCACCCATGGGATAATAATGTCACACAGTGAACAAACCGCGGGAACCGAAGACAATAAAGTGCAGGGGTGGAGTGGAGTTTCGAACGGGAATACATCTCTGAGTTAAAGAGAGTTAAAGTGGTGGCAGTGACAGAACCACATCAAATAGATTGGGAAGCAGACAGGGGAATTCGCCACCTCAATTCCTCAGGTGACTCACATGTGGTGTTGTTGGCCATATGACCTGCTCATGTTCAAAACGATTAAAGTTTTAAGGCCTGGTGTAGAAGCGGCGTCACCAACCAATATTTCCTCTCCAGAGCTGCTAAATTGGAAATCTTCTACAGAAGAGTGTGTTGCTGTGCATATTGAGGATGTAGAGGCAAAATGTCTTGTAGATAATGGTTGTGATGTAATATCTCTATATTAAAACAAAGTCACACGTCACCTGCAAATTTAATTGCTACATCTGCCAATGGCCACGGTGTGGAATTGTTAGCTGCAAAGTCGGTAAAGATTAGGATTAAAGATTAGGATTAAGAAAGAAGAAATTTTATACATCTCTTTGTAGCCGAGGCATTCCATTCCCTACACTGCTTGGATTGGACTTTATAAATGCCCATTGTGTGGTTATAAATACCAGTAAGAGTAAATTAACATTGGGAAATAGTTATATTGAATTTCTACCAAAATGGAAAATCTAGCGGAGTGGATGTCAATCTGCAATAATAAGTAATGCTTGTATATTAACGCGATGGAAGGACTCCCTGCAAATTAAGTTAGAAACATGAAAAATACATGATCAGATGCCAGAGGAGCTAACAGGAATTCTAGAAACTAATGAGTGTGCTCTGAGTAAGAAAGTTCTTATAATGACAAGAACAACTAGAACATTAATAAAAATTATGAGTTTTGCATTAAAAGCCACCACCCCGACCCGCAACACAACCCCTCCCCCCTCCCCCCTACAACACACCCTCCACCCAAAAAAAAATCTTGGACTTATAAAGGTGAATCCTTGAAAAGACCCATCTACCCATCATAAAGGGGTCAACTGCCAAGTTTCCTTCAATTATTTTATGCAATTCAGTATGATATGGCGTTTGCGAGAAAATCTAGAAAAATTGTGAGGTCTTTGCATTAAAAAGCAAGTTTCACTTAAAATCTCAGGCTTATAAATGTGGATCCTTCTAAAGACACATCTACCCATCATAAAGAAGACACCTGTCGTGTCTTATTAAATTATTTTAAGCGATTCTGTAAGATATGGTATTCACAAGAAAATTGACAAAAATCAGGAGTTTTTCCATTAAAAAGCCCATTTTTACCCAAAATCTTGGACCTATAAAGATGAATGAATACATGAAAAGGCACATCTGCATATCATAACTGAGGCATATAACAACTTTCACTAAAATATCTGAAGTGGTTCTGTATGATATGCTGTTTACTAGAACATTTGCAGAAATCATGCTTAAAAGATTTGAAGAAGCTGAAAGGGTGGCTAACTGAATCATCTGAGAGACCCTCAGACGATTTAGTGACAGCTGAGAGCCCAGTTTTGCGAAATCTATGGCTGCATTGGGATTTACTGCTACTGAAGAATGGGGTGCTGTATAAACTATGGTTCTGTCCCGATAAAGTGCAGTCTCATCTACAGCTTGTTGTCCCCAGCTCTCTTCAAAACACAGTAATGGAACAAATGCATGACAACATCTTATCTGGTCACCTTGGATTCAAGAAAACTATTGGTAAAGTCAAGCGACAGTTTTACTGGTACAGGATGAAGGAATCAGTTCGTCACTGGATACGGAAATGTGTAAAGTGTGGTGCTA
This sequence comes from Chaetoderma sp. LZ-2023a, assembly GCA_034401795.1. Taxonomy (NCBI): domain Eukaryota; kingdom Metazoa; phylum Mollusca; class Caudofoveata; order Chaetodermatida; family Chaetodermatidae; genus Chaetoderma; species Chaetoderma sp. LZ-2023a. The sequence goes on along the minus strand of CM067360.1, from coordinate 36,198,832 downwards.
GGAAGTCTCCACAAAGGAAACCTAGGGCTGCACTTAAGGATTATCGTGTCGGTGCTGCTATTGACAGAATTGCTAGTTATTCTTGGGCCTTTTCCTGTTACTGAAACAGGAAATCGTTATGTGTTAGTCATTTCTGATTATTTCAGTCAATGGGTTGAAACATATGGTATTCCAGACTTTACTGCTGCAACTGTTGCTAACAATAGAGTATATGATTTCATTGCCAAATTTGGATGTCAACTGAAAATTATTTCTGATCAGGGAAGGAATCATGAATCAGAGCTGTTAAGGAAGTCTGCAAGTGTCTACAGATTCACAAAACTCGTACATCTCCGTATCATCCCTCAGCAAATGGACTAGTAGAGCGATTCAATCGAACATTGGTAGACATGATTGCAATTTATGTTGATGACAATCAGCGAAATTGGGATGTCCTGCCACTGTTAATGTCTGCTTATAGATGTGGTCCGCACGAAAGTACTGGCTACTCACCTAACCTTCTAATGTTAGGACATGAAGTGAATTTACCAATACGCATTCTGCTCGGTGATACAGCTAATCACCAAGATTCAAGTGACTATTCTGACTATGTAACGACATTACAGGACAGTATGGTAAAAGTACATGAATTTATTCGGAAACAACTAAAGAAAACTGCAGAACGACAGAAACAGGATTATGACACACGAATTGTTGTGAATAATTATAAAGTTGGCGACCTTGTATACCACCGTGACAGTACTAAAACTCTAGGATTAAGTCCAAAACTGAAAGCACAAAATTGGAAGGGAACGTGTATTATTTTAAGAAAGATATCTGACTTGTTTGAAATAAAACCACAAGCTATGGCAAAAGCTAGTGTTGCATCATGACAGACTTGAGACATATCTTGGTGATCATGTTCCACAGTGGATTATTAAATGTCAAAATGCAATTGTGAATGAGACAGGCTCTGAAACAATTGCTAAAGAAAATGTGGAAACTTGTCATAACAGTGTTACTCCTGAATGTAAAGCTAGGTTACCGGAGTCAGTTTCAAAGCAGGAAACTACTATGACAAAAGGAACAGAGTACTCTCATAGAGGATTTGTTCCACGTTATACAAAGGATATGCAACCTACTCGTAATTTGAAGTGAACGCTGCAGTGAGAATTCTAATTTTAATGTGCATGCATGTAATAATTCATTGTTTTTATATTGTCTTTACTGGTAACTATATTTTGAGTTAAAAAGTGAATGTCTGCCTTTAAATATTCCACTCTGATATCAAAGATTAACTGTTACAGTGTTAATAGACACAAGGCTGGTGTCAATCTTTAGAACCATGTTTCTGAAAGTTGTTGCTGTCATTAACAGCAACTGTTTACAACAAAATTGTTTTCAAATTAAACATGGACTATTAATCTCATGAAAGGGAATGGAATCAGAAATCAGTGGTCTGGGAGTTAAGTGCATATGAACTTGTGTAGCTTTATTCTTATGCCTGTGATGGAGCTGAGTACTTACAATAATGTAATTAATATCAAACTAAGCTCTGGATATACTATCAGGGTATGCTAGTCAAGTTTTGCGCCATATAAGTGTACTATTATTATTATTATTATCACACTGGGTCAACGGTACAGTCCACCCACCTTCCCAAGTTCATCAAGTACACCCTGCATGTCTCTGTGCCTAACATTCAATACCAGTAAATGCAATCAGACCTAATCCACGACCTAGAATCAAGATCAACAACTGTATCCTGAACTACCCGCCGTGTCTCTGTGGAAAACACTATCATAGTCACACCACATATCTATATAAATTATAAGGATGCATTGCTATTTCATTTTCTAAGATGGAAAGTCAATCCCAGTTTGTGTGTGATCAGTGTAATACTGTTCTTTCATCTAAGCCTGCTTTAAGAAGACATTCTGCTTCAAGGCATTTGCCTTGGTATTTTGGAGCCTACCATTGTGACTTGTGCCATATTAACTGTGAAAATATAACTAGATTAGAGTACCAAATTTTAGGAAAGTTACATAAGCAAAATGTAAAGAATCAAAATAAGAATTTAATTGTGACTGATGTATTCACTTTAAAAAATAATTTCATTGATCAGCGGAAAAGTAACATTTATAGTGCTGAAAGACTACAATCTTCAGCAAAAATTCCATTTACAAATACCTCTAATATCAAAATGGATTTTATGGACAGTGGTGTGTATGAAGCAATCACTCCAACAGAAGATGAAATACCAGGACCATCAGGTGTGTTATTCTGTTTCAAATCATTCTGCAGATATTAGCAATGAATCAACACAACTGACTGATCCATTAGGATTAAATGTTTTCTTTGATGATGTGACTGGAGATGTTCCTCAGCATGCAGGCAAAAGAAAAATAGCTTCAGATTCTCAATCTGCAACACCATCCTTGCCAGCTGTGACGACCTCCTGTGAACCTGAATCGAGCATGTCAATAAATAACATTTCTTTTAATTGTCTTCCATCACCATCCTTTGTAGAACCATACAGTCCATGTGATATTGGTAGTCTGAATACTTTGGAACCACCAGCAAAAAGAGTTTGCCAAGATAATGAACTTCTGTCAGAATGTCAGCAACCTATAGTCAATTTATAGAACTGAATCACTCGTTAGAAAATCAAATTAAAATTTTGGACAAACATATTGACTTTAAAATTGTAGACACCGCGAAGAAACAATCCGATGATATCAAAGTAACAGTAACACAACTCAAAAATCATGTAATAAACTGTGAAAATAGTTTCAAAATGTGAAAAGGAAGTACTATCGCTATGGAATACATTTGAAAAGAACACCAGACAGATTTTGGAGTACCAACATCTCGTCGCTAGCAATCTGCAAGACAGTCTTAAAAACATGGCTCAGCAGATACGCGTAACACAGCCAGCAACAACAAATCCAGCAATGATTCAGGCAATATGGAGCCTAGTTGCAGAAACTGTTAAAACGCTACATGTAGTCTTCATCTCCTAGCAGTTCTAACAATCCTGAGGTGCAGAATATCATCAGTGACTCTCTTCAAACGTAACATCTTCTTTAGGGGCTAACCCTTAGCACACTGAGGTAAAAAAAATGTGTTAAATGTCAATAAAATAAGGATTGGTGTACATTTGAGTGTTAGTGACATGTTACTGAAAGCTATAATTGTTGTCTTAGACAGTAACAGCTGCAATGGCATTTGTTTCTAAAATGAATATCAATTATCATGGGAATTGAGAAATCTAAAAATTCAGTGCTCTAAGAGTGTAGGTTTAATTTTGAAACTGACATTTCTAGGAATTATTCCAGCATAGAACATTTGAACTGCATGCCACAACCACGAGGACGTGATAATAACCAGGTGGGGGATAGTGTTAGGGTAGTTTTTTGACTGATGATGAGAATTATTTAAACTACTTACAAGTATTTCATAAGGGGAGACAAGCTATTGATGCCTTGAATGCTGCTATGCCTGGGTGTGACTGTGTATGTACTAACTGAATGGAGAGAAGCAGGAGCATACCAGAGCATTAAATTTAGGTCACAGACTTACAGACTGCATGACTGAGGCTCTATAGGGACAGCTATAGGTGTACTCTATTATAGTAACTGGATATTTCTCCAATCTCTGTATCTCCACCGTGTCCACTGACACACTGTGCGAGTGACATGCCGTGCGGAGATACGCAGAGCGGAGGCACGCGAGAGAATCACAGGAACACGCCGGTTTCATGGGCTATCAACTTGTGTGGGCGTACCACCCACACCCGTTGCATGCGCCTGAAACATGCGTATGCCCAGTCATATAAAAAGGTCCAGGGTAGAATCAAGGAGGATCACTCACTGACTTTGACCACGACGCACAGAGGTTGCTGTATATAGCTGTACATTCATGTAAAGTAAACTGCACTACCCATATAGAAATTAGTAAAGTATAGAATTCATTTCAATTCTGTTGTTTTGTTTTAAACTCTTTGTGTTCCTTGAAGTTAGACCAAAAACCGAACAATACAATACAGCATCTGAGAGGAGATTAGTAATCCATCACTACAATACAGCATCTGAGAGAAGATTAGTAACCCATCAATACCATACAGCATCTGAGAAGAGATAATAGAGATTAGTAACCCATCACTACAATACAGCATCTGAGAGAAGATTAGTAATCCATCACTACAATACAGCATCTGAGAGAAGATTAGTAACCCATCAATACCATACAGCATCTGAGAAGAGATAATAGAGATTAGTAACCCATCACTACAATACAGCATCTGAGAGAAGATTAGTAACCCATCAATACAATACAGCATCTGAGAGAAGATTAGTAACCCATCACTACAATACAACATCTGAGAGAAGATTAGTAACCCATCAATACCATACAGCATCTGAGAAGAGATAATAGAGATTAGTAACCCATCACTACAATACAACATCTGAGAGAAGATTAGTAACCCATCAATACAATACAGCATCTGAGAGAAGATTAGTAACCCATCACTACAATACAGCATCTGAGAGAAGATTAGTAACCCATCAATACCATACAGCATCTGAGGGAAGATTAGTAACCCTACAATACAATACAGCATCTGAGAGGAGATTAGTAACCCATCAGTACAATACAGCATCTGAGAGGAGATTAGTAACCCATCAATACAATACAGCATCTGAGAGGAGATTAGTAACCCATCAATACAATACAGCATCTGAGAGGAGATTAGTAACCCATCAATACAATACAGCATCTGAGAGGAGATTAGTAACCCATCAGTACAATACAGCATCTGAGAGGAGATTAGTAACCCATCAATACAATACAGCATCTGAGAGGAGATTAGTAACCCATCAATACAATACAGCATCTGAGAGGAGATTAGTAACCCATCAATACAATACACCATCTGAGAGGAGATTAGTAACCCATCAATACAATACAGCATCTGAGAGGAGATTAGTAACCCATCAATACAATACAGCATCTGAGAGGAGATTAGTAACCCATCAATACAATACAGCATCTGAGAGGAGATTAGTAACCTGTCAATACAATACAGCATCTGAGAGATTAGTAACCCATCAATACAATACAGCATCTGAGAGGAGATTAGTAACCCATCAATACAATACAGCATCTGAGGGAAGATTAGTAACCCATCAATACAATACAGCATCTGAGAGGAGATTAGTAACCCATCAATACAATACAGCATCTGAGAGGCGATTAGTAACCCATCAATACAATACAGCATCTGAGAGGAGATTAGTAACCCATCAATACAATACAGCATCTGAGAGGAGATTAATATCTCATTAATACATCAAAGCTTCAAGTAGGGAGGTCGATGGAGGAGCTATGAATTTCACATCAAATCTTAGACATGTCTAAACTAAGATTTCCAGAAATACTAGATAATATTTGGAACAGAAGATCTATGACATATGGAACCAAGCTCTATAACCCTGGTAAACGTGGGGCAAAATTTCTACTAACTGTGCACACAATTCCAGTGCATCCCTCAAGATTACTATATATCAACATGCTTCAATACGTGACAACAACAACCAGTTAAATTAATTCTAACATTCAATTTGGGTAATAGAGATACGCAATGAAAACCTAAATCGATATTACTTTTTTAATCTGTATAAATACATGCAATAAACTTAGTTTATAGTCTTTATAATCTGTATAAATATGTGTAACAAACCTAGTTTATAGTTTAGAATTGAAATTAATAAGATCAATAATACAAATTATATCGCATAATCATAAATATTTAATTCTTTATAAAATCGTATGACGCGATGACACTGGCAGTAATTAGGATATAAATGTATATTTATCAAACAACAAAATCATTAACATAATTTATGCATTTATGTGAATGAATTAAAATAATCTTAAACTCATTAGTAACCTAATTTATACCATTGCAATCCCAGTGTCTCAGTTTCAAGACAACAATACAGTGCCATTGGCAGTAACAGCTCCCAGTTAAATTAGTTTCAAAATATTAAACAGCATATTCCTTACATCATAAAGAATTGATAATTTCTGGAATAGCACTTTCACCGTTAAATCCCTATATCTAATTTTCAACGCTATAGGAAAACTGTTGAATATTTTGAAATTAATTTGACTGGAAGCCATTGCTGCCTTAGTCACGTTAATTTCAAGTTTCAACAGAATAAGTTTTATGTCGTAAAAAATACTTTTTCAGGGATTTATCGGTGAAAGGGTTATACGGTTAAAATTATCTTACAGTCATTGTTGATATATTTGTCCATAGACTTACACCACAGCAGCAATGGTACTTCATGGATCCGCATTTAAGGCCGTGTTCTTATTGGAGAGTTAATCGGGAATAACAGCATACCTCAGTATTGCATTACGCCGGTTAAGTCTCTAGTGAGAACACGGCCTTAGTCTCGGTCACTTCACCCTTCCAGACCAGTAATGACAAACTGTCTAAGATGTATGGTATATTCTGTTGAATATTTTGAAACTAATTAGACAGGGAGGTTACAGTTTCCAGTAGAATTACTCAAGATATTCAACGATTATTAAAAATTGAAACATTGACATTTCAAGGGTTAAAGGGCCAGTATAAGGATAAAAGTAGGACGTCATTAAGGCAGTGACACAATGGACACGTCGCTAGCACAAAATCTCTAGCAACATGTTGACTCGTGTGTCACGACAAATCCACCACAACCAAAAATTTAGTTCCAACCAAAAAAACAGTCAACTGGAGAATAAATAAAATAGTGCTTATTTACCCAAAAAAATTTTCACTTGACTTTTCCATCCAACTTGTTGCAAGCACTTTGTTGTCCCGTGTGTCACTGCCTTTAGAAATGTGAGCAATCAACTCTCACTCATATTTTTCTCGCATTGTAATAAATGTTTTTGGATTTTTTTTAAGATTTTCCAGATTTTTTTTGATTTTCTGCATTTTTACCCGTAGATCACACCCAAATTTGTGGAATCACAGTGTATGCTCATCCCATTTTTTATGTTTAAATTTGAGCCAAATCAGATCAGTAGTTTCCAATATACCTATAGATTCAAAATTTGATCTGATCCACATGCAGCTCCTTCTATCAGGATCACGGCCAATGTCTGTAAATCACACTGTGTTATTTGTAGACAGGATAATTATTATTACATCGGAATAGAACCCGTATATGTATGACTGAATAAATTATGTGTACACATTAAATACAGTAAAATGTGTATATAATGGACATTGAATGGGCCCACAAGAGGTGGTCACAAAAGGCAGGTCATTGATCAATCATTTAACCCTTAGAGACCACAAACAACAAATTCTTTATAATGTAAGGAATATTGTTGAATATTTTGAAACTAATTTGACTAGAAGGTGTTGTTGCCTACAGGTTACAGTTGAATTGGTTTCAAGATACTGAACATCGTTCCTGTATATATAGTGGTCTTGAAATTGAGACACTTGTATTAGAATGGTTAAAGGGTAAATTCATGATGACCACCAAAATATTGACTAATCAAATTTTGCTCTAAAAGATCTGAAGCTTATGACACGAGGTCAAGTTTGTTAGAAATCATCAGAGTGGTTAAAGCGGAATAGACATTTTCCAGAAATTCACCATGACAGCCAAATTATTTTATATACGTTCCACAGCCCGCTACCAATGCCTACCATAGGGTTCATTCATAAATGTATAGTAATAGTGTAGATACAGTATTCAAACTCATTAAATAACTTCGTCCTAACTTTCCATGATCTGAATTACAAAATTCCATGTTTTTCAGGACTAGATAATGGTGTTCATCCACATTTTCTCTCCATGATTCTGTCAAATAGATAAGATCTTGGACACAGAGAAACTTCCGTCCTGAAGCCGAAAGATCAATTATTTAAAAAAACAATTCTAATTTGACACATTAATCCACAAATCTGGTCTGCAAATTGATATTTTTTATAATAAAAATTTAATTGTCTTGAATGGATTAACCCTGTAACACTCATATCATCCAAAAACTGCTTGTCCAGTGATCTTGGGAATTGTCTATTTGCAGATTAAAAGAACTCCACTTTTAAAGAATTAGCACTGGAATGACTGGCTCGATATATCGAGCCAGTCATTCCAGTGGTAAATTTTCTAAAAAAGTCTGCTCTTGGTCTGCAAATGGACATTTTCTATAAAATAGAAATTTTCTTGAACAAATTTGAGGGTTAAAGAATTAAATAACTTGCAGTAAATAAAACAGACTGGCATATTGGTAGGCCTATATCAGGCTCATTGCACCAAACAACCAATGAAAAGCCTTCATTCGTAATATTAGACCTGCATAATATCATGTGTGCAAACTGTTCATAAAGGCTAATTTATAAGTAATTAAATATATATATATATATATATATATATATATAGGTATAGATTCTATTACATGAAAGCTCAATGGGAATGTTATTTTTCATGGAAAGATTCTGTACAGTAACAGTTACACCCTCACAACTTCCAACTGCTAGTACTAATCATGTCAAATGTCAAATGTATATTCTTTCAAAAATCAACAACTTTGAGGAGTGGGTCAGTCTCCTCAAGTAGAAAAAGGGCATAATTTAATCTAAAACGTTTTGTCAACTGAAATATGAGAATCTCAGTTTTAAAAGTAACAATATCGGACAGCTGCTAAATATTTCTTTTTTGAGGATGAAAGAACGTTTTGATTTCATGATCTTGGCCAATGAGGACAATTTTTAAAAATTTACTAGTAGAGTGACTGGCTCAATATCCGAGCCAGTCATTTCAGTGCTAACTTTTCAACAAGTGGCCCAAGGTCCTGTGGCGCTCACCTGGACCATTAACATTTGAACCATTTGCATTTAAATACTTGTAGATAATTGATGGATAATTTTCGGAAAATCCAAGATGGCCACCCAAAAAATTGCCCAATCTAAATTCTAAATAGAAATTCTAGTCTACCTTGATAGGGTCACTCTAGCCAAATTTGGTTGAAATATGTCAAGCAACTAAGGAGAAGCAGCGTTTTGACAATTTCTGGTAAATTTTTCATAAAATCTAAGATTTTCACCCAACAAATTGATCAATCAAAATTTTGAATAGAATTTCTAGAGCCTACCACCATAGAATCCATTAGTGAAATTTGGTTGAAATATGTCAAGCAGCTAAGGAGTAGCAATTTGACAATTTCCGGTACATTTTTCATAAAATCTCAGATTTGCATGCAAAAAATTGATGAATCAAAATTCTGAATGGATGGTCTAGAGCCTATGGCCATAGGATCCTTTCAGCCTAATTTGGTTAAAACTGGTCAAGATGGCAAGGAGAAGAAGCAATTTGACAATTTCCAGTACATTTAAAATAAAATCTAAGATTTCACCTTAAAAAAAAAAAGAGGAATCAAAATTAAGTATGGAAGTTCTAGAGCCCATCACCACCGGAACCTTTCCGCCAAATTTGGTTGAAATCGCTCAGAATGGTAAGGAGAAGAAGCAATTTGACAATTTCCGGTACATTATTTACAAAATCTAAGATTTTCACCCAAAAAATTGATGAATCAAAATTCTGAATGGAAATCCTGGAGCCTACGACTACTGGGTCCTTTCAGCCAAAGTTGGTTGAAATCGGTCAAAATGGTAAGGAGAAGACGCATTTTGACAATTTCCAGTACATTTTTCATAAAATCCAAGATTTTTACCCAAAAATTTGATGAATCAAAATTATGAATGGAAGTTCTGGAGCCTATGACCATAAGGTCCTTTCAGACAAATTTGGTTGAAATCACTCAAAATGGTAAGGAGAAAAGGCAGTTTGACAATTTCCGCTACATTTCCAAAAAATCTAAGGTTTTCACCCCAAAAAATTGATGAATCAAAATTCCGAATGGAAGTTCTGGAGCCTTCGACCATTGGGTCCTTTCAGCCAAATTTGGTTGGAATTGGTCAAAATGGTAAGGAGAAGAAGCATTTTCACAATTTCCGGTAAATTTTTAATAAAATCTAAGATTTTGACCCCAAAAATTTATGAATCAAAATTCCAAATGGAAATCCGGATCTGAACGCAATAGCATCCGTTGACTAAAATTTAGTTAAGATTCGGCTATTGGTTAAGGAGGAGTTGCGTTTTAAAGCAAAAGGTGACGGATGACGGATGGACGGATAGTCGCCACGGCATAAGCTTTCAGGCCAGGTGAGCTAATAATTACCTACACTTGGTCGGCTAATGGACATTTTCTATGAGGAAATTAACATTTTATTGAACAAATTTGAGAGTTAACATGTTAACTGTAACCAAATATGGGTCACAAAGATTAGCAATAAGGTAAAATTTTACAAACTGGTACCTGTGACTTGACTTCACAAACTACCACACATACAGAAGTTATTCCAATGCTATTTCTAGATAGAAAGATAAGTCAACGGATGACATAGGCATATTGTTATATATTTATAAATCTGCGACAAAAAAATCAATTCCAATCATACTACATTTGGTCTAATCTATAAATATGTCTTGAATTTTTACGTATATTTGAGCACAAACTCATTTCATCACATTTATCAAACACATATGCACGCACGCACGCATGCACGCACGCACGCACGCACACACACACGCACGCACACTTAGCTTTAACCCTTTAAGGACTAAATTTGTAAAAGAATTCCCCTGGAATGACTGGATCGATAACCGAGCCAGTCATTCCAGTGGTAAATTTTCAAAAATAGACTTCTCTTGGCCTGCAAATGGGCATTCCTAAAGATCATTGCAGATGCTGGCTTGGCTTGCCTTAGCCATTAAAGGATTAATAGCGCGTACCAAATGACAATTTACAAAACAAATGCGATAAATCAGAGGAAATTTTATGGCAATGGGTTTCAGATACAACTTACCTAATAAGATCTTTGTATATATCGAGTGAGATGTTCTGATCTAAAATGATTTTTATACAATCCTTTAATGGTCAGAAAAGTCAATGTCTATTTGCAGACCAAGGGAGACCATTTTGAAAATTTACCACCGGAATGGCTGGCTCAATAACAGAGCCACTCATTCGTCATAAATTTGTAAAAGTCCTCTTCACTTGGCCCGCAAATGGAAATTCTATAAGGAAATATTTTGATATTCTTGATCAAATTTAGCCATTAAAGGGTTAAATACCTATTGGACCCATAAGGCAGGTGGTGTCTCTCCAGGAGTTTTGACTAACAGAATGCTTGTGAAAAATCGAACATGACAGTATACAGGTATTAGAGTACTGCTCATAAATAAGTTAATATCCTTCGAAAACAAAAACAGAAACATGTTTGTTAGGACAAATTGAACACATTGTAAGATATGTTCTGCTGAATATTTTGGAGTTAATTAGGTAGCAATGTCTTCCAATCAAATTAACTCCAAAATAGTCAACAGTACATTTGATTTTGTTTTGGATACAATTTTAAGTGATTTCTGAGCGGTACTGTATCTATGTTAATGAGAGCTACGAGGTCCAATCAATATAGGAAATTATGTAATTGCTATGATTTCCATACACACTCTTTATTCTCCTTCCAGGAAAATGTTTCATCTTCATAAATTTCCTGGAATATAAAAAGACATGATATTATTTCATAATAATACATGTACACGGACGGACGCACACACACACACACACACACACATGCACGCATGCATGCACACACCTGGATAATAATACAAGCTTGGCTATATAATTAACCCGTTTATGGTCAATACATCGCCGTTGTCCGTAAAGGTCGCCAAGCAAAGATGGTCCATGTTTGGCCATGCACCAAGGATGCCAGGGGTACACCAGCACAGAGAGCCTTGGAATTCGCCCTACTGGCAGTCAGCAAATACAAAGACAGGAGAGGGCATCATTGCATATATCTGCTAAGCATGCTACGGGGTGACCAAGAAAGCATGCCTCAGTACACTCAAAGCAAGAATGGACCTGAGGAAGCTAAAGATTTTGGCTGAGGACAAGACAAAGTGGGCAAAAACGAAGAAGGACTGATTGCAGCTGTAGGATGTTTCTACGACTACAGCCGTGGAATACAGTAATCATACATATGGTCAAGATTTGTCAAGCATCAGAAATTTTTGTCTATGGACTGTCCATTTGTATTTGGCCAAGAGAAGACAATTTTTGAAAATTTACCAATGAATTGACTGACTCGGTTACCATGACAGAATGTTTATTAAATTGTAAATTTACCAAAGACATTCAATTCAGACAAAGTCGTAATGGACTTTTCCACCGACTTAATGGACATACAGTACTTTGACTGTGACCAGTGTTTCCCATGTGATCGAAATTTCATTCTGTTTTAAGGAGTATTCTGTTGACTATTTTGAGACTAATTCAACTTAAAGCTGTTGCTCCTTATGGCATCAACAGATTCCAGTCAAAGTAGTTCCAAGATATTCAACTGCATTCTTGTAGTGTTGTCTTGATTTTAAGACAGTGGAATTTTATGAGTCATAGGGATTCAGAAAGAAAACTGTGCTAAGTATTGATCTATCATTTTTTATTCATCCTCCGCTATTTTTCACACAATTTTTCTTACGTATATAATCTGTAACCTTTTCAACGACAAATCCCTGAAAAAGTAATTCTTTATGATGCATAGTATCAGGGTTTCTCAAAAGGGTCCTTTTGAGGGTATAGACCCCAAAATGTAACTGGGGACCCCCAAATGTTGTGGTAGTGGGTACCATGGGACCCCTGAAAATCTTGCATGATTCTTAAATATTAATTAGATTTATAGGTTTTTGCGCAGACCCACAAAATCTAGCATTGGACCCCATAATTCATAGCTGTGCAACCACGATCATGATTATACTCCCTAATTTTAGCATAGATGAGAAAAACTGCACGAGAATCCTAAATTTCAGTTTGGGATCCCCGGATTTCAAGTTGGGACCCCTAGATTTCTATGTGTGGGGTCCCTGGGACCTCCAAAATTTAGATGCCATGAGAAACACTGCAAAGTATATTCTATTGAATATTTTGGAAGAAATATGACTGGAGACCATTATTGCCTAAGGCAGCAATGACTTCGTCATATTAATTTCAAAATATTCAACAGCTTTCCTGTTTGTTTGCCATGGGATTGAGATACAGGAAATTTCGCCATTTACTATAACAAATGATATGTGTAATATAGTAGAAGATATGATCAAAGCCATCAGGAATATTTTGAAAACAATTTGGCTGACAGTTGTTGTTGGATAAAGCAGCAACAACTGTCCTTTCAGACTTTTTTCAAAATATTCAATACACTTCACATTCATATTTAATCTTTAACCATTTAATGCCCAAATTTGGTCAAGAAAACAACCATTTGCGACTGACATGACTGGTGCAATCATGAAGCCAGTTATTTCAGCCGCAAATTTTCAAAAATAATCTTTTGATCTGCAAATGGACATTTTCAAAGACCCCTGCGGAGGCCGTTTTTGGCCGGCTTATGCAATAAAGAGTTAATGGCTCGCCAAAACTGGTTTCTTCAGTTCTTTAGAGGAATGTTCATTTGCAGGGCTAGAGAAGACTAGCTTTGAAAATTTATCACTGGAATTCCTGGCTCTGTAACTGATCCAGCCATTTCATTAGTGAACTTCAAGAAAAAAGTGCCTTCTCTTAGTCTGCAAAATGGATATGCAAATATTCAGATTTAAAAAAATCAAAAGGGTTAAAAAATGTTTCTCACGTTGTTGGATTGATTCAGGATGAAATATGTCGATATATGAATATCAGACGTACAAAGCATTCCAGGAATTATTGATAAACTATTCATGGTACACCGTATTGATTCCGTTGCTATGATGCTTTATATAAACAAACATTATATATAAATATATGTATCTGTAACCTCACCCTTTCACCAATACGTTCCCCGTACCTCAAGCTGTTGAATATTTTGAAATTAATATGACTGGAAGGTGCTGCTGCCATAGGCAGCAACAGCTTCCAGTCACATTAATTTCAAAATATTCAACAGAATACGCTACACATCTTAAAGAATTAAAATAAATGATTTATCTCATTGGATCTGTTTTTATAAATGAATTATCAACCTTGTGAATTATCTCCATTGATCTGTATATATAAATGAACTATCCTCCTTGATATGTTTATAAATGAATTATCACCCTTGATCTGTATATAGATGAATTATCTCCCGGGATATGTATATAGATGAATTGTCTCCTTTGATCTGTATAATATATATATATATATATATATATATATATATATATATATATATATATATATATATATATATATATATATATATATATAATAAAGAGAAAGATGACACCTTCACGCCGGTCTCCTCCGTAAGTACCAACTTTGTTGGGAAACTAAGTCATCAAGGATTGCGGGCTGACATCAGAATACAGAGGCAACTCTGATTATGTCTACCCTTCTTCAAACAAGAAACTGTGCTCGACATCCTCGGACGACGCAATCTTCCCAGGAGCTTACCATAGCTACGTGGAATGTACGTGGTCTGAGTGCAACATCAAAGAGACAAACCTTAGGTGCAGACTGTGAACACCATAATGTCGATATTGCATGCATTCAAGAGACTAAAGTAGCTAAACACTCAGAGCAGCAACTACAGACAGGCCATAAGCTAGTGCTCATGGAGCAAGAACACGCCACATACCGTAATCTGACCAAGGGTCTTGGATCATGTCATTAGTTTTGGATACGTCAGTGATCGCATTGCATTCATCGACCTGGCTATACCTATGCGAAAACGCACCACCACTAAGTGTCGAATTGTCAACGCATACAGCCCAACTACCGAAAAAGCCAAAGAGAATCCAGCAATATCAGATTCCTACTATGCAGAACTGAGCTCCGCCATTACAATCCCAGCTAGATGGCAACTGTTCGTGTGTGGAGATTTCAACTCCAAGTTGGATAAACTCAGAATTGCGGACAAAAGTTCAGGACTTGACTTATGCATGGGATCCTATGGAGAGGGTACACGCAACAGCAATGAAGATGCACTGGTGCCATTCCCAAGTTCCAATGGCTTATTTGTCACAAATATGGCTTTCAAACGCCCATGCCGTCACCAGACAACATGGACCAGACACATTAATGATCACAAAGCCCCAAAGGGTTCTAAGGCTACAACAGCTGACTTCAACCAAATAGACTTCATACTATGCAAGACAGAAGCAAAACCCTCACTCAGGAACACTCATTCGTATTGAGGCACAGACCTCAATTCTGACCATAAGGCAGTCATTACACGCCTTCAGATGAATGATCTCTACCTAATATATAAACACCATACCAGGCAAGAGGGTAGAGTCACCTACAACCTACCCAAGCTCATCAGCAACACTGACACTCAAATGTCATACAAAAAAGCCCTCGGGAGCAGATAGCTAACATCGATGTCAGCTCCGATCCAAACGAAGCCCTAACCAAAATACTGAAATCTATGGAATCATCCGCTACCAGCACCATAGGTGTTCTTAAAAACAACCAAACTAGGTATACTGACAACCCACTACTAGTAAAACTGTCAGCAGAGCAGAAAGCTTACGGCTGCGCATCTATCAAAGTGGCCAAAGTAAAGGAGCGCAATATTATTCTGCGCCACATTAGCGAACGCTTAAAATATCTTGCTATTCAACAGGCATATTCCCTAGCAGTGAAATCACTGCCACGGATGATGGTCACAAAATGTTTCGGGCAGCTCAAGCCCTGAGAGTTACTGACTACACACAAACAGAGTTCACACACATATACCTATCGACAAAGCATGAAACTATAGAAAATGACGACCCGCTTTGTGGCGCTGAACCATGGAGGAAAAGTAAAATCCTGGGCTCACTGCTTTGCAGTACTGCTGACATTGCTGCACGTTGCGTCATGGGGAACATAGCTTTCCAGTCCAGCTATGTTTATACAATGCAACCTGCGTATCCTTGATGCTGTATAACTGTATATATATGAATTACATCCCAATCCCATGACCTGTATATAAATGATTACATCCCTTGAGATGTATATAAATGAATTGCCTCCCTGGCTCTGTATATAAATGAATTATGAATTGTCTCTCTTGATCTGTATATAAATGAATTGTCTCTCTTGATCTGTATATAAATGAATTATCTCCCTTGAGTTGTATATAAATGAATTGTACACCCACCCACCCTTGATCTGTATATACATTACATCCCTTGATCTGTATATAAATGAATTGTCTACCTTGATCTGTATATAAATGAATTGCCTCCCTGGATCTGTATATAAATGAATTGGCTCTCTTGATCTGTATATAAATGGATTATCACCCTTGATCTGTATATAAATGAATTGTCTTCCTTGATCTGTACATAAATGAATTACATCCTTTGATCTGTATATAAATGAATTACATCCCTTGATCTGTACATAAATAAATTGCCTCCCTTGATCTGTATATAAATGAATTGTCTCTCTTGATCTGTATATAAATGAATTATCTCCGTTGATGAGTGTATAAATGAATTGTCTCCCTTGATCGGTATATAAATGAATTACATCCCTTAATCTGTATATAAATGAATTGTCTCCCTTGATCTGCATATAAATGAATTACATCCCTTGATCTGTATATAAATGAATTACATCGCTTGATCTGTATATAAATGAATTACGTCTAGTGATCTGTATATAAATGAATTACATCTCTTGATTTGTATCAAAATTAAATGTCTCCCTTATCTGTATATAAATGAATTATCTCCATTGATCTGTATATAAATTAGTTATCTCCCTAGCTCTGTATATAAATGAATTATCTCCATTGATCTGTATATAAATTAGTTATCTCCCTAGCTCTGTATATAAATGAATTACATCCCTCAATCTGTATATAAATGAATTACATCCATCGATCTGTATATAAATGAATTGTCTCCCTTGATCTGTATATAAATGAATTATATCTCTTGATCTGTATATAAATGAATTACATCTCATGATCTGTTTATAAATGAATTACATCTCATGATCTGTATATAAATGAATTACATCTCATGATCTGTATATAAATGAATTACATCTCATGATCTGTATATAAATGAATTACATCTCTTGATTTGTATCAAAATTAAATGTCTCCCTTATCTGTATATGAATGAATTATCTCCATTGATCTGTATATAAATTAGTTATCTCCCTAGCTCTGTATATAAATGAATTATCTCCATTGATCTGTATATAAATTAGTTATCTCCCTAGCTCTGTATATAAATGAATTATCTCCCGCGATATGTATATAAATGAATTATCTCCCTCTATCTGTATATAAATTAATTGTCTCCCATAATCTGTATATAAATGAATTATATCCCAAGATCTGTATATAAATGAAAAACATCCCTTAATCTGTATATAAATAAATTGTCTCCCTTGATCTGTATATAAATTAATTACATCCCTCGATCTGTAGATAAATGAATTACATTTTTTGATCTGTATAAATGAATTGTCTCCCTTGATCTGTATACAGATGGATTACATCCCATAATCTGTATATATAAATGAATTACATCCCTTGATCTGTATATAGATGAATTACATCCCTTGATCTGTATATAAATGAATTACATCCATTGATCTATACATAAATGAATTACACCCACTGATCTGTATATAAATGAATTAAATCCATTGATCTGTATATAAATGAAAACATCCCTTGATCTGTATATAAATAAATTGTCTCCCTTGATCTGTATATATAAATGAATTACATCCCTTGATCTGTATATAAATGGATTACATCCCATAATCTGTATATATAAATGAATTACATCCCTTGATCTGTATATATAAATGAATTACATCCCTTGATCTGTATATATAAATGAATTACATCCCTTGATCTGTATATATAAATGAATTACATCCCTTGATCTGTATATAAATGAATTACATCCACTGATCTGTATATAAATGAATTACATCCACTGATCTGTATATAAATGAATTACATCCACTGATCTGTATATAAATGAATTACATCCACTGATCTGCATATAGATGAATTACATCCACTGATCTGTATATAAATGAATTAAATCCATTGACCTGTATATAAATGAAAAACATCCCTTTATCTGTATATAAATAAATTGTCTCCCTTGATCTGTATATAAATGAATTACATCCCTCGATATGTAGATAAATGAATTATATCTCTCGATCTGTATAAATGAATTGCAGGGTTCATACAACTGCCAGGGATTTTTATTCAAGGACTTTCAAGGCTAACAACGCCAATTTTTCAAGGGCTCTAAACTCGGTCTCAAACATAAGCGTCCATATGAATGTGATCTCTTTAGCCCTTTACTGGTCAATATTGGTCAAGAAAATTTTACTATTTGCTTATTTAATGCCTATTTGCAGGCCAAGAAGACTATTTTTGAAAATTCACCATTGAAATTACTGGCTAGGTTATCGAGCCAGTTATTCCAGTTGTAAATTTTCCAAGTCTTTTCTTGACCTGCACACAGACATTCCCCAAGACCACTGTAGAGGTCAGGCTTGACCATTAGAGGGTTAAAGACTACATTCAGAACGGTTCAGTCATATGGTTCTTGTGAAGTATTATTTATATTACATAGACCGTTGAGATGTTAGATTCTTAAATTTCAAATTTCATTCCCTCCATTATTTATAACTGAGGTCCATTTTTGTTAACAATGTTGAATGATGTAAGCAGTCGCTGTCAATTAGACAGCACCAGCTTTCAGCAACATCATTTCCAAAATGTGCAACAGCACTGTAACACTTAACCTTTTGACATATGTGTGATATTATGGTCAATCCGTTTAGCTGGTTGGTAGGACAGAGATGAAATGACTAATAAGCGCTAAACATGCTAAATGACAATTCAATGACTTTGCCAAGGTTTTCCATAACCAGAATTCCATGACCTAGATGAGGACTAATTATATAGAGTGATATATGGCCCAAAATATATGAACAGGGGAAATACTAAGGAAATATTGTCAATAATCATATACAATGAAATAAATATTTTGCTGAATATTTTGAAACTAAGTTAATTGGAGATGCAATGTTGCTGCTAGTGATATCGGTAGTTATCAGTTATAAAATATTTAACACATGAGTCTTAGAATTGAGATTTTAAGCCTTTAACACCCAGACCAGCCATAAACAGCCTCTGAAGTGGTCTTGAGAAATGTCCATTTGCAGAGCAAGAGAACACTATTGCTCAAAATTGTGCACTGTAATGACTCGCTCAATCACCAAGGCAGTCATTCTAGTGATAACATTTCCAAAAATAGTCTTCTCTTGCTTGTCAACTGGACATTTTCTATGAGAATTGAAATTTTCTTTTACAAATTGAAGGGTTAATGGATTAATAATTAAATTTTAAAAGCTGTACTTACTGACTCATAATGTATGTTGCTTTATCATTTATTCCCCACTTGGTAATTATTCAACTACTAATCCATTTGAACGTTCTTGAAAAAGCCTTCAGTACAGACATGACAGAAAGTTTAGTATAAAGGCAAATGTTTGATTATGAATATGGCTGCAGATCTATTATTTTCTAAGTTCAGAGTTTGCTTTCCAACTTCTCCTCAGTCTGCTTTAGCTGTAACTGTTTGTCTTTAGCACCATGCCGGAGGGCATTAGCTTTACTTAGGAAAGAAAGCTTGGAAGTTGCTTCTGCTTTATCAGAATACCCATCAGCTGATTGAATAAGGGCAGCTATGTCACTTGATAATTGCTGCTTTTTCCTTTTAATTTCTTCAATGACTTCAAGAGCATGCTGTCTTTTTTTACTCTCTTCCTTTGTTTTTTTCTCCTGTCTTCGTTTAATAAGATGCTGCTCATATTTTGGCCTGGCCATGGCAGCTGACATGATTAACTTTTTATCAATGTTGATATTTAGAATACCACCAATGGCCACAACTTGGTCACAAACAAGTCTCTGAGAAAAAGTTGATACTTCATGAAGATTTTCTACCTCTACTACTTTATTGACCAAAAATCCACGTTCTACCTCTGCCTGTCCATGTGAGAGAACAAGCAGTAACTGGATTACATAATAGAGCTTACAAAATCTGCCATCACTACCCGTAGACATAAGCTAACAAGAACATCATTATTATGAAAGAATAGAGATTATTTTCTTGAAGCTGTCTCTACACTTCTGTGTGTTCTTTGTCATTTCCGGGATTCAAGCAGGTTAAATTTCTGACCAGTGAATATTTTATTGGACACTTTGTTAGCATTTTCTTAAGAATCGCAATGTTTTATCGGAAGGATGAAAAGATCCTGGTGGGGAATGATGATAAATGACAAACAGGAATCAGTTCTGATTTTTTTAAACCGTTATTTACTGTGACGGTACATTTTGTTGACAGTAAAAAATGATATAGGCAGAAATGTAAATTTTCAAGGGCTTTTTAAGGCTGATGGGTGAAATTCCAGTACTTTTCAAGGCAAATTGCAAATTCAAGGCTTTTTAAGGCAGATGCCCAATTCAAGTAATTTTCAAGATTGTGCGAACCCTGAATTGTCTCCCTTGATCTGTATATATAAATGAATTACATCCCTTGATCTGTATATAAATGAATTACATCCCTTGCTCTGCATATAAATGAATTACATCCACTGACCTGTATATAAATGAATTAGATCCATTGATCTGTATATATATATATATGAATTATATCTCTCGATCTGTATATAAAGGAATTACATCTATCGATCTGTATATAAATGAATTGCCTCCCATGATCTGTATATAAATTAATTACATCCCTTTATCTGTAGTTAAACCGTGACTGAGATCAGGTCATAAGGTGTTCATTTACAAAACCTTTGCTCTGGAAAGTAGATTTCTGAAAACTTTTTATTATTCAGGGGGCTAATTAATGCCAATAATGACTGATTTAACTAAAATTCAGAGAACAAACAACGTACTGTCACAAGGAAATGACGCAAAAGATTCCAAATTTCTGAAGTTATTTAGCTAAGATTATGTAGGTTTTTCACTCATTATTTAGTTAATACATCACACATAAATTTGATTCATTGGGCTGATGATTTTTTGTATGTGAAATCTATCGAAAGATCCATATAGAGTCTGTCTAAATGAGTTCCTGCCCTTGAATCATGTTCTCATTACCCCCTTCATGGTCAAATTTGGTAAAGAAAATTTTAATGTGTCTATTGAATGTCCATTTACAGGCCAAGAGAATACAATTTTTGACAATTTATCACTGGAATGACTGGCTCAATTTCAATGTAACTATACAGGTAAGCTATTGCATATTTTGAAACTAATTTCACTGTCCTGTTGCTGCCATGCCTAGTCAAATTATTTTCGAAATATTCAACAGAATGTTTATTAAATAGTAAATCCATCAAAGACATACAATTCGTACACTTGACAGACTTTTCAATGTTCATGATAGAGCTAGGTATGTCACTATGTATTGTGACGTCGGCCTACATGTGACATAATAGATGAATCCAATCTGTCAGTCAAGGATAACATCATAATCAAATACATCAAAGTAGGCTGATGTCATAATTAAAATATATCATGAATGGCAGCAATAGCACCCAGTCAAATTAGTTAAAAATATTCAATAGGTTACCTGTAGTTTTCTGGAAAATGAGATTCATGGAGTTCAGGGTTCAATCGATCCCGACACAGGCAAAACGTGAGTGGATGTTAGTTGTAGATGTGTGGGGCATAACTAAAACTGGATCCATCCATTGATTATGACATCACATACGTGAGTGATAGATCGAATCCCTCTATTAAACATCAGGGTCTGCACTTGTTTTACTGCCCTTTCCTTGATCAGAATTGCAAAACTCTATCACCTTGAGGACGAAATAATGTGTTCATACAATAAAGTCATGTTTTCTCCCTATAATTCTATGCAATAAATAACCTTTCGGACACAAAAAATTCCTAGTTTTCAAACTGAAGGATCAAATTTTAATTTAACAGGAGGCTCAAGGGGCATGCATTGCTCACCTGGAACATAGGCATTTCAACTAGAACGGTCCTCGATTATTTAAGCAGAACACTAAGGTATTCACCAGAATTGCAATAAGAACAAGGATGTATCCTACCAAATTTGGTTCAAATCTGTCCTGAGGTTCTGGATGACATTTTAAATTTCCAATTGCTTCACTATGTCAGGAAAAAATTCAAGATAGCCGCGAAACCTTTATCTAACAATTTCAAAAATGGTAAATTTGAAATCAGCATAATACCCAACCACACACACACACACAAACACACACACACACACACACACACACACACACACACACCACACCACACCACACCACACACACACACACACACACACACAAATATACAATTTTGGCTTCAAAATACATCAAATAAAAAATTCAAATATGGCCGTAAACACTAAGTTTTGATCAGTCGATGGCGCCCATGTTTTTTTAATGTATCAAGTTCCCTTGAAGAAGTTTTAATGGTCCTTAGTCCATAATCAAATCTCCCAAATTTCGGACTGATCTGTGGTTCTGGAGAAGACATTGTGTTCGCGATAACCAGGCAATCCAAGATGGCTGCCAAAGCATTTGGCCAATCAAGTTCACTTGAACAAACTTGGTTCAGCTGTTGCCCTAGATGATGTTTCATGAGCTTTGAATCGATCCCTCAAGTGGTTTTGAATAAGATTTTAAATGTTTCAAAAAATTGGCCAAAATCCAAGATGGCCACCACACAAATTGGCCAATCACCTTCGTTTGAACAAACTTGGGTCTCTGGCCTATGGATGTTTCTGATTAAATCTAGTTTAAATCGGTCCACTGATTCTCGAGAAAACATTTTAAATTTCTTACTGCTTTAGTATGGGAGGTTTTGGCAGAAAAATATCCAAGATGGCCACCATGACCCATGAAACCTTTTATCCGACAGTTTCGAGTTTTGAAAGTGGTAAAATTTAAATCAGTATACCAAAAACCGCAATATAAAACCAGTTTGGGCTTCAAAATACATTAAATAAAAAAATTCAATTTAGCGGTCAAACAGGCTACATTTTGATTGGTCCATGGAGGCCATGTTTTTTACGCATCAACTTCCCTTGAACAAACTTTAATGTCCCTTAGTCGGTAATGATATCTTCCAAATTTCGCCCAAAGACACGCTCAGTGGTTCGGGAGAAGTAATTTTTGCGAAAATTAGGTCACTAAAGATGGCCACCAAAAGAGTTTGCGAATCATATTCCCTCGAACAAACTTGGTTCAACTGTTGCCATAGATGAGGCTTCGTGAGGTTTGAATCAGTGTCGGAGAAGATTTTAAAGCTGTTTAAAAAAATAGGCTTTCTGCCAAATATAATTGAAATTGGGCCAGTGGTTCTTGAAGTCGCTTAAAGAAAAAGTTACTGAACAATGGGATGATGGAGGTAGCCATGGATGGTCTCCTCTCCATGTCATAAGCTCACCTGTATGATTTGTCTTGAAATAGATATGCAGCAGCTTCAAGGCTTAAAGTGTTAACTGTCCATGGCATTTCCATGACCGATTAGTAAACATGATTTTCCAGCATTTCAAGGCTTTGATTCTGAATTCTCAAATTCTGTGACTTTCCATGATTTCCATGTCCAGAATAAAGCCTGTACATACTAACATAAGCTAACAGGAATTCTAGAGGCTCCCGGGTCTCACCCAGTGCTCCTCTGTGCAACTATTGATCTCTTCCTGTCTAGGCATGCATGAGTATTGCTCTGAATGATCATGATCAATTATGGAAGAACAATCGTGACTACTCAATTAATCAGCTTGGGTACAAATTACAAGACATAACAACCAAGCATATAAATTATGAAAGCTGCAATGGTCTGTAGAAAAGTCCATTTGAGGGTCAAGAGTCCATTAAAAAAAATGTATCACTGGAATGCCTGGTTCGATTCTCGAGCCAGTCATTCCAGCGATACATTTTCAAAAATAGTCTTCTCTTGGCCTGCAAATGGACATACATTCAATGATCAAAATGTTAATTTTCGTAACCGATCTCATTAAAAAAATAATTAAAAGGTTGGAATTGAAATATTTTACGCAGCAGAAATTATTCATGATTACTCGATTATTTAATTTTTAATCATATAAATTAACGATTTAATAATCGCACAAACCTATTCCTAACTTATAATCAAGAACCTTCTTCAGAGCCCCAAGGCAACCTGCCATCGAAGTTTGGTGAAAATCTGTCCAGTATAACTCAAGTTACTTATGGAAAATCTGTTGGGTCTAATATATCTTATATACATAAACCAATGGGTTATATATACACACATGTAACTATGTATGTACGGCCTCATACTGCAATGCTACCTAGACTTCTGGGGCCGTATTCACGAAAGGGCATAACTACCTTGGAGTCATTATGACGTCATATATGTTCATAAGTCATTTAATATTATGACGTCATATTCTCCAAGGTAGTTATGTCCTGCGTAAGTTACGCCCTTTCGTGAATATGGCCCCTGATTATGACCTAACACTTAATTGACAGATTCTAAAATAGCATTTAGTCCTTATACGGTTTAGAATGTGAGACATGGTGAAATTTTGAAAACAATGTTGCTGTAAGCTGTTGCTGCCTATCATTTACAAGCTCACAAGGTATATAACCTATCTGTTTGCTAGATACCCACATATATAACGGTCCTTATGTAGCTTCTAAATAAGGTTTATAACGTTAGATTGTTATTAGCAAAAATGATGGCTCGGTAACCAGTTAGTACCTTAAAATTCACGGTCTCAATGGACCATTCCAGAGTAATGACGTCATATAACGTCATAATCATCTAAGCAGCATGTAGTATGACATCATAATCATTACGTTATAAATGATTCTATATGGCCCATTTTTAACTCTTAATAGTCCGACGTTGTACAAATTGTATGTCTGTACTATTTAATAAACATGCTGTTGAATATTGTGAGACTAATTTAACTGGGCACTGTGGCAGCAACAGCACCTAGTCAAATTAGTTTCAAAACATTTAATAGCTTACCTGTATAGTTTTCTGGAAATTTATAGTCAGGGAGTTCAGAGATCGATTGATCCCAACACGAGCGAGGTGTGGCCGGATATTAGCTAGAGATGGGCGGGGAATAGGTAAAAATGGAAAGGTCCATTGCAAGACAACTCTACAGAAAATGTGCTGAATATTTTGAAACTAATTTGATTGCGAGATGTTTCTGCCAGTCAAATTAGTTTTAAAATATCTAACAGAATAGGCCTTAGTTTAAAGAATTTTGAAATTTCCGGTTGATAAGTGTTAAATATTTAATCCACAAACACTACTATCCTTGGTAAAACTCTACAAAGACCAGACCAATTTGATATTGTTTTACGACAATTCCCACCCAAAAGCACACGATCGGGTACATTAAAAAAAAAGTCTTCTCTTGGCCTGCGAATAGACTTTTCTTATGACCATTGCAAAGACAATTTGAGCGGCTTGACAATTAAAGGGTTAACAAAGCTACAGAGAACATAGAGTTACAGAAAATTCTGAGAAATTCCGAGTGATGAGGATTTGGCTGCGAAAAATTGATAGATGGAAAGAATGTTGAAAATAATGCCTTAAAATTACAGCATTATTTTTTTTCTAGATACGGAACAATGGACCTTTCCGGTTTTAGCTATGCCTAGCAACAGCGCCCAGTCAAATTAGTTTCAAAATATTCAACAGCATGTTTATTAAAGAATTACAAAGACATACAATTCACAACAACGTGTCGGAGTATTTGAGATTTAGTGATGGTCGATATGGAACCCTTTGTGACCTAATGATTGTGACGTCATCATACACATGCTGAGCTGATTATGACATCATATGAGGTCAGATGATGGATGAATACTCTGGAAAGGTGAATTAAGTTAGGAGGGTTTGTAAAACAAATAAATAAATTGGTGTGGCCTTACAACTCTGATTGGTGTGGCCTAATTTTGTTCTAACAGATTAACTGTAATTCGGAAAGCCATTTATTTTCCCATGGGCTAAGAAATGAATGATTCGACTGACAACATATGGAAGGATAAGACGCACCTTTTTCCAGATTGGCACTGAGGTTTTGAGGGCATCTATAGCGTAACGGACAGCATCCTGGCATTCGCGTCTATGTGCAGACGATACAGCCACAACAATACTGGCTTCACAGACAGGCACTACACTGAAAACAACATCAAATATGTCTTGCCTTAGGTAGCAGTACTCCAATCAAATTACGTTTAAAGGGATGCTAATCTCATCTCAAATGTTATATTGCACCGATAGATTATAGTTCATAGATTTCATATCATTCACATCTTGTCACATTCCCTTATCTGTATCACAATTATCTGCTTTGTAATATCGTGTTAATGTTGAACAGTGATTGCCACCATTTTGTCTCCTCAAGCGATAGTGGGTATAATGTCATGTTAGTGTCAATGCATTAAAATCTTTACTATGTAATAATCATTTCGTTGAAAATTTTGAAACCAATTTGACTGGAAGTTGTTGCTGCCATAGGCAACAACAACTTCCAGTCAAATTAGTTTCAAAATATTCTACACAGCTTACCTGTATGTAAGCTTTTATACCAGATTGCCAAACTATAGATGGTAGATCATGGCGCCTCTATGACTGAGCGCATATACAGAGGCAGACACGCTACGTTTTTCTGATTGGTTGAAAAGTAAATCATGACAGCCATCATAGATTGCAGTAATGTATCAATATCTAGCTACTAAAGCCTGACTATCTATATGTGTAGACAAAATAAAAAGCTAAAACTGTCATGGATGGATTATCTGTCATAAATTCTATCACCGGAATGCTTAGTATAAGATACTGTTTGTTTTCATTTAAAATATTCAACATTCTATTGTTTTGGTAACATGTCAAGTTACTTTTAGCTATACAGTATGTATTAAGTTACAAGGATAAACATTAAAATTAACAACAGCAATCGTAGTGTATGCACTATGCAGACAAATTTGATTTTAATAAATTTTGTTAAATTAGATTTTCAAGATTTTTCTACACATCAAGACCAATGGTAATGTATGACAACATTTCTTGTTCTATGATTTGAGGCAAATTGGATCAGTAGTTTCCTAGACATCCGTAGATTTGGAATTTCACCTAATCTGGATCCGCTTTTACTAGCGTCACTAGAGGCAAGGGTTAATGCATGGAGTGCCTCATGTTGTTGGTGTTTAAAGTGTAGATCATGGCTGGCATTTTCTTTTGAAAACAAATAGAGGGATGCTAGATTAACATGTTATCATGCACTTTTATTCTTTTTAAAACGCGTACGCTAGAAGAACATCATTATAAATGTTGAAAATTATGCCTTTTGCTGCTTCCTAATATCACTCGGCATGTTCTGTAAAACCGAAACGCATAACGTGACACGCATCACAAGTGGAAGGGATGAGGGAATTCCCTCTAGTCGTTATCGTGTTATTTAGTCCATCTGGCAAGGAGAACAGTCTTGCATTTCGATATATTTATGCAATTAATTTTGTTAAAATGACACAAAGATGTACAATATCTAAACACAACCAAATAATTTATCCTTAGATTAATTTCCATCAGATTAAACTTTGGCAATGTCCATCCCGCTAGCATTTAGCATTGTGCGAATCAAAGGTTTGTCATATCTTCTTTCCAGCAACAAACGGGTAGATCGAGTCCACTAAACGATTCCTTCACAGGAATGCGCTAATCGTGTTAATGATTGGATAAAACCTGCAGTCTTTTAGCTCATACATATTAACGAGCAATAATAAACACGAAAGGAAACCAACCCCTTTATCTGAAATAAACTTTCTTGGTTCTGTAAAAATGAAATCTGCCAAAATCATCGGCAGCAACACATTTATATCAAATTGCCATTAAAATAGTATGTAGTTATTGAATGCCAATTTATCAATGTTCAAACTGTTTGGACATTGATAAATTGGCATTTAATAATTAAATGGGATAGTTGCTTACCAGTAGTGAATGGGTCAATAACTGACTTTTTTCATAAACTTAAAACATGGATTTCTTTATAGATATCCCATTTCCCAAGTATGATTTGGCTTTTGAATTTTTGGAAATCATACAATATTTCCTTTTTAAAGATAAAGGCCTATGTAAAAAATTTAGCTGTTATGAAAATAATTTTGACTCTTGAAAGCCAACACATCTCGGAAATGGGCTAAAGCTGAGCCTATAGGCCTATATAAGTTTACGCTACTTGAGTAAACACCGATAGAATTGCAAACCTGGCAAAAATCATGAATGTTACCTTGAAAATATCGACATGATAAATATATCAAACAAACAAATAATTTAAATCCAAATTTAAGGGAGTGGTGTGGCATGGTTCTCAACAATGGACTACTTAAATGATGAACCCAGTTCATGGCTCAGTGGTGGATTATCTTACCACAGGAGGAAACATGGGCAATCTTCTTGACGCCTCTCTCATGCACCCAGTAGTTGCCTACCTGTAGTGAACACTGTTAGCGCATAATTAAGAAAGGTTTCATTGAACCAATAAAGAACCAACATGGCCACCAAACGGTAAATTATTATTGGTCCATGACAGCCATGTTTTATCACCGGAATGCTTAGTATTGAACAAACTTTAATCACCCTTAGTTATCGATGAAACATCAGGAGTTTGAGCCTGAACCGTACAGCACTTCCTGTGATGTTATTTTCAAGAACAAGATGTTCATCGGAAAGTGGATCAGTCAAGATTCCAGGCACTCAATATGGGGTACTCCTGGTAAAATTTGGTTAAAACCGGTAATTGATTAACCCAATAATACTCATGCAGCCCAAAAATTAAGCCTTCTGCAGTAGATCTGAGAAATGTCCATTTTCAGACCAGGACTCCAGTAGAATACTATTTTGTAAGTTTACTACTGTTATTACTGGCTCGATAATCAAGCCAGTCATTCCACTGATAAATTTTCATAAATAATCTCTTGACCTGCAAATGGACATTTTCTATGAGAAAATTGATACTTATTTTGAAGTATTTGATGGGTAAATGGTTAAGGATGAGACATCTGACCAATCAAATTTCTGAATAGAACTTTTGGAGCATACCACCATAGGTCCTTATAGTTAAATTTGGTTAAAATCAACCAAGCGGCTGAGGAAATGCATTTTGACAAATTCCGGGAATTTTTTCATAGAATCCAAGATTTTCACCCCAAAACTGACTAATCGAAGTTCTGAATAGAAGTTGTGAAGCATAGCACCATAGATAGGGCTCTTATAGCCAAATTTTGTTGAAATCCACCAAGGAGATGTATTTTGACAATTTCCAGTAAATCATTTATAAAAATCTAAGCTTTTCATCGATCAATTTATCGATCAATCAGAATTCTGAAGATATTCTGGAGCCTAACACCCAGGGGTAGATTTTAAGGATTTTTTCTACTAATCCAGACGGGATAGTGCATCATTGATTTTACTATCCCGCAGCAAATTTCGTTAACCCAGTGTTTGTAAGCTCAAAGCTGATCACTTCTTTAATCCAATCACCGATGAATTCCTATAAAACTCATTTCCAAGGCAACCATACACAGAAGCAATTGAATATTTTTTAATTAGTTTGTCTGGAAAGCCGTTGCTGCCTTTGTTGGGTACTCAACATAATGACATTAGAATAGCGTTTGTTCGTATTTCCTCTTTTGAGAGCAACTAACCCAGATGGGTTAGTGCAGGTGCAGTTTTACTAGCCCATATGAAATTCTGGTATCCTTGGGTTAACGGGGTTAGTACTACAATTGATCCCTGCTAACACCATAGGATTCTACCAGACAAATTTGCCTGAAATTGGTCATAGGAGATGCGATTTGACAGACAGCTGAGTCACGACCACCATGGCATAAGCTCACTTGGTCCATGGGCATATAAAAACAGGTCAAGCTGACCTAGCTTGTAATGGTATAAATTTGATACAATTTCATGAAGGATGACACATTTATTAGCATTTATCTCATAAGCAGCCATAATGGTCATGATTTTTTACCAGCATCGCTAGACGCAAGAGTTAATCTGAGAATGGAGTGCTTTGACTTCTTTTGGGTAAAAAATCACAATGCATCAGCTTTCAGCAACAATTTCTTCAAAATGGACACCATGAATAACTCTGGTACTACTGGCCGAATATTTGTCTATGGGTGTACCGAATATGTGCACCAATTTTGAGGTCAAAGCTAAATCTCAAACAGTAAAATCTTTGAGTTGGTAACATTGCTTCCAAAACACACTTTTGACGTCACAGCCGCCCAATTGAAAAATATACATGTATCAACGACATGAATATTGTAAAAATTTGTCTGGGTTATTCATTACAACCGAATTACCATTGCATAAGCTGACCCAGGAGATGCAATTTGACTGACGGACGAACACTATGGCATAAGCTCACTTGGGCCTTTAGGTCAGGTGAGTTAATAATAATCTGATATTTTCTGAATATTCTCAGTTTATTGTAATTTAGCCATGCACAAGAATCATAGTAATTTCAATAGTTGATGCAACGACAATCTTCAGTGATTTCACATAGAATGATTGTACTAATACTAGTGTACTGTGAAGGCCCATGCTTTCATTGCATTATAATTTCACATACAATCACTGTACTAATACCTGAGTGTACTGTGAAGGCCCATGCTTTCATTGTGCTATGATTTCACTTAGAACGACTGCACTAATACCAGTGTGTACTGTGAAGGCCCATGCTTTCATTGTGCTATGATTTCACATAAAATGACTGTACTAATACCAGTGTGTACTGTGAAGGCCCATGCTTTCATTGTGCTATGATTTCACATAGAATGACTGTTCTAATACCCGAGTGTACTGTGAAGGCCCACGCTTTCATTGTGCTATGCTTTTCTGACCCCTGTTTGCTTTAACCCTTTCATGGATGAATTCCCCATATCTCATTTTCAAGGCAACCATAGAGGAAAACTGTTGAATATTTTGAAATTGATCTGACTAGAAACTGTTGCTTCCTTAGGAAGCAACAACTTCGTCATATCAATTTTAAAATATTCAACAGAATAAGTTTTATGTCATAAGGAATTTATTTTTTCAGGGATTTGTCAATGAAAGGGTTATGCTAACACCGCCTTCCAGTCAAATTATTTGCTGAATATTCAACAGCTTTCTTATATTGTATTAGCTCCCTTGAAATAGCTATAGACTGTCAGACTGACACTGGAGTTTCAGGGATAAAACCTGATGAATTAAGAGACTCATGGACAACAAAACATCATGGATAAATCTTGCTCACACTTGATGCATGTGGTTAAGGTAAAGGAAAAGGGAGCTTCCAAATGGTGTTGATTGGTAACACCATAGAGTAGTGTAACTACTATCACCAGTAAAGAAGATACAATGAATCAGAATAACTTAAAGCAACTAAGCTACCTTAATAAGCCTCCCAATGCTCAGATGCGTGAGGAGAGATGAATCTAATTCTGTTCCTTTTTACAAGCGGTCGTGTTATCACTGTACTTGTTATATAACAGTGATCTACCAGTCTATCTGCTACTTACAGCAATATAAAATACCCGAAACTATTCTGTAAACAATTTGACAGACCACTGGTATATGAAGCAAAGAATTTCAGTGAAAATGGTTTCAAAATATTCGCTGGCATCATTTTGTGACCATAGAAACAATCAGTGAAAATTACACTAGCCAACTGGAAAACATTTTGACTGAGAATCCTTGCTGCTGCTAGCAACTACTTCCAGTCAGATTGTTTTCAAAATAATCAGCAGTATTAAACCAGTATCAAGCCGTATTACTCTGTTATACGTGTATCAATGCACAAATGGAATACTATTTGCGTGGCACTTAAATACCACTGATAGGCGCATAGGTCCACTTACATCTTTGATTGGTTGCAATATGGGTAAAATGATTGCTCCGATTGTTCAGATAAATACATGTTTAATGTCTTTTTTTTTTAAACATATTTTATTGTACTAATAATACAACGGGATTGGGCACAAGTTCTAGCAACTTATCTAGGCCCTCTCCCTACATAATCAATAACACGGCAAGATACTCAAACTAAAACATATATACATTACAGCGAGAGAGAGAGGGAGGGAGGGAGGGAGGGAGGGAGGGAGGGAGGGAGGGAGGGAGAGAGAGGGAGGGAGGGAGGGAGGGAGAGAGAGAGAGAGAGAGAGAGAGAGAGAGAGAGAGAGAGAGATTAGACTGGTAGAGGGGGAGGGGGATTTAGAGAGATGTTTTATGTTATACTAATTACAATAACATTATTGGTCAATAACACAAATTTAGTAAAGGCAATCATCTTGGCAATAGTAAATATGATGTTGAGCTTCTCAACAATAACAAGAGCATGATACAAACAATAATAATAAAAATAAATAATGTCTATGTTTAGAAACATCGTTTTAAGTTATTTTGATTCATCTCTGGGTTGTTTTTTACTGGAGTTAGTAGTTTTATTCCTATATAATGGTACCAATCAACAACATTTCGATGTTCATCATTTGATTTTCTTTAAATTAAGATATATTATGGTGGCAGTTCTGAAGGTAGCGTTGATTGATACAAATCTTTGAAATTAATGATAATCAAAAATTTCAAATGACTAATACCGAAATTTGACCATTTAAGTAATAATAGGTTTTTATTGTGAAAGATTATTAAATCTGTTGTATCGCAACAGTAATATATGGTAATATTCTTAGAACATAGTCATAGACAGTAGAATTCCGCCTGGTGATTAAAGCGCAAGATGTACTGAATTTTGTCCCATATAAATCCAATCTGCAGCCAGTTAGTGAAATGTAGCCACATGTGTGCATACTGTTCACAGCAGGTTATCAATAATAGGTATATGTCTCTGAAGGAAGTCTCCACACTGAGTGTCCGACAGGGCGATAGCTCTCATCCTGCCAGGGGATTACATTCGTCCTTACTAAAGCACAAACTACAACATCACATATTCAACTGAGCAAAGTTATGCACATGACATGTCGTTATCTCAGAAAGTGGGTTTAGTCCTTTAAATGGTTAAACCACATAAAATCACATAGATTTCCTCAAGGGCAGTGTCACTCTCAGGGTAAGACTGACACTCTGCTACAGAAGACTTCTTCAGTACATGAGTAACACGGCCATCACAGACCTGCAAAAGAAAGGGCAATTAAAGAGAGATGTTGAAATACATATATGAAGCATGTTCCCTGAGTTTGTTGAATCGATATGAAGAATATTGAAGCACCTGTTAGAATTCTACTTTTTAAGTGAACAAGAATACAGACTGACAGACATATTTTGAAATAATACTGCTTTTAAGCTGTTATAGTCTTGAATAGCTACAGCATTATTCTTTCTAAAATATACATCGGTCTATTTACTTTCATAAAAATCTGACCTTTTAAATTACAGCCTCTCGATATCAAGACAGCTATTCAATAATGATGGTGTGAATATTTTGAAACCAATAATAATTTGACTGGAAGCTGTTGTTGCCATAGAGATCAAAAGTTCCCAGTCAAATTAGTTTCAAAATATTCAACAGAATCTCCCGTACAATAACAAATCAGTAATAGCTGGTCTGTGAGAGATAAAGGATTAATATCCTAATTATTATGCTTTGACTAAGCAGAATTTAATCATCTTGTCACCTTTAGTCGTTTTACTTTCAAAATATGGAGACATTAGTGCTTCAGTTATTGTACCTGTAGGCTTATCATGATTGTCTCATTACCCTTGCCCTGTAGAGGTAATAAGGTATTGCATTCAGATAGTGTGTCTGGAGTTCAATATCACTCACCTGGAGTACTGTTGACAGCAATAGTTTTTAGTTTTAAAAGCACACATTGTGACCAGACATTTGTAAGAGTAACCTGTTAACCCTTTAATGGTCAAATTTGGTCAAAAGATTTGAATATCTGCATATTGAATGTCCATTTACAGGCCAAGAGAAAACAACTTTTGAAAATTTATCACTGGAATTACTGGCTCGGTTATAAAGGCAGTCATTCCAGTGGTAAATTTTCAAAATTGTATTTTCTTGGCCTGTAAAGGGACATTCCTCAAGACCATAACAGAGGCCAGTTTTGGCTGGTATGACCATTAAAGGGTTAAACAATTTTTGGGGGATTTCTGGAAACCCAAGATAGCTGCTGAAATAAATCCACCAATCAATTTTATGTATATGATTGAAATCGGCCCAGTAGTAAAACATATTAATTAATGAGGAGTATCTTTTACCAAATTTCATTCCTAATTTCAGAAATCCAAAATGAACACAAAAGATTTAACAACCAGATTCTGTATAAATGTCAAGAATCACACATGTCTCTCCAGGAGAATTTCGAAGCGAAGTAATCACCTGCTCTCATGAATTTAAATTTAAACCAGTGAGGCAAGCAGTGTTAGTACTCGCCTCTATATTCTATCATCGTTACTAAACAATATAGGCAATCTATGAGATGTTTGCCTAGAATTAACCTTAGGCAAGAGGAGAGCAACCATTCGCCTCTCCATAAGTCATGATCATACAATGTAGCATCTTAGAGGTAACTACATACAGGTCTTATCGAAATATACTGTCATCATTAAAACAAAAATGTGTTTTGAAAGATTTTTGAAATCCTAGATAGCCATTGTAAAAATCAACCAACCAAGTAATAGTTTGTATCAAAAAATTCCAGAGGGTTTAGGGTCATGCCAGCCAAGCTTGGCTAAAATTGGGTCATTTCAAAGAAGATTTAATTATACGTTTTGAAAGATTTGTCCACGTCAAATCTTCAGATGGCCATTGGTAAATTGCCCAATCAACTTTCTGGATAAATCCTGGGAAGCCTACCATCATAGAGCTATCTAAGCAAAATTTGATTAATATCACTGGTTAATGGCCAGGAGTATTTTTATAAAAGGAATTATAGACAGGCAGGTGACAGAGGCAACAGTCACCATGGTATAAGCTCGCTTAGTCACTTCAGAATGGGTGTGCTAAAAACTACTGATCAAATTTGGCTAAGAGTTTATCACAATAAAGGCTGATACTGTGAAAAGAGAATTTACAGATGTTGGCTGTGATCAGTCAACCAATTTGGCTCAAATTTTAATATGAAAGTTTGTAACAGTACATTAGGCTTCAGCAACATTGTCATGTTTCATAAGGAAAATCCGACATAAGGTGGAGGGTGACCTTGCTCGCTCCGTAGTTAATATTTACCGGTAAGTAAATTTTTGCTTATCAGACTGAAAGTTCATGTTTCTTGTACAGCAATCACTGAATCAATTTGGGGTTCCAAAGACCTTTAATGGTCAAACCAGGCATAACTGGCCTCTGCAGTAGTCTTGAGGATTGGCCACTTGCAGGCCAACATGCATGATGGTCAAGAGATTAATTGTAATTATAATGGTCAAACCAGGCATAACTGGCCTCTGCAGTAGTATTGTGGAATGGCCATTTGCAGGCCAACATGCATGATGGTCAAGAGATTAAGTTTTGAAAACTTATCACTGGTCTTGAGAAATGTCCATTTGCAGACCAAGAGAAGGCTATTTTTGAAAATTTACCACTGGAACGACTGGATCGATAAGCGAGACAGTCATTCCAGTGGTAAAATTAAAAAAATAATCTCTTGCTCTGTAAATGGACATTTTCCATCAGTAAATCGAGATTTAAAAGAAAACCAAGGGTTAAAGGGTGAAGAGACTGTATACAGTGGCTACTTGTTCGTGTTCCATAAGGTGGTCTCTTTACAGGCATATAATTTCCACCCTGTGATAATATTACTGGTTAATTTGATGGATGCATTTCAAAATTAAATGGAAATCTAAACTCGACCATTCATCGAAGAGGCTATGGGACCAGTTAGTGGTGGTCATTGTCTTTATCTATGCCTGCTCATTAAAAATAGAGAGAACTGACATGACAGATCAGTCATGCCAGTATATACTGGCGGTATAACCTATTTTATTTTGGCCATAGAGACGAGTGTGTGCAATATATCTGATACTATTTAAGCCCTCTATTGATTTTTTTAAGAAATTATAATTTATGACGGTGATAATCATTACACTGCTCGGATCATTCTCATGCCGGTTTGTGCATGTAGCAAAATAGCCTAATGCATACCAAACATACACAACCGCAAGATGTTTTAACAGTAAATCAATATACATATATCATTATTATAGTTTTCTTACAACGCACCTTTCCAGTTTTAGCTATGCCCCGCTCATCTCTAGTTAAGCTATACCAACACAATGCTCGTGTGGGGATCGATCGATCCCTGAGCTTCTTGACTATCAATTTCCAGAAATCTATACAGGGAAGCTGTTGAATATTTTGAAACTAATGTGAATGGGCGCTATTATTAAATAGCAAAGCCATACAATTCATACAATGTGTCGGACTATTAAACATTTAAGACATCCTAAATTGAGTCATTCTTGCTGTAATTGATTATGACATCATACTACGCGTCAAGTAGTTGAATATGATGTCATATGATGGATGGATAAATTGGAAACATCCATTATGCTTAGGTGTGTGAACAAAAGTAAACCTCAGCGTGCTAATGTCTAGATCCAGCAGGCTAAACAGTTGACGAATATTGGTTTGGTTGAGTGGAATTAATGAAAACAGGTTTTTTGGTAATTCAATTAATTACCTTCCTAATAGGATGGATAAAATAAAACAAATTGTTTGAACAATTACAATATGTAAATAATAAATTTATGATTATACTACCTTTATAATTTGAAAGCGAATTGACACCTCTGAGTGTAAAGTATCTCCATTTCTTGTCCCACTTTGTCGTGCACTGACTCATGGCTCATCAATCACCTGCTCATTGCTACAAGCCTGCTTTTCAGGCTTACTCCAATCGTTTGACTATCAAAAGAATTAATTGGTATATTCCGTCCAATGTGACTTAGTGCTCTACGATACACAGTATTTCTGCATTTTGACTTTCTATAACCTGATAAATGCGTGTTTACAAACAAAATTTTCACGAAAAGAACTAAACATCGTGGGGAACCAAGTCTTGCATACCAGTACCCGCTAATTGCCCGTGAGTGGCCTCGCTAAGCGATCATCGGGAAATGTGTAGGAAATGGCTATCAATCAATCAAGCAATCATCATAGTGACGGGCTTAAGCATGAAGCAGCTTGTGAGTTCCAAGTTTGAGTTACTGAGTTTGTTATGTTTAATTAGTCGTAGTAATAAGTTATCTCGTTGAAATGTTTGTCTAGTCTGGTTTTGAAAATATCTTTGTTTTGGGCTAGCACAATGTTTTCAGATAGCGAGTTCCAATGTGAGATTACTCGTGAGAAAAAATGTTTTCTAGTATTGTTGCGACAAAAATTGGTTTGAATCTTGAGCTTGTCGTGTGTGCCATGTGATTATTAGTGAAGAATTGATCTGCGTCTGTATTGTACATCAAAACATGCCCGTATTACATTCTCCGCTTCAGATGCAGTATTGATCAATATTTTAATTCTATACACTTATTAGCCCCCCAATCGACATCCAGATATCATATTCCCAATTTCCATACAAATCTTTCACGTCTGAGACCGAGTAGTCTATCGGGAAAAGACGACGTTTCTACTTTTTTTCACCGGTACCACTTGTGACGTCACAAGTACGACGGATTTCCCGCTTTCCAGAAATCAGAGTTTTTGCTCGTCAATCCTCCGAAATTAATGATAATTTGCCTATATTTTTTTAATACAGCATTTATGTTATTAATTAATAGTAATAACATTTTCGAGTAGAGGTGGTTTATTCACCTAAAATAACTATTACTCTCGGTAGCCGAAATCCACACTTTAAGAGATTTTTCAATAATGCTGGTCCTACTGGAGGGATCTACTCCAACCTTGGGTGGACATTTGCCCATTCAGTCCCAAAGGTGTGTCAATTTTGAGGTCAAAAGCTAAAACAGAACAGCAACAGCTTTCAGCACAGCAAGATTGTTTTCAAAATGGACACTTTTGCCACATATTTCTGTAAGTCTGGTTCTACTGGAGTGATCTTCAAGCTTGGGTGGATTTTGACACATCATTTCAGACATTAAGCAGTAAATTTTAATACAAGAAATATTTTTTCAAACGTAACCATACAATAGTATTTCACGAGGCTATTTTCACTTTTCTTAGTGATACAACTAACTGACATGACATTATTACATGTACAAAATGAAAAAAAGTTGTTTATAAAGGACGCTTTATGGGTCAGCCACAACTGACCACTGTAACAAATTATCACTTAAATACACTTTTAACATTCAAGCTGACCAAAAAAGGCTGTTGCAGTGGCCTTGATAAAAGTCCATTTGCAGAGCAAGAGAATATTTTTGAAAATTTATCACTGGAATGACTGCCTTGGTTCTGCAAATGCATATTTTTTTCTGAGAAAATTCAAATTTTCTTACAGAAATTTGAGGGCTAAAGGGTTAAACACTTTGATGGTCAAACCAGTCCAAATCATCATTTACAGTGGTCTTGGGAAATGTTGGTTTGTAGGCCAAGAGAAGACTAGTTTTGATATTTTGCCACTGGCTCGATAAACAAGCCAGTTAATCCAGTGGTGGATTTTCAAAAATAGTCTTCTCCTGGAAATTCAGTTTCAATTTTCTTAACAAATCCTGACAATTAAAGGACAAACATAAGTAGTTTGACATAAGAAAGGGATTTTGTGTCCACAACACAGGAGCTATTTCACCCCTTAACAAGTTAACCGTAACAAATTTGTTCACGAAAATTTCAATTTTCTCATTAAAAATGTCCATTTACAGAACAAGAAGACTATTTTTTTGACAATTTACCAGTGGAATGAATGGCTCGGTTATCGAGCCACTCATTCCAGTAGTAAATTTTCAAGAATAGTCTTCTCATGGACATTTTTCAAGACCATTGCAGAAACCGTTTTTGTCTGATATGAGTGTTAAAGGATTACGACAGATCGACCAGCCATCATAAAGAACGACAATATTGTGAACACAAAGGAAACGTCTGCAACAAACATATTTCACTGTATAATAATAGATGCCTAATTCCGCATCACACTGAAATAGCATCTCATCAGCCAAAGCTACTAAGGAAGACTAGTGATTGTAGCAGATATGTTTTTGAAAACATTGCACACATTTATTATAAACCTGACAATTCTGTTTCATGTCCTCGATTATCGGGATGTTAAATATGTTATAACGTTTTGTATACTTTGTGAATAAATCGCTTACCCAATTCTATGTTCTATTGCAATATTCTCTACAGGCCATTGATTTCGAATGAGCTGACAGATTTTCCTTATCTCCGCTTCAGCCATGCTTTCATAAGCTTCATATTCTAACCGCACAACACGTCGCCCATCAAAGTTGTCTCGTGCTGTCCCTGAATAGCGATATATAATATAAACAAGATTGGATGGTTGATGGTGCTTCATCGCCAATCCATACATTCACCGCTTTGAGCTCCGCCCATCCCAAATATAAATGTCCTCCTGAATTCTGAAATTTGGTTGAAGTCCGTCAAACGGTTTAGGCCGAGTTGCTTTACAATCAATTTCACAACAGATGAACAGACAAATGAATGGATGGACGGATGGAATGACATAATCCCCACTTTGTTACATGTAATAAAATGTGGGGATAAATATGGTATGTTTAGCAGAACACAGAAAACTTCTAAAATCAGTCAATGAGTTTAATGTCTTATCTGACAGTAAAGCTATCTTTAAGCAACAAAAGTAGGAAATCATCAGAAGAATTCAGTGATGACAGTTTTCTTCGAAGTCACCATTTTGGTTTGATATTTGATCCAACATTAATTTGGGATTTTATTTTGCTCGCTGTTGTGCAATGCTCAGTATAAAATCATTCTCGTAATGCTAATGATAGTCATTGTAATGTTGGCCTCCGAGGGTAGCACGATTGACTCGATAGCGCATAGCAAGAGCATATACCGGCAGCTCAATTCTAATTAACCATCTCCTATGTTAGAGCATCGTCCTGTTTGCACGATCCTCGCCCTCCCACTACGTTCCCGTATCGAGTACCGTGTTTGCACGCCTTTGATGTTTGTGCTAAGTTCAAGAAACTTCATACATACATGTACATGTATTAATGAACTGGGGTCAGTCAACTTGCGCCAATAAGACTGCTCGATAAGAAATCAGGAAATAGACAAATTTACACACGGCGGTTTTTGTTACCGAAAACCAATCTACACATTTTCTGTTCCTCAGATAACTTGTTTAGAGCAAAACTATTGCAAGTGCAAATGTCTCTTTCCAGATCAACAGCATCACGATCGCCGCTGTTTTTGTGATTGTAAATTAGGTCATCAGACAACTCTCGCCTATCGCGTGACGTAGGCAGAAATCTGATTGGCTACCTCCAACTCACTAGTGTAATGTTACTTCACATAGCGAGAAATCGTAGGTCTGCAAGTACGGGCTCGAACAGCATAGCTATGTGAATGGGCGTATGCTAGTACGATGATGTTAGAGGTGAAACGTGCTAGGCTAAATATTTGCATAACACGTCGACTGAAAATCTTTACTGCAAGAACGTTTAATCAAACTGTTTTCAAAATAATCAGGACTTTCACGGTAGTAACATTTGCAGAAGATATTTATAGCAATTTAATTGGAAAGTAATCAGCTTAAACCTTATTTACTCCTTCTCTTTATCAATAGTCCGCTAGCCAAAACAGGTTTTTTAATAGAAATTATTGGTTATTGAGCCAGTCATTCCAGTGGTGAATTTTTAAATAGTCCTAGCTTGTTCTGAAAATCTACATAAATCTCTCAAGACCACTGCAGAATCACAGCAAAAGAATGAAAATTTATAACTGGAATGACTTGTTCGGTGACTGAGCCAGTCATTCCAGTGGCAAATTTTCAGAGAATTGTCTTCCCTTGGTTTTCATATATGGACATTTAAAACGCAATAATTTTGAATATCTTGACCAGTCATGACCGTCAATTGTCTCGCTGCTGCAAGCCTCCAGATAGTAATTTCAACGAGCAAAAAATCTTGACTTGATATACATTTTGAAAACAATTTGAGTGACTGTTGTTGGTGGATTAGCCACCAACAACTTTCAGTCAAATTGTTTTCAAAATATTTAGCAGGTCCAGAGATAGAACCCTGGAATATGATGTCTGCAAAAAAACAGCAGCCAGACAGTTAAAGAGCTACAGATAGCTCAATGAGAAGTATATGCAGAGTGACAAGACCAGTGAGCTAGCTCATAACAATGGGTATCTCAGGCATTACATGGAGACCTATTAAATAATAATAACTACAGAACCAACAACATCATTCAGCAGAATATGCTAGATAATAAGAAATTACAGAAAATCTGAAACCAATGTTGCTGAAAACTCAGGCAGCAACTACTAAAAGTTAAACTATTTTCAAATGTATTCCACATAACATTTCAAAATGTCAAGAACTGTGTGCCTCCACTCTATAGCGTTGAATGTGTTAACCCTTTAATGGTCAAATTAGGTCAAGAGAATTTAAATATCTGCCTATTGAATGCCAATTTACAGGTTAAGAGAATACAAATTTTGAAAATTAACCACAGGAATGACTGGCTCAGTTATCGAGCCAGTAATTCCAGTGGTAAATTTTCAAATTTTTTATTTTCTTGGCCTGTAAATGGACATTCCACAAGACCATGACAGAGGCCGGCTTTGGCCGTCATGACCATTAAAGGGTTAGTGGTCAACCCTGTCCAAAAACAACCTCTTTGTGGCCATGAGAAGTGTCCATTTGTAAGCCGAGAGAACACTTTTTTGAAAATTTACCACTGGAATGACTGGCTCGGTCATTCCGCTGCATTATTTTCAAAAGACGTTATTTCTTGGCATGCAAATGGACATTTTCTATGCACAAATTGAAAATTTTGTGACCAAATTTAAACATTAACATGTTAAATTCCACAATTATACATATATGTATGTCAATACACATAGAAATTCTTACCTATAAATACAGCGATTCCACCACACACAGGTGAAGCAACGAGATCAGTCACTCGGTCAATACTTATTTTGTCAGGTGTAATCTGCACATAGTCCATTACACCTGCAAAATTACAAAACAAGCATTCGTTCAAAAATGTCGGAATCAGCAACAGCTTATAGTTAGTTTCAAAATATTGAACACAACATTTTTTTAATCCTAAAGAACTTGGCGCTTCTGGTCTGTAAGATATGAAGGGTTAAGAGACCGCCTAAGAGAGAAGTCAAAAGAAGCGTCTTTTGGCATGTGGTCTCGTAACTGTCTGCCTGGTGAAATTCTGCCGACCACATTTTTCATGCGGTTTTACTCTGGATATGCTGAATATTTTGAAAACAATCTGACTGAAAATTGTTGGTGGCTAAGCCACCAACAACTTTCAGTCAAATTGTTTTCAAAATATTCAGCAGGTTCAGAGT
This sequence comes from Chaetoderma sp. LZ-2023a, assembly GCA_034401795.1. Classification (NCBI taxonomy): domain Eukaryota; kingdom Metazoa; phylum Mollusca; class Caudofoveata; order Chaetodermatida; family Chaetodermatidae; genus Chaetoderma; species Chaetoderma sp. LZ-2023a. Next base: position 36,156,265 of record CM067360.1, on the reverse strand, counting down.
TATTGCCCATTGAACTCATTGTCTTGTGGCTTGCAGTAGTTAGATAGTTACTTGAGGTAGCTCTCTGATGAAGAAAACAGAAAGCGTTACATGTGGGGATTTACCAAATTTGTTTAGTTGATTCGCAACTACCTGTAGTATAAGTCAGTCAGATTTTGTTTACATTTCTTAGAAAGTCTCATATATCACAACTTGGAAATTTACAGATTCTAAGAGGTGATAACTATGTCGGCAGATTTTGATGGAACACAAACACAGAGATTTTGTGATATACTGAAACCCAAATTTTCATTAATACAAATTTTATGCTCTACTATACATTGAGATTTATGCGCTTTTTTTCCTTTTATCATAAATTCAGAAACCAAGTTCGTCTTGCTACAAGACATTGATCTATCAAATTTGAGGTGAATCCAGGCAGGCAGTTTAAAGCTATAAATACTACGGACACAAATGGAAAGAAGGGCTCCCAAATTTTTGTCAATTCTCAAGCATGCTGAGGTACACGGATGGATACATAGATTGTTGCCAACTGTCGAGTAACTATAAGCTGTGTATACTGACTTGTGAGCAAACTGGGCCTATCCTCCGCTGATCGGTGGTATCACAGCTAGTTCATCTCCTGTCGTCAATATGATGTGGTCTTCTAAATCCAAGTATTCTTGATTCAGAGCAAGAATCAAATTCTCTGCAATTACAGACAGTCTGGGAAAACAAATGCAAACAAGAACATGGAATGACAATCAGAGATTGATGAATCCAGAACTACTACAGAATACAATACAGCTCAGAACTTGTTTCCAGAAAAAAACCTTATTTTTTTGAATATTTTGAACATAATTGGATTGGAAGACATTGTTGCTTAAGGCAGTAATGTCTTCCAATCCAATTATGTTCAAAATATTTAATGGGAAATCGTGGTGCTGCTTCGAGACATAAAGTAGCAGTTTTGATATAAGATGAAGATCTAGACTCATAGGCTATGCGTTTCATCCAGAAACAACATACGGTATGCTGATCAAAATTGTATTAACTACCATGATTCCGCATTGGGCCCTTTAGTAGACTAGGCTTCTATTAGGACATGTAGGACAAGAAGTGTTCAATTTTCAAACCTATATCTCTGAGAAAGGGCCAAGAAAATTTTAATATCTCATTGATTGTCCATTTACAGGCGAAGAGAACACAATTTTTGAAAATTTACCAATGGATTGACTGGCTCAGTTATCGATCCAGCCATTCCAGTTGAAAATTTTCAGAAATTGTATTCCCTTCGCCCTGTAAATGGACATTCCCCAAAACCATAGAAGAGGGTTTTTTGGCCGGATTGACCATTAAAGGGTTAAGGGGACGGCAGAAGTTTGACCACAAAAGTGGCTTTAGTACTACACAGACATACCTGTCGTACTTAAGAATGACTTCCTTCAACAGTTGATGATAATTCAGTGATGGTGGTAATAATATGTTATCTTCTTTCAAACCAACCAGTTCACGGCTCTTGGCAAAAAATAGAATCTTTACCTAGAAAAGATAACCTAGTAATTAATTAACAGGTACCGTTACACACAAAATAAAAAATTAATCCCATGCATGAGTGTACCCAGTGCTATAGTTAATTTTTCAGTCAGCCTTTACTATACTGAAGGGATTTCTTTGTAGTCAGTAACAACTCACTTGGATCAGTACTGATTATATGCCGAAATCCTGCTTTGCAAGATCCCACAAAATAGCCATATATATATATATATATATATATATATACACACAAGTAATGCATGAAATCATGTCGAGAACGAATGTAAAGCACTAGGTATTTCCTAGTACTGGTTATACAAAGGTACTGCCATACATATTTTAGGCAGTGCCGTAGCCAAGGGGGGGGGGGGCAGTCGCCACCCCAATGGTCACCAGGACCATTCTTGTGAAAACTCTAAATATGCAATAAAGTATTAGAGGGGGGGGGGGGGAAGAGTTCGCAGACACTGGCGGAGACATGCTTTGTTTGTGCTACGTGTATGCCCTGAGTGACGGAACTTGACTTTTTCAGAAGAAGTTGGGTAAAATAGACTAATTTCACAGCCAATTAAGGGATCAGTCAACATTCAAAAGCAGGTAGATGCCTTCTGAGAGCATCTAGATTTCAAAATTTTCGGGGGGAGGACCCCCAGACCCCCCTCTGGTGGTCTTGCCCCCCAAATCGGAACCCTGGCTACGCCACTGATTTTAGGATAAATACTACAAAATCACTCCTAAAAGAGGACATATTGTCAGCCATTTTGTATTGGTGCAGAGCAAACAATGCTCCATTAAAACAGACTGTACATGTTGCGTGCTGTGAATTACCCTCAAGAGAAGCAGGACTCTGTACACTCAGACAAAGAATGGAATTGAGCAAGCTAAATATCCTGGCTGAGGACAAGACACAGCTGTCAAAAACTAAGAAGGCCTGATTGCAGCTGTAGGATGTTTCTACTACTATGTACAGACGCATAATATATATACATGCTGCAGTATTTTTGTCAGTATTTGATACTGAAACATTTTATAACTCCCCAGTATCTCATCAGAACCAATCAGCATTCTACTGGGATTGAAGGCCTAACTCGAACACTTAGTGTACCGTAGATCAATCAACCGACATGACAGAAGAAGCGTTTAATACATGTATGTTCTCTTAGTAAATGATATATTTAACAGTAGATTAAGTAGATATTTAATCATTTATCCCTCGAATTTGGCCAGGAAAATTTCAATTTTCTCATAGAAAATCTCCACTTGCAGACTAAGAAGACTATTTCTGAAAATTTTATCATTGGAATGACTGGTTCCGTGGGAAATTAAAGTCTTTTCTTGGTCTGCAAATGGACATCTCTCAAGACCAGGGCAGAAGCTGTTTTTGGCTGATGAGTGTTAAAGGGTTACGGTAGATGAATATAGGTTATATTAAGCACTAATGATTGTGATAAATGTGAATTCTATACATGTATATATATATATATATATATATATATATATATATATATATATATATATATATATATATATGTATGTATTTTGTTTCTAACTATTAAATAAGATTGTGTATCACATGTCAGTTCTATACAGATAAGTCACCGTTCCAGAGTATCCATCCATCACCTGACCCCATATGACATCATAATCAGCTCAAAGAGTGTATGATGACATCACAATGACTACATCACAAAGGTTTCTATATAGACCATCATCAAATCTCAGAATATGACACGTTGTATAAATTGTATGTCTTTGTAATTCTTTGCTATTTAATAAATATGCTGTTGAATATTTTGAAACTAATTTGACTGGGCACTGTTGCTGCCTTAGGCAGCAACAAAACCCAGTCAAATTACTTTCAAAATATTCAACAGCTTACTTGTGTAGTTTTTTGGAAATTGATAGTCAGGGTGTTCACGGATCGATCGATCCCAACACGATCGAGGTGTGGGTGGAGCTTAGCTAGAAATGGGTGGGGCATAGCTAAAACCGGAAAGGCTCATTGGTCTCCATCAGGGTAATGAATGGAGGAATACAGTTTTAGCTATGCCCCGCCCATCTTTAGCTCAACTTCACCCACACTTCGCTTGCATTGGGATCGATCGATCCCTGAACTCCCTGACTATCAATTTCCACAAAACTATACAGGTAAGCTGTTGAATATTTTGAAAGTAATTTGACTGGGTACTATCAGCGTCCAGTTAAATTAGTTTCAAAATATTCAACAGCATGTTTATTAAATAGTAACGGCATACAATTCGCACAACAACGCTTAGTCCATCATCAATTAAGCTAACTTAGCTACATCACTCATGACATAATTGACTATGATGTCATCCTACTCGTCACATAGTTGATTATGAAGTCATGATTGACTGGGGAATGTTCCATTCACTGTGAAATTTATATTTACCTTACAATGTGCGATTTGTGATCTGTGTGAATTGAATGAACCCAGGGTCCAAACAAGGCATTCTTACATCAACAATGTCAGTAAAAAATTACTGCTGTGGGTAAATTTGTAATCCTGGATGCACAGTATACAGAAATGTGCATTTTTGGCCGTGCCATAATGTCAATTTATCACATGTGCATGTAGAACTTTTACTGTGTGGGTGAATTACTATGATTACGGTGCAATAAATTGTATAGAGAAGATTTTATACCGACTGAGCATTCACGATTATGTTCATTCCATTTGGCTGACAATTGCTTCATTGATTGCAATGCAAGTTGATGAACACCTTCCTTCTTTCGTTTTCAGAAAAGGTAGGTATTCTGCTTGATTTTGCCCTAATTATAGCGTACAGTGCTGATTAGGCATAACTCTATATAACGATCATTATATTGCAGAGGACAGGTGCATCTCTCTGTATACAACAAATTTCCTTCCTTAACCCTTTCCTGACGAAGCCGGCCAAAACTGGCCTCTGCAGTGGTCTTGAAGAATGTCCATATGCAGGCCAAGTGAAGACTATTTTTGAAAATTTACCTCTGGAATGACTGGCTCGATAACCGAACCAGTCATTCCAGTTGTAAATCTTAAAAAAATAGTCTTAACTTGGCCTGTAAATGGATTTTGGATAAGTAAATATTTTGATTTTTTGACAAAATTTAGTCATTAAAGGGTTTAACATGAGATCTTATGACTACTTAATACCAACCATCCTTTGGATCCAAAATATGTGATCGCTCAAGATTATAGCATGAGTACAATTACTTGCTAAAATAATATATAAATACCATGCAGATGCACACTGGCATAATCATTGAAATCTTGATCTTATAACAACGAAAAATCTGTTGATAATTTTTAGGCAGCAACACAGCTATCAGGCAAAGTTATTTCATAGTATTAATATGTATTTATCTCCTCCTAAACTGCACAGTAGATCTTAACCAAATTTGGCTGGAATGATCCTCCAGAGTTCCAGTATCACAGTTTCAACACAACCAGAGTTGAGCTATTGAATATGGTGATACTTTTCTGTATGGTTGCATTGGAATTCAAATTAGAATGTTGGCACACCATCGCAAAGGTTCATCTATGACTGTGGAGGGAAGACTCTTACAGGAAAAACAACAACTTGCAAAAGAGTGTGCTTCATTTTGGAAAGAGGATCAAGTGCAGTAGTTATAAACTAGGGGCGTCAGAACACAATGCAGTGGGAGCTGCCGATCCACCATCCGCGGCTATAGGAGGGAGGTGGGCTGTCAGAACAGAGGCGGCTACAGGAGGCCGACTGTTGTAGACTGTTTTAATCGGTGGTAGTCACGGATCGCCGATCGGCAGCTACAGGAGGGAGGTGGGTTGTCAGAACAGAGGGACGGCTGGCTGCGATGTGTTTTACAATGTAGGGCCCACCGCACCCCCCCCCCTCCCGGTGGGCCCCATCCATTGTTCAGATCATGCCAGGCAAGTACAAAACTTCCATTTAGACCTACAACATCATAAGTTTATTCACATCAGACAAGTTCCAAACTTCCACTACAAATCCACTATTAGTAAAGGTTTACTCATAAGATTCCGAAACATGGATACTTATAATCACAATAAGTTCACAGATGAGGAGGTGTATTACAACGTAGGGCCCACCACGACCTTTCACAGCGAGCCACCAGTTCCAGCACCATACAGAAAGCCCAAAGCAGAGACACGCCTGCACCCATACAGGAAGCCCAAAACTGACACACCTGCACAAGAAACTCACAGATGAGGTGTATTACAATGTAGAGACACAACCGCGCAAGATGCGCTTCGACTGCCTCATTGATGAAATTACGCTAACATAAAAAATCTAGCAACACATTTATTCAATATGATGATGATGATGATGGTAGACATAATGTTGGATCACAAATACATGCCCAGACCAAGGCTCACTTTTTATAATTTATTATTTTATAAGCCAAGCTCTTACTCTCAGCTATCTATCTGTTTTGTCAAGATACAGGTCATTCTTTCTGTATAGTCAGCTTAGAGAGCTGGGCGAGCTTATCTGGCTTGTGCGTGTATATATAGCTGAATAACATAGCATAGCAGTGTTTACACAGTCAACCTACGCACATGTGTGTACTCTGGTGCGTAATACATGGTAGACAAATGAGACCATGCTGCTGTGGAAATTCATGAACACTCAAGCACCGAGGCAGCAACAACCTTCATCCACATCATTATCAAGTTATCATCCAATTAATGAACTATTAAGGGTTAATACGATGGTTCAAAATCGTTATATTCTTATCAACATGAGCTTGCTGATAACGCATTTGAAACCATCGCGTGATGTCTGTGACGTCAACCATTGTACAAATACGTTCATATCTGCACATAGCCGCTAACACACGAATTGATATGCATTTGAAACTGAATTTTGTTGGAGTCGGACATATTATATTTAGTTAGTTATGGAGATCACAGCAGCCATGCCAACAGTAAACTTAGACAATACATTGTTGAGGAAAGTACTAAATGGTGGACAAGCAAAGCTGAAATATGTCAACACATATTTATGGAGTTACAAATGGTGGACAAGCAAAGGTGAAATATGTCAATGTTAAGGAGTTACAAAGCACTCTGGACAATGGAGGAAACATAAAGATATACAATCATTGGTCCCTAATTTGGAATTTAATCAACCAAAGGAAAGGAACGGAAAATTATAAGTAAGAAGACTCAAGAACGGTCAGTTACATGGAGGTTGAGAGCGCCTATACATCATTTGAACCAGCAACAATTCAGCCTATTCAGGAGCCAGATGTGATGAGCTCTGACAGAGCGAAACGGCCAAGTCTCAATGCTTAGTGCAAAAAGAGCAACTCCACCCGCGGTGGAGTTGACCCCATCATACTCAGTGCACAATCTCATATCTACGCATAGATATCAGAGTCTCAACGCTTAGTGCAAAGAGAGCAACTCCACCTGCAGTGGAGTTGACCCCATCATACTCAGTGCACAATCTCAAGACGCCTCATACTCTGTGCACAGAAACAACAGCAACAACAACATCAATAAAGTGTTCCCATACATTTTTCCAGGTGCCCCGACTATGCTCACTTGGCAGACTAAAGTGCCTACCATCTCCATGACAGACTGGCATGTTAGCATGACACAGAGGATCTGATGCAGTCCGCCCTCAACTCCCACCGCCGTCTCAATTCCTGAGGCATAGATGATGATGATAGACATAATGATGACCTAAAGTGCCTACCATCTGCACCATGGCAGACTCTAGCGCTCACATGTGACACAGAGAATCTGGTATTGTAGCGGGAGCAGACAACCCCTGCCCTACCCTTTCTACACCATAGAAGTGGCAGGTAGACTCAATTTCCTCACGTGGGTGAAATCAGTCATAGATATTTTTCCGCAGATGGTCGCGGAAGGGATTGTACTGGGGCGTGTCTCGGAAGTGGGCCCACTTGGCATCTAATATCATGGCTGTCTGTGAGGCAGCTACCACAGGTATGAGCAGTAGTATAATCAGCTTCCTATATATGGAGGGTTAAACCGAACAAGGTGCACCCCTCAAGAAATATCTGTGTTATATCGAGTCCTGTGCCATCCTCGATGCTGATCTTCATCCCATCTGGGGCAGGTCTTAGCCGCTTCAATTTACCACCAGCTAGAGGCTGCAACTATAGCACAATGGGTGTTGTTTGCGGACCTGTGAGCCCGACACGCTCGAGCAGCTTCATGGAGTCCTTCGCCTTCGAGGAGTGTGACACACCCTTAACCTATAAGACACCCTCCTGAATATTGATAGCTTCCTCTGGTCTATCAAAGGGGCGACGCAGCAGGAGCTTTCCTCGGTTTAGATGAAACTGTTGGCCCCGTCACCTTCCTAGACTTCGATGAGAAGGGAGAAGCTCGAGAGATCCGAGGTACCATCCCAGCCAGAGATCTCATCGGAAACACTGACACAGTAGGACAATCAGCCTCAACAAGGCCAAGACTGTATACAAGGGGATGGGCATCAAAGACAGGGCAGTGATGTGAGGTATGCTCGAAGTTGATGAGGCTGGTGGCATCAAGGTTATGGCAGAGTCCTACGCAGAGGGCCTGGGTAAGGATCTCCTGAAACCACGGAGCTCATTCCAACAAGATGGGGAGAATCTCAAGGTACGCACCATTGGCCTGAGCCATATCACGGTGGATGGCCAAAACAAATGCAACAGCAAAGCTCCAACTACCCGAGGTGAAGTCGGGATTTTTTGGCCTGCCGTTTAAGATCACATAAGCATGGCTGCTCGAGCTTGCATCATACGGATACTCGAGGTGCTAGACACTGCGGGTACTGACACAGGCCCTCTGCATTACCTTCTCAGCTGTTGCTGGGATTTCATGCTTGATGCCTCTATCACATACTTTGTATCCGCCTGGTACAGGAAGTACTGCCATTTAATCTCCCAGACATAGACGAGGCTACGGCTGAAGAGCTATTGACCATCCTTCATGGGCACGTGTAACATGTCAGTGCCATACAGTAGTAGACCAAATGATGCCGGTCAGGTGGTGCTGATCATTGCCTCGTTAGGATACGGGAAAACATCTTGCTGCGGGCCCTGATCGCCGAACATCTTCAGTCTTGATACATCCTCCTGGTGTTCGACTCCGGCGGTCGACAATAACGATCAGTGGTACAATGGTCTTATTTTTAGTTTTATTATGTAACTATTTTTTATTGATGTAATAACGTTCACGTGAATATCGGCCATGTCGTCAAAGTGTGTGCTCGACTCGCTAACTATAATCCGCTATTTGACATTGGAGTGCCCTATTTTTTATCTGTATTGGTCTGACTATTAATGCGAGCGACCAGCAAATTGTCAGTTTTAATTTGGCAATCGAGCGTGTTGCTAACCAGAGTCCAGACAAATAATGTGAGTATTTAAACAAAGCCATGGTTGTACCCTCTTAACTCTGTTGGAGTCGTATATTCAGTAACTCACAAAAAAACTGGCCTATACACATGCATATAACACAACATTGAATATAAGGCTGCCGATTCCAAAGCTTCTGATAATTACGAGTACTCGATATGCAGACTCGTTACTCGTCATTCTTCACGTGAACAATGCGTGTACAATGCTATGTCCATGAAATTCATACGTATAGACAGTTGGAAAATAAATTACAAAAATTAAAACAATATAATTTTAGGTGGGGTTATATCAACTGAATCTAACCATTAAAGAAATATCTTAAAACAATCTGGAAAAATAAAAACTAGCAACTTTTCAAAACTGCTCGCTGCCAGCAAAGTGCCATGTGGTCAAAATGGCGTGAGAAAATATGTTTCAATAAATTTTCAGTATGCAGTATAGTAATGGATTTTCCCATGGTCTAGTTCACGAGCAACCAATCAGATACGTCGCTACGAGAAGATTATTGTGTTTGAATAGAATGCAGTTTGTATGCTATGTTGTTATTCTAGAATGTTTGTTCAGCGACAAAATGCTTGAACTAATAAATTACAAATAATACAAGAGGGAATAGGTGCCAGAAAATGAGTTTAGAGGTTTTAAATATAGCAATCTTACCATGAGACTTGCAAGACGGACGGTCGACATACAATTCGTCCTTCCAATATTTTGTGACATCTTGATGTTTGCTTTTACACCGCTTCCCTCACCCTTCAACACGGCTAATAGTTAGTATTAGTAATAGTTAGCCTGTATTTTTTGGCACTATTAGCACCTATTTACCCTTGCACTATTCAGATTTTATGCTTTATTTCTCAAATATGGCTCATTAACCATTATGGACTGTATGCACAGTATTTGGAAATGGCAACGGTCACGGTACCGCGGTCCACATGGTACCACCGTCAGATCGCACAGCTCTAATGTTGAGTATTTTGAAAATAATTTGACTGAAAAATATAATTGCCTATTGGCAACAATTTGTAAATTCTACTTGTTTTAACCCTTTAATTGGCAAGACTGCCAAAACTGCCTTCGGCACTGGTCTTGGGGGCATGTCCATATGCATGCTAAGAGATTATTTTTGAAAATGTACCACTTGAATGACTGGCTTGATAACTGAGCCAGTCATTGCAGTGTTAAATCTTCGAAAATAGCCTCATAGTCAGCAAATGGACATTTGCCAATGACAAAGTTAACGTTTCTTGTCCAATTTTGGCCATTAAAGGGTTAAAATATAACAATGTTGATCACCGAAGTAAACATTGGTATGTTAGCCAGGAATTGAAAATAGGGTGTCCACAGACAATGAATATATGTCTTATAATCCTCCAAGTTACAACATTTTTTTAATTTCCTGGTTAAATTGGTAAAATTCTTGTAAATTTAACCTGTCCTTATTAATTTCTGACTTTCTGTTTGTCTAAAATGGAATTTACCATTCCCTGTCCAAAAGACGGGTGGACCCGTGGGTCTCTGGTCTGATTGGAGTTGGAATTGATCGAATGGAATTGGAATTGAACTTGTCTGGGTGGAATTGGAATTGATAAAATGGAATTGACCCTATCCCTGCCTGTGTACAGTATTGAAACAATGCGCAATGATGAAATGAAGGGTTAATAATTAAAGGCACACATACACATATGCCTGTAGGTATATACGTTTAAATGATAATTAATAATAATAAATATATACAAATTCACGATGAAGATGACGTGATGAATCGACAAACTGGTTAAAAGTGGAGAGGTTTTAAATGAAACACGGCCCCGTATGTAGCGATGATAGCGTGATGATGACATGAACCGAGACTGGGTAAATGAAATGTAACTTTGTGTATGTAATGCCGACAACGTGACGATGATGGCAATGAACCGAGACTGGTACTTGACAACGCTGACCATAACAACGATGATTTAGTCATTTTGTAATTTGAGTTTGATTGCAAAAAATGATTTTGGTACGGTTGTTGTTTTCGCACCTTTCTTTCGCTTTTTTACCCCCACACTTAGATTAAGACAATCTTCTGAAAAATTACGTAAACATTTTGTTTCAATCTTATGACTGAAAATTCTAAAGAAAACTTTTTATTTGGCCGTGGCCCTAAAGGCAGATATTAAACTTAGGCAAGAAAAGACACATGGTCATTGCACACAGCGTACGAGCTATTGCAAATTGATGTGACCTATTTATAACTTCTCTATAATGGATAGTTCTGTCTGGGTTCAAACAATGGTGGTTCAGTGAGAAAGTCCATATATCGGTACACGAAAGGTGGGAATTCCAGCCCTGTACTAAATAAACTAATACCTAAGGTTATAGGGTGACGTCATAAAAAAATCAAACATACACACACCGAGGCTGGTTTTCCAGGTATATATGTACTCGCTCACTGAGGACGTATTAATGGCCTTTGTGTACATGACAGGGATGTGCCCAGGATGGGTGGTGCTGGGCGCCACACCCACCACTCATTGGTGTCTGCCTGGCACTCTGGCGCATTTTGCTATTTCCGCCCGGCTCTAAATGCAGGAAATGGCTTCTCAGAGCATCTAGATTTCAAAAAAAATTTTCCGAGGGAACACCTGCCACATCTCCACCCTCCCCCTGGCTAGGGACTAGGGACTGGGATCGCCCGTCACTAATTTATTTCTGGGCACATCCCTGCATGAGCAGAATGTTAAAAATTGTAATCTTGGCAATGCCATCGATATAAACTCAGGGTGGGCGTGGAAACCACAGAAATATATTCAGAGGGTAAAGGGTTAACACATTCATGGCTGACAGAAGAGGATCATGTAGATAACCCTACAGTTAGAAGAGGGACTAGAATATACCTGTAATAGCGAACGATGTGAGCATATATAGATAACATGTACGTACGAGTAATAAGGAAAAATCAACAAACAAGAATTCTGTGGAATTAAATGTCTTATCTTGTCTCCTGTTTGTCACAGTGGCATTGACCTTTGATCTTTTGACCTCCGCGTTATTGTGCTGCATCCTAATTTTATAGGTAACTATGTATTCAAGTTTTGTTCAAATAGGATTAACCAATCCTGAAATACAAATGATGTGCTGAACAGGTCGAATAGCAATATTAGAATGGCCTTGACCTTTGACCTGGTGACCTCCATGTCACCATCCTGTAATCTCTTGGCATAAACAACCAATATTAGAATAGGCTTGACCTTTGACCTGGTGACTCCATGTCACCATCCTTTAATTTCTTGGCATAAGCTACACTCATTACTCTTATCATTAACTCATGGAGCAACTTGTTTATGACCTAAGAAACAATTGATGAATATTTTAAAATCAATTTGCCTGGAAGACATTGCCGCTCTTCAGTCAAAATATTTTCAAAATATTCAACAGCTATCTGGTTCCAATGAAATTGAGATAAAGGGGCTTTATCAATGAAAGGGTTAATATCTAAATGTTTGACTTGTTTTCATATGCATGTATGTGTGTGAGGGATAGCTATGGTTCAAATGTAAAAGTAATAGTAATAGATATGACAGTAATAGTAATAGGACAAATCTGGAGTAATTGTAATAGTATAGTAATAGAAGGAATTGAAAGTAATAGTAATAGATGCAATGTAACTGACCCCATCCCTGGTATTGTTCAGTCTCATATTATTTTTCACACCCAGTCGCTGTCAACCATGGCCATGGAAAGTTGTGCTTGTCAATTTCGTATATATGCATTTAACATGAAATTTAAGGCCTGGTACAATGAATTTCACACTCAGATGGAATGTGAATTCGTGTATTTACTTGCGGACATGCCTTAATTTCCATTTTTTGCAGCTCATATCTTGATAAACGTGATTTGAAAATTCTGGTGGGCGATATTTCTCTAGTACTCTATTCTCTGTTACTATGAATGTTGTTGCTTCTATTTCTCCTAATGGCGAGGAGTACAGCGATATGTCACTACAAATTTTATAACGTCATTGGACTGATGCAACTAGTACATAAAAGATGCAACTATGCTGGCGGGTATGGCTGACAATAGGCCTAAGTATTGTTGTGAATCTCGTGGACTGGGTTTTCCAGAATGCCCTACAACCTTCAAATATATGATAGACGGATATAAGTTGTTTGATAGGTTTACACATCAATTTATTGATTAATACAGCATGTACACGTTGTGATGATGTAGTAGTGATGTGTTTGTAGAAAAGTTAAGATGGTTGATAGACAGTTTGTTGCTGCTTTGCTCTTATGATGTATATTGAAAAAAATTTCTATGGAGGGCATGCTCCACAGCATGGCTTAGGCTTTCAAGGGTCAGAAAGGAATGGTTTTCAAGTGGCAGAATATCAGTGTTTTCCAGTTTTCAACAGTCTATAATAAGCGGAGTAATAGTTTCCTGATTTCTGAAGATTGTGTTGGCCTAGGTTCTTGGCCTAGGTTCTTTGGAGAAGAATTCTGAAATTGATGTACAGTGTAGCTGTCTAATGAAGTTTGTTGCTGGAGATGTAAGGAGGAAGTGACAGGGTATAATTTAGAATTTAATATTTGCATAGTATGAATTGCTATGCAAATTATAAATTGCATAGTTGTCTCAAAAAATGTATAGCAATTAACTCTTTCACAGATAAATTCCCTGTATCACAATCTCAGAGCAAACAAAGAGGAAAAGCTGTTGAATAATTTGAAATTAATTTGACCGGAAGCCATTGCTGCAATGGCTTCCAGTCACATCAACCTCAAGACATTCACCAGAATATGCTATACATTGTAAAGAATTTACTTTTTCAGGGATTAGTCGCTGAAAGGGTTAATGAGAGAACTTATGAAAATCAATGCTAAATTGCAATCGCCTAAAAATTTAGCATAGCAGATACAGCTATGCATGATGCATAGCAGTGGCCTAAATATGTGTAGCAAATTGAGATGCGATTTATTGATTCATCTTCTACTTCAAAGACAGGACAAGGTGCTGAGACTGTGTAGCTAGAGAATCTTGATTTCAATGATTGTAGCATATATGTGCCTGTTAGCAGGCAGGCTTTTGTAATTGCTCTTCTTACTTCACCTGTTGTTGATTGGACAGATCCCCAGACTGGGTGAATACCTCCAATTAGACAGCTTGCTTTGTCCAGGTAGACTGGATTTGCTCTCACATTCCAGTCTTAAGTGCAATGTCCAGAAATTATTAATAGCTGTTCTTATACTTTTCTTCCAACATGGCTTTGACGGAGTAATGCAGAGCATAGTGTGGAGATCAGGTAGAAAATAGAGGTCTGGTAGGTGTGAGATTCGGATGAGGAAGGTATCTGGGGATGTTTTGAGGGGATGTTTTGAGGCAGTACTGTCTTAAAGTGTTAGTAGAAGTATTTTGTTGTCGCACGTGAAGATTGAATGAAAGAGACAAAGCTGACGTTTGTGAATTTCTGCTTCAACTGGCAAGGCTCCTAGGAGTCTACATTTTAATAAGTATGGCTTTTTCGCCATACGAAGAAAGCGGGGAAATTAAATTAACAGAAACAAATGCGGGTTACCACTTTTCGTGAGGGGTAAGAATAAGGATATATTCATTGTATTTGTAAACAAATGGGCCTAGACACACTCACTGTTGACCACTACTAGCAAAAATATTACAGGGCGAGTTTGTACATGGACGACTTGACTGCCATTCGAAAACTAGTAATTATGGTGTGCAAGCCATACTTCAGATTGGCAACACATCTTGCATTCGGTAAGGGTTGTAACATAGAGCTCATAAGCTAGGCGAAACAAGTTTTAAAAATATATGTTGCTTGATTACTAGACTAACGAGAGTCGAAACTTACAAAAATATCGTCAACTTTTTCCATGGCAAAAAACGGAAGTGTGTCTAATTGACGCATGCGCACTATTTACGCAGCGATAGAGTCTACTAGCAGACGAAATTTTTAGCAACGTTGAAAGTTTCACAAAATCATACTTCATTATTTACCTTATCATATGGGTATATTTATGTAATATAAAAGAGACGTAGTTATATAATAAGTACATTCGTATCTATAATGAAATCGCAGTCCAAGATTAGTCTAACAAAAGTCAGAGATGTAACAACATTTCTCACTTTCAACTTTGATTTTGAACTGATCTCTCATATTCATAATGATAACCAGATAACACGAATGATGGATGCAAGATGAAGTTTTAAATATGCAGGTAATATTCTTAACATTTTTGAATTTATTTTATTTCATTTTGTCATATGAGGTCTTGTTAGATATGAGATCTTTGGATTTTTGTATGATTAAAATATGATAACTTTCAACTTAAACGATGCCCCTCACCACCATCGTCATCACCACCGCCACCATACGGCACCACCACCGGCGATGCACCATCACCACCATCACATCATCATCATCACAATGCTCATCATCATCATCATCTACGTGGCACATCATCATCATCATCATCATCATCCTCACCATCAGCATCATCATCATCATCATCATCACAGGGCCGTAGGAACAATTTCAGTAATGGGCTGAGGCAACTAGAGGGGTCCGGGGGCATGCTCCCCTGTAAAATTTTGAAATCTTGATGCTCTCAGAGGCCATTTCCTGCATTTCCTTAGGTAAATATGTGCTTTCACTCAGGTGTAAAATTAACCTATTTTACACATATATGATATTCACCTAAAGGCCTACAGAACAAAATCTTTAAATGTCAGAGGTCATGGCGTTCTTCAGACCGTAATCCTCAAGTGTCAGGTGTTTGAAGTTAGGTTCATGTGAATGCAGAATGAAATGGGTTAGGTAAATGTGTTTAACAATTACGCTAGTAATCATGTAATCTGTGTAGAAATAAAAATTTCATTAATCCAGATGTTTATTGCTACATACATATTACTAGGGTAACTATTATGGGAAAGCTTAAGAAGTTAATTGCCTTTCAACACTCATATATCATTAACTATGAGAGAGAAAAAGGATTTCACTTAAAAGTGTTTGTTCTATCACGATGGAAGAAATTAAACTCATGTCAGAAAATAATTTTGTTCACAAAATTTTAAAAATACAAAAATCAATGAAGGTTGTAAACAGTGTGTGGTTATAAAATTAGCTATTAGGGTAACTAATGTGAAATTTGGAATTAAACTTAGAATTTGCCAAACACAGAGTTTACGCTCATTGTGAGAGACAAATTCATTGGCCAAGTCACCACGTAGGTCAAGTGAGTCAGTTCTCTCCTGATGGATATGCAAAGCTATCACATGATTCAAACGTTTTTGAGTCATAGTAGGGCCTACTACGGAACCATGTCTTTATACGGCGTAGTGCACTAAAGGTACGTTCGCTCTCAGCATTGGTTGCAGGAATTACGAGCAACAGTTTACAAACATTCACAATTTCTCCCAAAAAATCTTTTTGTAGGCCTACTTCAGATAGTGAAATCAAGTAATTAATCACTTCACCAATACGCGAAGTACCCCTTATGGGAAATTCCACTGAAAATAGATCAGTTCGTATATGTCTATACATTTCTATTCATAATCCTTGTACCCTGATTGCTGATTAATAAAATGTGAGTTTTCTGATAGATGTCATCGAGCTCCACTCGGACATATGTAGTTTTCTAGTGTATTTTCTACTAAGATTTATGTTTGATATGCTTAAAAATTAAGAAAATGCCGTTCCAAACTCAAAGCATGAATTTCAGATTGACGACATTGGTGTAAAACGTATAATTTCAGATAGTTATTGGCGTTATAATAATTAAAACATCAATGAGAATTATATGGAAGCATGTTAATTATGATGTGATCTCCATGACAACGTTTTCCATCATGCACAAATTTTCCAAAGAAATGATGTTTATTCAGTTATCAACACCATTGACGGAATTTAAAATGAAGAAAATATCCAGACTCGTATGGAATATGTGCATTCTGAAGGTACGTACATAGGTACTGTTATATACATGAATTGTTAAAATCTAAGTTTGTGTGTGTGTGTATAGGTCTTATAATATCAGACCTTTTGAAAAGGAGCGACCATGTTAAAAACGTGTATTACGTTATTAATATTTCCAAACAACTACTAGATGCACACGCAAAATAAATTATGTCATAACAGATGGACAAGTTCGGATCCCCTGGACATCAAAAGATTAAACTTAACATCTATCACACATCTTCGGCTGGTGTGGAAAGATAAATGTGTTTATTACGTTATGTCAATTACGTTATCCTCTGCAGAGCTACACTGTACACACATTCCAGTGACGTATTTCCATATGTCACTTACAAAAACTCATTCATAAAACGTTCATGTGTTGCCGATCTGCGCAAGACGAGGTAATATGCCTGTCAATGTATTTTTTATGAAAATACTGTTAGTTTAAAACATATAATCGCATGCATAGATAGGCAAATAATTTTTACAGCTAGCGCGGCCAATATTATTTACGTCTGCCTGAACAGAATGTATAAGCAACAATGGCGCGGTAATTGTGACCAAGATTTCGGGTCTCCATTAGCTAACTACAACACTAACACGTGGTTATAACGCCACGGATGTCGTAATAAACATCGACAACGTAATACAATTGGCGAGAATGTCTTCTTTTATTCGGTGATTTTTCGCAATTTGGTTAAATATTGTAGATTAATATTGTGACCGTCGATGCTCCAGAAATATATTTTATTAAATTTAAATACGAAATTTCCTTATTAAACTAACTGCAATATGCAATATGAGGGTGCAGTAAACACATTAAAAATAAATTAAGAGACACGCTGCTGCAGCCCAATGCATTCCAGCAATCCATGTACAGATGTCCTGTCGGGAGTTTCTAAAATATTTCTTAGCACATAATAAGTCATTAATAATAGAGAAATCAATCAACGTGTCTTGCCAGATATTTCTTGTAAGAAAACTCCCAGATACTGACGGTATGGATAACGTAATACACAGAATAACATTGTTTGCACAAGCAGACTAAAGCAGATAATTTATTGCTAATAATCTCTCAAAAACAAGTCGGTAAGTGCATTAGAGTACATATAGGAAATGAGCATGCCTAATCGCATGCTCTTCTTTAAAAATCCGTGACCCGAGACCAAATGGATTCCTACCATCATCGCCACGTAAGGCCCATGCCTCCCACCACAACCACCCAGTAAAAGAGTAAAACCATGTCTAATTATTTATGATGTAACAATTACATTGGACCATAAATCCCCAGAATTTTAATTTCAAAAACAATTATAAAGGAAAAATGTTTCATAATTTCAAACTAATTCGCCTGGAAGCGGTTTCTACCTCGCGCAGTATAGACGTTCAGCGGAATTCGTTCCAAAATATCCAACATTATATTTATTAGATTGTAAATGCATTTCTCGATCTGGGATTTTAGTCTTAAAGACTTTGCGCTATTTATAATACTTTTCTTTTATTTATATTTTAACAGCAACATGGGTCGCAACAGTGCAGAGAATAAAAAAAAAGAAACGCGCTGGCATGGAATGGAGACATCGCGATGTGAAACGAGAGCAGAAGTATTACACAGCAACATCGGAGTTGACACAAAATGAAGTGGAGAAACACAGTGAAAGGAGTCGGCTCTTTATGCGAAAGACAAGGGTGAAGAGGACGATGGAGAAGACACATTCTGTTGAATCAGCTATAGAAACATTTGCATATCTGCGGTCAAGTATCCAACAGTCGCCTGTCCATGTAAAACGCTCCAGGTCAAAGGCGACATAGCCCTTATCACATACACCTGATACGAATAGAGTATCACCATCCAGACATAAATGCAGCCATGATTCGGATGAATCTAAAGGGTGTGTTAGTAACTGAAGATGGAAAACAAATAAAGCTATTTTGGATGGTCGATGGCGTGCCATTGCATATCCACAAGATCGCTCCTCTGTTGGATGGAGTCAAATGTAAATGCCCTCTTGCACGCCACAATCATAGCATAAATCAAATAACAAATTTGTTCAAATTCCGGAGAACGCAACTCAAATCCACACATTCGCCCCTTTGACACTCTGCAATGCCCTCCGCTGTTTGGTGGAGTCAAATGTAAATACCCTCTTGCATCCCGCACTCATAGGTGTAACTCAAATACCAAATTTGGTGAAATTCCGGGGAACGGTTACAATCAATTTCTGCACACAGACACACAGAAAATACGCACACAGGCACGCACGCACTCACTCACCCACTCACTTACTCACGCATGCACGCACTCACGCACACACGCACGCACGCACGCCAGCCCCTCTACATACATTACATACGCACATGCACGCACAGACGCATTCATGCGTGCACACGCGCCTATCACACAGACACAATACACTACTGTGATTATCATTGTGACTGAAATCTGTTTTATCTGATTGATATTTTACAGACTCGTAGTAAAATTCCCCTTGAAAAATAACTCATTGCAGCGAATCAATCGGTCTGTATTATATGTGAAAATAAGACTCACAAAGGTAGTCGGTGAAAACGCAAAATTGCAGCGAGATGTCTGGCGCTTGCAAAAGACATTGCGAAGACTGAATCGGTCAAACGAAAAGTCAACGGACATGAATTTCCCAACGTCATCAACCCCAGTTAAAGATGCAGTTAAACTTCTCTGATTATCAGAGATCTCTCCGCGCAAAGCACCAATGGTTAAGAGAGCACTTATCCTGCATAATTCTGTGCTAAAGGGGCTTAAACAATCTGGAAAAACAAGTTGTAAGCATGTGATTAAATCTGTGACTGTTAAGAAGAACCGCAGTGCAAGCCTTCTGGCGAGATCATTGACAATTTGCAGACAATTTAACGAAAAAACACAACAAACCACAAGATCAATAAAATCGGTATTATTACGAAGATCAGTGGTTGCATTTCTGCAACGTTGTGATAATGCAATATTGCCTTCCAGGAAAGCGTGATGTTGTTAAAGTAGGAAACATGTCACTCCAGAAGTGCATTCTTACTGATACCCTAGCAAATCTCCATAAAATATCTCCTGGAGAACAACAGGAAAATCCCCATAAGCCGGTCCTGGTTCCGCCCTAAAAATATATGTCCTGTGCAATACACAAACGGTAAAGTCTGTCTTTGTCAAAAGCACCGAAATATGGCACTTAAACGGCAAGCTGTCCAGCACCTTGGCATTTCTTTACACCCGGACAATTTTATTAAAACTGCTAAAAGAAGAAGTACAGAGGAAAATATTGAAGAAGGCGAGGTGTCATACAGGGAATGTCGAACGACTGCAGAACCATATAAACAGACAACCATCAAGAGAACGACCTTGAAAGAGATAACAGAGTCCATGGAAACATTTATTCAGAACTTCTATCTGGCATTGAGCTATGGATATGGCATGACCAAATAGTGAAAAGAATCATCTCACCAACACCGACTGGGAAGTCAAAACATGGTTTGCGTTTAGTACAAGATGATGCCGAAACACTTCAAGGATTCTGAATGTAGATTGAAGTTGAAATGTATTCTAAAGTTCTGTTCCTATCCCTTGTTGTCCACCCCCACCCACTCCCCCAACCCACCCATATGTATTTCTCCCAGTTTGTCCATCCGTCTGTGCAAATTTTGTGTTTTCGTTGAATAACTACTTGTGCACAAGTAAAGTTATCATGACGTATCCATAGCTCATCGTCATGATGTGGCCATTTATAAGAATTAATTTTGTTTACAGAGGACTCCACGAATGTGATTAAGTACTCATCTGTTCCGTCATGATCCAGGATTTTAAGATGATCCATATCCCCATATGCCTTACTGTCTATCAGTCAATCCCTCCGTCATGGCACCCGTGAAAAGGACTGCTTTTGGGGGAGGGGGATCATTTGATTTATGTCATCTAGTGTTAATTATGTTCTCAATTCTTTGTTAAAGGTGTATTTGAAAAATAACATTTTAACTGACATTATTATGTTTGAAAATTGGAAATCGTAATAAACATGTGTATTACGTTATCCTGTGCCTGTATAACGTAACAGTTGTGTACTGCCTATTTGTTTGTGCACTATTTTATGACATGATTATAGTAAATATCCTTCAATATATACCATTTAACTTTATTTTATTGCTATGACTAGTCTTGTAGCAAATGGCAGAGATATAAAATACGCATACTGCTTTCATACGAAAGATACAATTGAAGCTTATAAGAAAATGAGCATCTTCATGTCAGTAATTCAATGACGGCATTTTATTTAGTATTGCTTTATGAAATAAAAATTGGGTATTATGCCATATTATGCACAAATATTCTGTTTTAAATTATCAATGAAATTGATACTTGGATGGGTTGTTTACGTTATCCAAACACAAGCCCTTAATTTTAGGTGATTGTCCGAGCAGGTATACAATATACTTGGTATGAATGACAGTTATGAGAGAGAGAGAGGAACCGTATTTGCCAAACAAACAAACTACATAAATTAAAGGATTATGATGTAACATGCTTTGGAAGTCGGTCTATGTTATACTATAGGCAACAGGTTAGTATGGAAAGAAATAACCGCGTGGAACCACTATATAAAACCAGAGGAAACCATTGAATTGCATCAATATTTTGTTAATATTCCGTATCAATGACATTCATTTAACAGTCATTGTTCTCCTTAAAAATGTAATGGGCAAATTGCATGAAATCCAGATAAAGGCAGTGAATAACGTAATAAACATTGGACAATATATGTGAATGAAGCCATGATATTGACAGATTCTTAGGGAAACCTACAGGGAATGGTGTTGACAACAATTACTGATCCATTATCAGCGATATCATTACTTTCTATTAATACTAAACAAATCCAAAAATCAAATTGTAATTAGGGTTGCGCGATTTTTCGATTTAATCGTGATGTTCGACTTATTTTTAAAATCGTGATTTTTACGATGTAATTGAGGAAAAATCGGAAAATCGTCAAAAATTTCATGTTTTTTTATAATCTGAAGTGGGTACTTTTCCGTCGCATTTTATCTGTACATGAGTACAATTATAATCGATTCACGCCTGTGTTCATTGTGTTTATATCCCGCCATGCCGAATAATTACTAATCACAACACAAAGCGCTACAATAAACAAGCTAACAATAGCGAGGTAACACACCTTTGTCGTTGAGAAAACAAGCTCGTTTTTCTTTCTTTTGCTGCAGACCCTGAGTCTGTCGTGAAATGCCAAGTATATACTTAGTTGCAGAGTGTTAGGCAATCAGTGAACATAATTCTTTTTAATTCTAGGGTTAGCAATTTCAGGCGGTGTAATAATTTTTCCTTTTTGATGCGGTTGTCATGTCAAATTAAAGAAAATAGAGCAACAGCATTCCAGGTTGTTTGATTTTGAACTGTACGTTCTGTTGATTACTCTTAAATGTAAATCGTACATTCTGAAAGCAACTATAAACTGCTCTATAGGACGAGTTTACGCCGTTACACTCGTACCTACTCAAAGCTCCCGTCCTATGTATGTGGATTGCCCAGTATCTCCCCGGGTACTAATATTAACATCTTCGTGTTACTCCGATAATGACCTAAACTCGTCCTACAAAGGGAGGCTATAAGCATCATGTAATTTATACTTTTTTCTCTGCGACATTTTATCTAAAATTTTGATAACATCAATAATGTTTATTAAACTATGCGCAATATTTAGGCGGTCCCAATTAATGATTTCACTCCCGTGATGATGGATATAAGGTATATATTAAGCATAGACGTAGGATAGTAAGAATTCGGCGCATGAAAATGTGTTCTAATTTTGTGCTATTTTTGTATCATTTATTTAAACTTTCTAGAAACAAGTCACGTTACACCGGTTTATACTTTGGAATTTGGACCTACGATTTAATCGAAAATCGCGATTTTTAAAATAAAATCCATCGCGATGTTTCAAAGCAAAAATCGCGCAAGCCTAATTGTAATTGATCCATTTTCAATGGAATTGCACTTATATCATCCGACACATTTGCAGCAAATGTTCTTAGTTGATCACTTACGTGTTGCTCACTGAGATCGTTACCATAAAACATCCATAGTTCCATTGCATCTAGCTCCATCTGAAGATGAGGTACATTAACTTGTGCACAGCACATACCAAGAAGTAGGCTGTGTAGATGTGAATATATTCTATATCCCAGTTGATCAAATCGAGACCGAATTCCTGTCATTATGTTGTCCAGCACTTCATAGAATATCTGCCGATAGAATGCCTCAACATCATCAGGAAACTTGATCCACTGTCATAGCGAGCTGGTCGTCTTTTTCTTCGTGGAAGTGTTAATTGGCTCCTTGATGTCAGAATCCTCTTGTTTCTTCTTCAATGCAGCCCAGAATAATGAAAAAGAGGCATCATTTCTCATGCTTTGCAGAGTTTTGATTGTCATTCCAGCCAATTCCTGGCCTTTTGCTGCAGATAGATCCCGCCTTTGAAGAGATCTAGAAAGATTGTCATAGTGACCAAAAGTCAAAACACCAAGATTAATGCGAAACCTACTGGTGTATGTTTTTAAACGAAGTTGCTCAAGATTAAATAAACAGACATTGCATTTCTGATTGGTCAATGTGTAAAAATGATTGGTCAATGAGTAAAAATGATTGGCCAATGGGTAAAATGTGTGTGGGGGGGGGGTGTATCCCCCCCCCTGTTCCTGCGGCCTTGCATCATCATCAGCATCATCATTTTACAATGCATAAGCCATTGCCTTGTTGTTACACATATAATATGTGTAGATGTTTTTAATTTAATGGTTAGTTACCAGTGCTGTAACTGAACATTTAGAAATGAATGCCATCAGTGGCTTGCATGCTAAAAATTAAGACAGAGTGCCCTCATTGAACTTAGGTTGCCCGCATTCTATGTTACTTATATAATAAATTGGTACGCATACTTGCATTGTTATAAAATATTATAAATGAAGCTATTTATCAAGATTCATTTGTATAACACACAATGATATGAGATAAAATCATCAAACTCATGGATTTATAAATATGCAAAGCACTGCTAAATTTTGTAAGCACGAAAGACTGGCATACTCACGAGGGCATCTGAATGTTGAGATACACATGCCCTCAGTGACTTAAGCATTACTCATGACAACAAAGAGCAGAACGTCTGCTGGATGCACAAGGGAAATGTACGAACAGACTGAATATTTCCACACACCAGTAGGGTCCAAAACCTCAGCTCCGTTTAGGGCCCGAGACATACAAATGCCATCAGCAGATCAAGAAGTCAGTTCGCGATAATACTATACGAACTAACTCCAAAATCTTTATGTACCTGCAGTTAAAATGCTTGAAGATGTACAGAACAATCTAAAAACTGCAATTGCGCGCATCGATGTGTTAAAGGCAGATAACAAAGCTTTACTAGAATATAGGCATGAACTGAAGTTTAAATTTGACACTATTGAGAATTCAGCAAACATTATGAGTGCCCAATGCGATGATCTTTTGATAGATAGAGCTAACCTAGAACATCAAGTGATGACTAACTTCTCGCATAGAGGAAATAGAGAAAACAGACAGGGATAGGCTGTTAAACCAGAACTCCCAGCCACCCAGTGAAGAACATATGCATGAACTACACACACGAATCGACAACATGGAGCAAGAGTCACACAAGAACTCAGAGAGACTGATAGACTTACAATTCAGATCCATGAGAGAGAATCTAATTTTCCACGGGATTCCAGAAACAGAAAGCACACACAATACCACAGAGAACATAATACACGATTTCTTCTACCATGAACTTGGCCTTAATCACGAAATTCCAATTGACCGAGCACATAGGATAGGCAAGAGACAAGTATATGGCGATTCATACCCCCGTGCTATCGTAGCAAAATTGACGTACTATAAAGACAAGGAACATGTGCTACTTCTGTCAAAAAGATTGCTGCTGGACACCTATTATCGGATACATGTACAATTCCATAGGGAAATAGAAGTTGAAAGAAGTCCTCTACCCCATAAGACGTGACGCATCAAGAACTGGTCATAAAACGGTACTGACTAGAGAGATAGGTTGTATATAAACAATAAACTCTACCTACCCGACCAAGATAGGAGAACATTCAGTGGCACAAGGATGGACAGCGAACAATATCGTTATCAACATCAACCACATGCCCATCAGCCAGCATCATCAACGTCAAACACACAACATCCCCATCATGCAATGAACTGAATGACATACCATAACTTTCAGACACCACCAACACCACGACCGACACAACAACAACAACAACAACAACAACAACACCATCCTTACTTTCATGCACAACCAGCACCGCGACTGACACAACAACAACAGCGGCAGCAGCAGCAACATCAACATCCTAACCTCCATGCACCACAAGCAACGTGACCGACACAACAGCAACAATTGCAACACCAACAACAACAGCGGCAGCAGCAACATCAACATCCTGACCTCCATGCACCACCAGCAACGCGACCAACACAACACCACCACCACCAACAACAACAGCTACACTGACCTCAACAAATGTCAGAATTCACCTGGAATGGTATTAACAGAGATCCAAACGAGCATCCTTGGTGGGACAAACACGTGTCAGGACAAAACACGTACGTAAATAGTTCGACACATAATATGCCAAACGAGCAGATGAATGTAGTAAGTGAGCATAAACGACAGCAAGGATATTGTATGAACACAACCACAGGATCAGGGCATGGACAGTTAAATGTGTTTAATGATCAATCAGAATGGCCTTATCTTCCTACGCATCGCCAAGATATAAGGAGCTATTCCTGACCAAAGAGCTACTGCTTCTATCACTAATCCTAGTACTACTAATATCCGTACTAGCAACAACAACAACAACAATAACAACAACAACGATAATGTTAATAATAATAATGATAATAATAATAAAAATAATAATAACAAGAGCTCCGCAAACGGCGCATAATACCCCGCCATGATGACAAACTAACCCCTGTTTAAGACTATATGCTCGGCCTCAACGTGGCGCAGGGGTGTAACCCACTGGGTGTCAATCCAGACATTTGGAGGGGCTAACCAGAGCATTATGCACAACGCTAATGAAATTACACTTGGAGATCGAATCAATCGAAATGGTGCTCGCCCTGTGAGGGTCCGCCAGGCAGGTGCAGCGCCGGGCTCCATGCCTCGAAGGAGCCCACCCTCAGCTACTGGAGGTCCCATCAACTCGTCTTGTGGAGCCAGGGGACGAGGATGGAGAGCTACTGGCCAACGGAAAGAGAAGACCAAACCCAAAGAGAACCCCAGTATCAACATCATGCACTGGAATGCAGAAGGGGTTACCAACAAGAAATCAGAGCTCGAACAGTTCCTGTACGAAAACAACATTGATATCTGCTGCATTCAAGAGACACACCTGCAAGAAGGAAAACCATTTAAGATCAGAGGTTACCAGATTTTCCGGTGTGATCGAAGAGGAAGAAAGAAAGGTGGGGTGATGACCTTGGTCCGAAACAGCGTGAACGCCAGCCAGATCAAAACCTTTATGGAAGAGGCAGAATATATCAAGATCAAGGTAACAACCAGCAACTCTGTGATTGAAATTGTCAATTATTACTGCCCTAATGACAAGAATCTCTCACTTGACACAATCCAGGTCCCGGACTGCCACCTCCTCATTGCGGGAGACTTTAATAGCCAGTCCCAGAGCTGGGGATACAGAACACTTGATAAACGAGGAGAAGACATTGAAGCATGGCAAGATGAAAAGCACCTTTTACTTGTCAACGATCCCACAGATCAGCCTACCTTCTACTCGCGCCGATGGCACTCGACAACAACGCCGGACTTGGCATTTTGTACAGAAGACATTCACAGAAACCTCAGTAGAGTGGTCGGATCGCAGTTAGGAGGAAGCGACCACCGCCCAGTCCTCCTCTCTCTTTCTGGAAGTATTTCGACCAGTTCACCTCAACATCCAAGGTGGAACTACAAAAAGGCAAATTGGAGTCTGTTCGGCATTCGTTCCAATGAGCTTACCCATAATATAGCAGTAGAAGGGAGAAACATCAACAATGTGGTCAAGGAATTTAATTCAAGTATCCTCAAGGCTGCCAATGAAGCGATTCCTCGAGGGTTCAGGAAAAACTACCGCCCCTACTGGACAACAGAACTGCAAGCAGCACATGATAAACTAGACAAGGCCAGAGAAGATGCAGAGGGTAATCCCTGTCATGAAAACCACTTCACGCTACAACAAACTAAAGCCAGGTATCTAAAGACCAAGCTGGAGGCCAAAAGAAGAAGCTGGAGGGAAAAGACGGCAGGCTTTAATTTAGAGAGAGACACCACAAAACTATGGAGACTGACTAAAGCACTCAATGATGAGGGTGTCAGGGGAGAGAAGATTACTCTTGAAGAAGATGGACAAACACTGACCGGAAAGATGGCAGCAGATGCCTTTGCGAAGGCATATGCAAAAGAAAGCAACATTTCTATACCACGAATGCGTCAAAGGGAGGTTAGAAAAGAGCAAAAGGAAAGAACAGACACCAACACTCACGATGCAATGAAAGTTGACATTAGTTTAACAGAACTGAAGAAGGCTATCCGCCAACTGAAAAAGAAGAAATCTCCCGGGCCAGATGGCATTACGAATGAAATGATCCAACACCTTGGTAATGCATCTCTTCGCAAGTTGCTAGACATCTTTAATCTCAGTTGGACCAATGGAGAGGTTCCTCAGTGCTGGAAGGAAGCCAGAATGACTCCTATTCTGAAAAAAGGAAAGAACAAGACGAAAGTGCTGAGCTACCGTCCTATCAGTCTTACAAGCTGCATATGCAAGACCATGGAGCGCATCATCAACCAGCGGTTGCAGTGGTACCTGGAGTCAGAGAACATTATAGTTTCAGAGCAGGCCGGATTCAGAAGATACAGGAGCACAGAAGATCAAACAACACATCTTGCACAGGTCATAGAGGACACTTTTCAAGCCAAGAAGGTGATGCTAGCTGCCTTTATCGATCTGCAGAAAGCATTTGACAAGGTGTGGAAGGATGGCCTCCTCGTGAAGCTCCGGCGCACAGGCATCGGTGGCAACATGTTCCGATGGACCAAGTCATACCTACACAATCGCAGAGCTAGGGTGCTGGTGGATGGACAATCTGGACAGAATGTATTGCTGAGACAAGGGGTGCCACAAGGCGGAGTATTATCACCTACTCTGTTTCTGTTCATACTCTTTATCAATGACATTGTAGCAGAGCTGCCCAATGGGATCCAAGCAGCCCTCTATGCAGATGACCTCGTAATCTGGTGCACCGAGGAGTACACAACGACTGCCACGTACAGAATGCAGCTCGCCTTGGACAGAATTACAGCTTGGGCCAATCGCTGGTGTATTACCATCAACAAAGAAAAATCATCAGCCATGCTATTCACACTGTCCACCAAAACCAAGGTTGGCAATCTGACACTGGGCGGTACTCCACTCGAATACGAGGACCAGCAGACATACCTGGGAGTCACATATGACAGAAGATTAACATGGAAGGAGCACATCCAGAATGCAGAGGCAAAGGCCAGAAGAAAGCTAAACATCATGAGGAAGCTGGCAGGAACAAAGTGGGGTGCCAATGAAAGGATCCTCAAGACTATCTACCTAGGTGCCGTACGACCACACCTTGAGTATGGATCCAGCTCATGGATGACAACAGCTAAATCTCATCAACAGAACCTCGACAGAGTACAAAACCAGGCACTGCGCATCATCACTGGTGGAATGAGATCAACACCAATAGAAAAAATGGAGCAGATAGCAGGCATTCCCCCACTTAGCAAAGGAAGGGAATGCAAAGCACTGATCCAAGCTGCAAAGTTCAAATCGTTCAATAACCACCCGATGAAGATCAGGCAAGCACAGCTGTCATCAGGAAGACTTAAAAGATCAAGTTTTGTGAAAGAGACAAAAGCACTTCAAAGGAAACACCAAGAGATGTTGCCAGCACAAATAGAAGATCCAAACCACACCCTTGATCCTCCACCCTGGGAAAACAAACTAGAGAGCATAGCTATTCGCACCACAGTACCTCATCTCACAACCAAAAATGAACACAGTGATGTGAGCAAGAAGGCCCTGACCCTAGCCATGCTGGAAGAAATGTACCCTCAGGAGACATGGATAAGGATCTACACAGATGGATCAGCCAAAGATGCAATTAGGAGCGGAGGTGCCGGACTGCACATACAGTATCCAAACGGACAACATGAGTCAGCTGCAATACCGACAGGCAAACACTGCACAAACTACAGAGCTGAAGTCGAAGCACTGGTTCATGCAGCTAATACCATCAGCAGAACAGCAGACCCTATTGCACAGATTGTCTTTTTATCTGATGCCCGCTCCGTCCTTGAGGCTATCACCAAAGGTAAGCTGTCACAACTTGAAGAAGCACTACAAACCATCAAATGCTTTCGGATAGCACTGCAGTGGATCCCCTCACACTGTGGAGTCCAAAGAAATGAGGAAGCAGACAAGATGGCAAAGGTGGGTGCAGAAGAGAATCAGACAGAAAACATGGTTACCCATACAGAGATGAAGACTATCATTAAGTCCCTCTATAGAACACCTCAATCAGAAGATGCCTACCATCATCTCTCGAGGCCAGAGCAAGTGACCATTTTTCGTCTCAGAACTGGACACAACAGACTAAACCAACACATGTACAGGCGGTTCCACCTTACGACATCGCCCGCTTGTCCTTGTGGAGAATCAGAACAGACCACAGAGCACATACTTCAATGTTGCAGTACGTATCAGCTGCTGAGAGAAGAGATCTGGCCTTTGTCAACCTCTATTCTTGAAAAGCTGTATGGGCCTGTGGAAGAACTGCAGAAAACCACAGATTTCATCTTGAGAACGGCTCTCCAAGTGTGATACCAGCGATCGAAAAGAAGAAGATGACAAACTAATAAATGACAGTTATCAGAAAATATGTATTGCTTCCTCAGACCAGTAATCCTTATTAAGTATCAAAGCGATCCGCTAAATGGTCAAGGAGGTATCGTCTGGAAACCAATTTTCAAGATGGCTGCCGCTGACTGGTGGCCATATTGGATTTCGAATAATCGTAAATTAGGTTTCTTCACCAGACATATTCCAATGACCCTAGGAAGTGATCCGATAAATGGTAATGGAGATATCATCCAGAAACCAACTTTCAAGATGGCAGCCTGTGGCTGGTGGCCATCTTGGATTTTGGATCAGTGTCAATCTCGATAAGTTTCTTCCTCAGACCTAGTCCAACCACTCTATGAAGTTTCAAAGCGATCCGATAAACGGTAACGGAGTTATCGTCCGTAAACCAATTTTCAAGATGGCCACCGGTGGCTGGCGGCCATCTTGGATTTCGGATCATTGTCAATCTAGATAGGTTTCTTCACCAGAGGTAGTCGAACCACCCGATGAAGTTTAAAAGCGATCCGATAAACAATAACGGAGTTATCATCTGGAAACCAATTTTCAAGATAGCCACCGGTGGCTGGCGGCCATCTTGGAATTTGGATCATTGTCGATTTCGATAGGCTTCTTCCGCAGAGCTAGTCCAGCCACTCTATGAAGTTTCAAAGCGATGCGATAAAGAGTAACAGAGTAAATGGTAACGGAGATATCATCCAGAAACCAATTTTCAAGATGGCTGCCTGTGGCTGGCGGCCATCTTGGATTTCGGATCATCGTCGATTTCAATAGGTTTCTTCCCCAGACCTAGTCCAACCACCCTATGAAGTTTCAATGCGATCCGACAAACGGTAACACAGTTACCATCCGGAAACCAATTTTCAAGATGGCCACCTATGAAGTTTCAATGCGATCCGACAAACGGTAATGGAGTTATCATCCGGAAACCACTCTGCCTGCCGCCCGCACGCCTGCCCGGACGGACGGCGGCATTAGATAATACAACTATTTGGCACGGTATAATAATAATAATAATAATAATAATAATAATAATAATAATAATAATAATAATGCCAATGGGTATGATAATCGTAACTGTGCCACACTTGAGACACATATCGACCTTAAGTGTGCTTAACTGTGCCACACTTGAGACACATATCGACCGTAAGTGTGCTTTCGTAAATATCTGCGTAAAATGCAATACCCTGAAAAGAATGATTTTGTGAACAATTACCATATTGTAGGCATTGCCGAAACCATGCTCAGTGAGTATGAAACTATAAACATTCTAAATTTTAAATCAATTGTAATTAATCAGACAAATGCTAGCAAACGATCTGGCGACATTACAATACTGATAAGAAACGATATTATGAAATATGCAAATGAAATTGAATCAAACTATAAATATGTACTCTGGATCGAGCCGCAAAGCTCACCGGCCTAGATAGTAAACTTATCATTGGGATTATATACATCCTGCCGATAGACACCAAATACACATCACATGAAGCCGTAGATAGGTTTTACTAATAATGGTAACCACAATCTAATTCTGGGTGATATAAATGCTAAGACAAGAGAATTAGATGACCGACTGTTACACTCTTATTTGATATATGCAAAACCGATAGTAACCTGTTTGACCATCCCAATCAGTACAGTCCATTTGTGAATAATAAACGGGCATCCCTGGATAGAAATAAGTGCAATGCAGATGGAAAACGACTAATTGATGTTTGTAAATATAATAATTTACTAATATACAATGGTAGAGTTGGGCGCGATAAGGGCATTGGAAAACAAACATGCAAGAACAGCTCAGTTGTGGATTACATCATTTCATCATATGCACTCCTTCGTTATGTTACCGAATTTGAGATCTTAGATTATTCCCCACTGTTATCAGACGTACATTGTGCTGTATCAGTAGCATACCGGTTTAAGCGATCAAATGCAACTGTATATCACGAGTCAATTCATACAAATGAACCAGTAATAAGAAATAGTGAACCAAAACAACCTGCAAAATGGAAAGCCGAGAAAACTCGAATTTGTACGTAACGTCAGAGACAACCTACTTATAGAAAAAGCTAAAACGCGTGCACGTAATACAGAGATAGATCAGACAAAAATTGACCAATTTGTACTAAGTATAAATACACTATTCATGTATGCAGCCATTGCAACTTTTGGTGCGAGAAAACCAACCCGTACAGTACACAACGCCGTAAAGAAAAACAAAATAAACCGGCCATGGTTCAAACGCAAACTGCAAGATAGTCCGAAAAGAATATCACAAAGAGAGACATAGACACCACATAAATAAATGCAATGACACGACAAACGACAATCATAGCATGTAAAAATTACAAAAAGAGCATGAACCTCGCTATACGTCAACATAAGAATGCATTTCATAATAAAATCAGAGAGCTGAGTAGCAAGGATTCTAAATCATATTGGAATCTGATAAAGGAGAATGACCATAAAACCAAGAAATGTAAAGTATGGAAAATATGTTTGCCTATTATAAGATTAGCGAAAAGGAAACGATTACCTGAAATTATGAAATACGCCAATATCCAACGGAACATTTTATTAAATGGACCAATCTTAGAGAAGGAAATCTCTGATAAAATACGAAACCTAAAAAATGACAAATCAGCTGGTTACGACGATGTCCTAAACGAATATGCCATATTCGTTTCAAATCCGCCAAGCGGTTCATAATGAGGATCGAATAGCGTTTTAAAGCAAAAGTTGATGGGGGACGGACAATGGATGGTCGCCCTGCCATAATCTCACTTGGCCTTTCAAACCAAGTGACCTAATAACATCAAAACTAGAGCGTTTATTAAAATTACTGCGTCAACGGGGTTAGACATTAACATTTTCTGCAAATTGTTATCTACTTTACAAATAGAATTACTTAGCACTTTCAATGACGTATCTCTACTTAAAACAAATATTTTTCGATGTAAGAAATATTATGTTGAATATTATGAAATTAATGTTGCTGAAAGGTATTGCTGCTAAGGCAGCAATGACTTCCTCTCAAATTAATCTCAAAATATTAAACAGCTTTCCTGGATGGTCACCTTGAAATTGAAACACGAGGAAGTCACCAGTGAAAGGGTAGCCAAATGCATGCTATTTTCATTCATATATATATTATAGTTTAATAATTTAAAACTAATTTGACTAAATGCTATTTATAGCATTTTCTAGACAAATTAGTTTCATAATAACATAAACTGAATATTTTTAATGGTCCTTCAAGGTGAACGTGTCAATTTAACGTTGCGAGTATAGTCCAAGACTGTTGTACACGTGTAGATCTTGACCGGAGCTGGGGGCCTATGCACCGTTATGGCGTTACATAGGCGTAAAGCAACGTCCATTGTTAGCCCATGTGTAAGACGGTGCACTAGGCCCCCAGCAAACTTGATCTACCTATTGATTGCCAACTAAAATCATTCCACCGGCTGGTGGAACCATTATTACTATACGGGTGTGAAGTGACCGGTATAGAAAATGGCGACCAACTTGAAAAAGTTAAACTTGAGTTTTTACGAAATGTACTAAAAGTCAAACGCTCCACACCTAAATACGTGATATATGGGGAAACAGGGGAAATGCCATTGAACTTGAAATTAAACACCACATAATAACCTATTGGTTAAAAATTGTCACAGGTAAACAAAATAAAATATCTGCACTAATTTACAAATACATGTTAACTAACTACATAAAAAATAACACGGTATAAATGGTTGGAAAATGTTAGAAATATCTTAGATTCAACAGGAAATAGTCATCTCTGGATTGCACAAACTGCACACAACGTTAAATTAGAATCAAATAAAATACACCGAGTACTAAAAGACCAATTTAGGCAACAATGGAACAGTGAAATACAGAACTCATGGAAGGGGAAATCATATTATGCTTTCAAAACACAGCTAGACACAGAAGAATATTTATCTATACATGGGGATTACAACAGGATTACATTAACACGATTCAGAACATCAAATAACTACCTACCGATAGAGACAGGAAGATGGGATGGGACCACACGGGAGAACAGAAAATGTACTATATGCACACAAAATGACATAGGTGATGAATATCATTATATCCAGACGGGTGCATTTTTCAAAGATAAACGAAAAGAACTACTCCAACAATACTGCTATACCCAGCCAAGCTACGATACATTTTCAAAACTTTTCACATCGAAAAACCACAAAGTATTAAACAAACTCTGTAATTTTATCAGAATTATCTTAGAACAGTTCCCTAGCCGACGTGTACAACAACAGCAGCTGCGACGACGACGACGACGACGACGACAACAACGACAACAACGACGACGACGACGACAGCAAGAACAATGACAACGACAGCAATTACGAAAATGACGCCGACAACAACAGCAGAAACTACCCAAGCAACGACGACGACGATGACGACGACAATGGCAATGATGGGAACAAAGATGATGGTGATGACGACGACGAGGATTATGATGACGATGATAATGATGATGATGATGATGATGATGATGATTTTTACTAAATAATAATAATAATAATAGACGATAATTTAATTACTTATACACCCTGTATATAGTGTAAAATATTTATTTAATATCTTTTCCCTCATGTATCAATGTAAAATTGATCTGAGTGTAATAAAGTTCAATTAAGAAAAAAAAGAGGGCTGATACGGTCCTCATCTGCCTAGTCGGAGAAATTATGTACACTCAGGCAGGTGGGCAGTCATTAATATCAAGCGGATATACGAACACGTGGATCAGGGGTTTTCCCAGGAAGGTTTAATGGAGGGTGGCGGGTCAAGCCCCCCCCCCCCGCCCCATTTCCGTACATCCCCTCCCCACCCCCGCCCCATTGCCGTAGATTGCCCCACACCCACTACATACATTTTCTGTACTTACACACCTTTTTGGTGATTTAACCTTAATCGTACTGTGGATTAAATAAAGCCCCCCCCCGCCCCCCCCCCCCTCTTCCCACCATAATTCCTGTATAAAACTCCGAGGAATATATGTTATCACTGCGCGTGTAATAGTTATGACCGGCAATAAAGTGTTGGGTATGTGGTTTAACAAGCGGCACTGAGACAGGCCAGTTCGAAGTACTATCTACGCCCATAGATCATTCTAAACCATGATTATCATGGCTTAGTATGATCTATGATCGCATAGATAGTACTGAACTATGTGACCATATCTCTGTTCTGCATCGTGAGCGTCTGTACGTACGCTGGAACTGCGGCACTAGCGGCGATGAGATATTTATCGATTCTGGCCTTAAATACATCAAGGGCTTGTGATGAAGCGAAGTGTTCAGGAAGTGGTAGAAATTAACCACATGTCCCGTGATCTGTAGGCCTGTTTCGTATGTACGGATGACCGATTCGAAACAGTAACTGACCCGGTTTGGATTACTGCCACAGTGTGTTTCTCCCAGAAGTAATATAAAATTAAATAAGAGTAATAGAGATTGCACACGCACATTATCGGGTTTTTTTGTCAGATTCAAGATTATTTATTCAACAGTAAAACGATATATAAAATTTATCATTCAGTGCAGATTGACCGGCGAAGTCATTGTACATGATACAATTATTTCAGATTGTCTGTATTTCTTCGGATTTTTCGAACTTTTTATATCACACCCATAATTGTGCACTCCTAGTGTATGCCTGTACGGCCATCCCCTTTGTGTAAAAATGTGAGCTAAATCGGACCAGTAGTTTCTGAGATATCCATAAATCAATAATTTAATCCGATGCGGATCCGGGTTCTTTTATCTGAATGACGGCCAAAGTCTGAACATTCTCTTGCATGGCAAGTCCATTTGTTTTGTTAAGATTTGAGTGAAATATGAGCAATAGTTATTTGGATACAACTCCAGTCAGACATAGGTACATAGATATCATACAATATCCTCTTCCCCGTACGGGACGATGGTCAGGTGCGCCGGAAGAAAATTTGAGGGGCGTAGGCAGGTTCCACAAAAATGGCACGCTGGATGGCATTGTCTGGCGGAAGATATAAATGGGTGTCTCCTCCCCCCCCCCCCCCCCCCCCCCCCGACCCC
Organism: Chaetoderma sp. LZ-2023a; assembly: GCA_034401795.1. Lineage (NCBI taxonomy): Eukaryota > Metazoa > Mollusca > Caudofoveata > Chaetodermatida > Chaetodermatidae > Chaetoderma > Chaetoderma sp. LZ-2023a. Next base: position 36,120,256 of record CM067360.1, on the reverse strand, counting down.
TCATAATACAGGCGTGCTCAGGGATACCCACATATCTAACCAACACAAGAAAAAACATTGAAAGGTGCAAGCTCATGACTCGATTTCCTGCATTCTGAGTTTCTTATGATTATGTGTTAATGTTAGAGCAATGTTAAGCGGAGAACTTATTTATTCTTTGGTCAATTGAACCTATTCTCAATTCACAATGTGAGCGAGCGGGTGGGCGGGTTGTTGTGCCAGATGCACACGTTGAGTGCGCGCGCATTCGTGCATACGTCTGCACGGCGAACCTGCGCGGTTTGCCGTGAAAATATTTAATTGGACCGTAGTTCCTAATTATATTTGCAATCAGCGGGATTCAGAGGAAAAGTGGTTCTTGTGAAAACTAGGTTATCCAAGATAAATCTACCAATCATGTTGAACATGTGAACAAGGTTTGTTCAGCTCTCGCATTATATGAAGACCACGACGTTTCTTGAGTTTCATGTCAAGTAGTTTCAGAGTGCAAGATCCAAGATGGCCACCAACAAAATCGGCCAAGCAGCTTCCCGGGACGAACCCTGGATTTGACCCTATGCCCAGCAGTTCTTAAGGACTCGCTTAATGAATAAGATGGACAGATGCCGGATGAATGGACAGAAGGGGGGGGGGGGGGGGGGTGGTGGGGGGGGGGGGTTTGTTGGAGATCATACCCATAAAAATAGCACAGTATTGAAAAACCCAAGAAGATGATAATTATTACTTAGAGCTGTGGGACATATAGAAGATGGCTTCTAAGCGCATCTAATGTCTAAATTCTTCCGATGGAGGCCCCAGCCACACCATCCTCCCATTCTATGTGTGTGTGTGTGTGTGTGTGTGTGTGTGTGTGCGTGCGTGCGTGCGTGCGTGCGTGGGTGGGGGGGGGGGCCGACAACAAATCTTAGACACATTCCTCAAATAACCCCACCGACATTGCACTTCGGCCATGTGTATGCAAATTAGTTATACCTTTGTATCTGCTTCACACTTCAATTAAAAATTTGCTGTTAATTATAATATCCCTTAGTGTTTCCACATTGCTACACCCAGCCGCCCATCATCGCACACATTCTATTCTACCCACTAAGCAAGGACCGGAGCGTGGACCAGTATCACTTCAAAAATTCAAATAGCCAATGACTATGTATCTTACCCTTACTTGCAAAGATACATGCAAGATTTACAGATAAAAAAGTCAATATGTTACATGACTACGGCCTAGAAGCACTCCCATATTACTTTATGGACTTGTGTTAATGCCAAAACAACCGAACTTTAATACAGCTGCTCAATCCGCTGTGAATATTCTAAAAAGATTGTTTAAAGTTCTAAAGTAAAGGTTTACTCATTTTTACATAGAAACGGGTAAAGGGCACTGCGCCCTACTCAAAGGGGCCAGCTGCCCCCCCCCCACCCACCCACGTACTTCCGACGCCCCTGACGATGGTAAAATGATTTACTGCTTTCTTCATCAAACATTTGAATGACGTAATCGTTTTGACAAAAGGAGATTGTTAATAAAATTACTACTATGTTCATCTTCTGCAATGGTCTTGAGAAATGTCCACTTATTTACCGAGAGACGGCTACTTTTAAAAAGTTTAACTACTAGGATGACTGGATCGACGAGCTAGTGATCAGTGATTCAAATGACGATATTAAAAAAACTAGTCTTCTTTTGGCCTGCAAATGCCTTGCAAACACCTGTGTTGCAAACATCTGTGAATTTTCTGATATATGGATCACTATTAAAAGGTAATTTAGCATATCATATATTGACGACGACTGGCTGGGTGAAGCTATGTTCTCTCAGTTATGTTCTGAAGTGTGATTCAGAAGGTTTCAATAAATGACCTCTTGTAGATGTAATAGTTAACTCTTACCAATGTGAGGTCAAACTTTTAAACTTTCAAGTTAAATTAAAAGATGAACTGGTGTTAATTTTTAAACAAATTTGGTGGAAGATGGTGCTGTCGTAGACAGCAACATTGTCTGCCAAAATTATTGAAAATTGTGCACCAGATTCTTCGCTGTCGGACCAATAAAAATAGAATTTTGACATCAGAGTGGTAGGTGTTACCGGATTTAGAATGTCCATGCATACCGCTGGACCATACGCTTCTTTGGTAATCTTGTAGCATTCGAGGATGTCTCCTCATTGTAGGAATATCTAGTAGGTATGGGCTGTTATTGTATGAAAGATATTTTAGCCCGTGGACAAATTTTTGATTCACGATAGAGCAAACTTTTCACTAGGTTTCTCTTACGCATAGGCAGGGGCGGATTCAGAGGGCGGTGGTGGAGGTGGTGGTGTTGGTGTGAGTGCGTCAGGTGACCCCCTGGGATGGGTGTCCTGCCGCCACCTGGCGTGCCATTTCCCCATGCCAACATTTGTCAGCTGTTGCACTAGTATCACCATATGTACAGTTACCACTCGTTCTAATACAGCCGTATGTTCGTAGTTAGTATTTAGTTAGTCAATAGATTAGAGATTGAGAATCTATCTTATTTGGTCTGTAGTGTTGATTAAGGCGGCCATTAATTGTGACGAGCCTAGATTTAAAATTTATTTTTTTGTAATTCCACAAGTGTGTAAATAATATAACACTTACATACAGGTATTATAAGTTATTGAATATTTTGAAACTAATTTACTACACGGTGTTGTTGCCAGAGGCAGCAACACTTTCCAGTCAGATTAGTTTCAAAATATTTAAGAGTACTTTATTGTTATACGTCCAGCCAGGATCTGTCTTATTCATTTCTTATAAATATTTTGTGACTGCATGGACTAAAATCTTGAATTATTGCTACCATGAGCACTTATGCAGCAATAGCTTTCAGCATAACGCAGCAACAACTTTGAGCACAGTTAGGCCAAAGAATAATTTGCGACTTTTGGGATTTTCAGATCTTGAATGTTATGAGTAATTAGGCCCATTCTTAGTACCGTCACCACCATGATATGATGCACCAATGAGAACAGCATCACCCTCACCAACCAAAAATTGTAATTATAATATTAATTGAATGGGTAAACATTAAATAATTTAGCAGCCAACTGAGGGTCCATATTTACTTCTGGCAATGCAAGAGAGGCTATTAGAGAGCACATAGATTTCAAAATTCCCTGGAATGACACACGTCTGGTTTGGGTGTTTGAGAGGATCTCTCTTTTTCATGCACACTTGCCCTAAAGATTTCTGAATCTGTCCCTGATAGGAGATCACACAGATGGAGTATACTCAAGTACTGGTGGAACTATTAATTTGCCCATGTTTATAAATTTATTATTTATCAAGGTGTAGTAAGTCCAATAAGTCTTTTTGCACTATTCGCAAGATGGTAAGTTTGTTTTCAGTCCACCAACCTGGTCCTATTACAAGTGCGCATGCTAGACCACAGATACACACTCGAGATATGAACATGATATTCGTGTCAGCTGAACTGTAACATCAGAGTTCATCTCTGTCTTTGCCTCATGGGTTTGTGAACCAATATGCTACCGGGTACCCTGATTGCTCTAAGATGGGCTGATAATTGATTGTTTATCTCTTTTCTCATGGATATGTGCTACTGGTATATTTCTGGCTGTTTTTCTTGCACATTCGTGTGCTTTGCGGATGGAAGGCTGTCATTGATAGATGTATCATTCAGTAATGTCTTAGGAATACATGTCACAACATATGACACCAGGCGTTCATTTGATCGACCAGGCCTCGAATTTATCAGAACATGAATTTTGGTTCTGTGATCTGTGTTGATGGTAACCTACCGGAAACTGGATTTCAGTTCTCTGAATAAACCATGCTTGTAATAAATTACAAAAATGGGTAACAAATTTTGGGTTCCATAATTTAGTAATTTAGCTCGCACAGTACTAAACGTTCCCTTATCAAGACCTCTCGATCTGTGGTCGTGGGTCACTGGCCGCCTGAAGCATAGTCTTAAGATGAATCTTAATCAATGACCATCACCCAACTCAAAGCAATTTATCCAAACATGTGGCGTCACTGGTGGAGTTATGCTGGACCAATGAACTTAAAGTTTAACAGTTTAAAATGAGCAGTGTGAATCAAGAGGAAAGCCCACGTGACCGATGCTGTTATGAACCTGTTAATCATTGGCATTGGAACATATGCTGAGATCTGCAGTACTATGACCACTGTCTGACAGCATCATCTTTATTATCATAGATGATGTTGTTATCGCCCTTGTTGTTACTCATCTTGACAAAGTAATCCTTGTTCAAGTGATCATTTGTGAAGAATTTCTCTTTCTTCCGAAGCCTATTACGAATATGAGCTGTACTGGCCTATTGGTTGGTGACGTTAGAGCCAACACCATTACTGGCCTCCTGGTGGGTGATGTTAGAAGCATTATCTTTACTGACCTCATAAATCGTAACGTTAGAAGCTAAACGCATAATCGCTACTGGCCTCATGAATGATGACAATCAACGTGTTGGCTGGTGACGGTAGAAACATAAACTTCCCTGGATTCCTGACTGGTCGCATGGACATTGTATGTATGTATGATTACTATATTCTGCGGCTGTAGTAGTAGAAACATCCTACAACTGCAAATAAGTCCTTCTGTGTCTTGTCCTCAGCCAAAATCCTTAGCTTCCTCAGGTCAATAATGATGACGATGACATCACTGGTGTCTTTATAGCTGCACATTCTAGCATTTTTATTCAACGAGTATAGAATATGGGCACTATTAGGCTGTCCGCTGGAATAACCACCATTGCCCATGGTGCAATATGATTTTCCATGTTCTTGTTCTTGATGATGTTGCTGTGACTGTTGTCTGCATCGGTGTTGCCATTAAATGTTTTGGCAACCGTAAACATGCTTTCCTGCATTTCAATTCTATCAAATTGACAATGATAGTATTAATGATGGTGATTTCTTGGTTTACTATGTTATGTTACTGTATGTTATTAATGTTGTAGACGATTTCAATGCTGTTTTCCAGGCTGACTGTGATATCATTCTTATTTTCCTGGCTCAATGTCCTTGGCGATGTCAAATGTTATGCAATGGGCACTGATCATAAGTGTAGGAAGGATAACTCCTTCCTACACCTATGATCAGTGCCCATTGCATAACATCTGACATTGCCAAGGACATTAACAGGTGTCCAAAAGTCTAGGTTGGGGTGGTCGGAACCAGCACAAATCGGAAGTTCTGGGTTTCTCCCCCCCCCCACCCCGCCCCCCAAAACCCATTTTAGATCTAGACACTCAAAAAGGGGCAGCACTCTCAAACTCATCTAAAAAAGGGGACAGCACTCTCAAACTCGTCTCTTTGACCCCCCCCCCCCCCAGCCCCGTTATACAACGCAGCTCCAAAAGTGTGAGGATGGGGTGGTGGTGACTGCCCCCTTGGCCCCTCTTTCCATGTTCATGCCATAGTCCTGAATGCCATTTCCTGCATCAAGAAGTAAAATATCGTCGTTGTCATTGGTAATGTCAGAATATCGTCATCATGGTCATTATCAATAATGGTGACATAGAGAGTTGATAAAGTATGAACAGTGAATTTGTACATTATGGATCTGGGCAGCACAGATCTGCGCAATACGGATCTGTGCATCATCATGTAAAAATGGAATAGAATAGGTATTATTGATACAACTGACAGACGATGTTCAGGAAGGTGTTGAAAACAGAGACTGCACTGAGACATATGTGAGTACTGTAAATTGCTGATGTTGACAATCCATTCAAACAGGAAACTATGCGGCAATCCTTACTCGGACACAGTAAGATAGCATCGGGAAAGTCTTGCCTTTGGTCTATGGAATACTTCATAGTGGACTTAGTACAATATTGAATGAACATCAAGACTACAGCAGGATGGAAATCATTGTTGCTGAAATTCAGAGATCTCCACCTTGGAATCCATTGTCATGGAGAATATGTTTTCTGAATTGATGTATACATTGGCTTCTGGAATGATCTCATCTTGATACAAAGCTGTCGTAGCTTGTCAATGTTGCATTTAATTCTACAGGTAGCTGGGTTACCATATATTTTTGTGTCATCTGCAAATAATTTACAACGACAGATATGTATCTCTGGTAGATCATCTATGGGTATTATGTTGTGTATGCTAAATCGCCTGAAGCAAATCTTCCCTGTCATCTTCCACGTGATCATTTGTATAACGATTATGTTGGTACAGAAAGTTATCGCAGCGATGTTGGTACAGAAAGTTACCGGCCTTATTGTTACTCATCTTTTCAATGCAACACGTGTTAAACAAATCATTCATTTTTCTCAAGCCTGTCAGAAGTATTACCTTTACTGGCTTTCTGTGTGGTGATGTTAGAAGCATAATCTTTTCTGGCCTCCTGGCCGCTGATGTTAGAAGTAATACCTTTACTGGCTTTCTGACTGGTGAAGTTAGAAACATCAACTTCACTGGCTTCCTGGCTGATCGTATTGACATTGTAGTATTCACTAATGATGGCAATATCATCACCGGTGCCTTCATAGCTATCAATTCTGTCATTGTTCTCAACATTGCCCATATTGCTGTTATGATTGTCCATGTTCTTCTTGATGATGTTGCCGACATTGTAGTTAGCATTGGTGATGCAATTAAAGGTATTAGTCATGCCTTCGTGTATCTCACTTCTATCAATTCACCTTTCCAGGGGACCCACCCATCATATGGCGCCATAATGAACTGCGTGATGTGTATAATGACACCATAATGAATGACGTCGATAAGTACGTCACGAACGCATATTTGAAGACGGTCTATGCGTTGTTGTACAAATTGTTTGCTTTTACTATCTAATAAATATTCTGTTGAATATTTTGAAACTAATTTGACTGGGCGCTGTTGCTGACATAGGCAGCAACAGCATCCAGTCAAATTAGTTACAAAATATTCAACAGCTTCCCTTTATAGTTTTCAGGAAATTGATAGCTAGGGCATTTGGAGATCGATCAATCCCAACACAGCGAGGTGTGGGTGGAGCTTAGCTAGTGATGGGAGGTCCATTATGTTATTCATGATGCTGAGTATGCTGCTGATGATTTCTTGATGCTCAAGATTATCAAGGATCAGTGGCGTAGACAGGTTTTCACGTCAGGGGGAGCCAGGTCTAAAAAGGCGCCACCCTACTTGAGCGAGGACTAAAAACGCGCCACCCCGCATACCAATTAGGCGTCGGAATCTGCTTAAATTTCTTTAATAAAGAGCAGGGTAGCCAATTATTTTATTCCACCGAGAAAGTAGCGTGTATTCTACTATTCTTTGTCTTGATGTAGCGTAATTAAAACAAAAAGTCTCAACATAGCTATGAACAAGCATCACAAGAAGACATTAACAACGTTGTAAATTCAAATAGTTCTAATTTTCAAAGTAGATTAACTTGTTATTTTCTGATATACTGATCCTGTGACATGGATCACATGAAAAGTTAATTCCACACACTGTTCAGGTTGTGCATCCCATGTATTGACGAAGACTGACTTGAAGAAGCCACGTTGTCTGAGGTATGTGCTGGAGTACGATTTAGAAAGTATCAGTCAATGACCTCTAGTAGTTGTAATAGTTGATGTAGTGTGCTTGCTATTGTATGAACGGTCTTTTAGTTCTGGAAGTAATATTTGTTGCACAGCAGAGCAGAATTTTCACTAGGTTTATATAGCTCTTTACCATTGGAGACAGCACAGAGGAAACATACATGTACTCAAGTCCTGGTCGAACTATGGCCGTAAAACAGTTTTATAAGCATATTATTTATCAAGGTGTAGCAGAAATGATGGTCTAATCAGTCCAACAAGTCTATTCGCACAATTCGCAAATGGCAAGTTTGTTTTCAATCCATTGACCTGGTTCCATTACAAGGGCACATCTCAGACCACATATACACACTTTTAAAGTGATACATGGCTGTTGATGCAGTGTTTTGAGGGATCTGTGGAGATTATACGTGAGATATGAACATGGGAGTCATGCCAGCTGAACTGTAAAACAACAGTTCATCTCTGCCCTTGTCTCATTGTTTGTGAATCAACATGCTACGAGGATTGTTCTTTAATCGTTTACCTCGCTTCTAAGATGACTTTTATATTGATGGATGCTTTTCTTGCACAGTCTCGTGCTTTGTGGATGGACGGCTGTGATTGATAGATGCATCATTCAACGAGGCCTGAATGCGTGTCACACTATGTGAAGTCATATCATTTCATTTGATCGCCCTGTGGTGGTTGGTCAGTGGTTACCTGAAGCATGGGCTTATGATGAATCTTAATCAAAGGCGATCACCTAGCTAGCAGAATCTTATCCAAACATTTGACATCACTGGAGGAGTTATGTTGAACTAATAAACTGTGTGAATCAAGAGAAAAGCCCTTGTGGCCAATGCTGCTATTAATATCATCTTTATTATCATAGATTGTGGTGTTATCGCATGTGTTGTCACTTATTTTGTCAACATAATCCTTGTTCAAGAAATTATTGGTGGCGAATTCCTCCTCAGGCTGGTTAGGACCATTACCTTTACTGGCCTCTACAAGCACCAAACGTTACAAGCACCAAACATACTGTCCTGGCTGGCAACGTTAGAAGGAACTCACCACATTTACTAACCTGGACAGTAGCGGATTATAGTAGGGGCAGAGGGGACATTTGCCCGCGACCCCAGATCCTGACCAGCCCCCAATCTTTTCTATCCAATTTTTTCTAGTGAATAATGTATTTTATGCATTCTCTTTTTGCAAACGAGAATAGCTGTCTGGACATGATGCCCAGAGAGCTGGTTTTTGTTTGTTAAGAGAGAAACTGGATAAGGTGAATAGAATGATAGGTTAATGTGTGTTCACAATCTTATTTTTTTTGTCTTACCATAGGTGCTCCTTTTTCATTTGACTGCTTGATTATCTCCAAGAATGTTCTGAATTACAGGTAAAATAAAACTCAATATTTCCCCCTCAGAAGGCTGAAAATCGTATCTCAGCAGTTTTTAATTCACAAAATTTCCCTGGCACAGTCACCCACCCCCAAAACCCACCCAACCCTCTTTTTAGGAGGGGGACACCCCCACCCAGAGTCCCTCCCATACCTAACCCAAGGGCCACACCTTCAATAATTTCTGGCTCCGCCTCAGAAGATGAACACTGTAATGGAATGGAAATTCCATTACAGACTTACAATGTTCGTCTTATTGTCTATTATATCTTGTTTCAGTATTATTCTTTAGTAGTGAGGTTTTTTTAAATTTGAGTTTCTTGATGATGAGTGATGACAAACTGTGGTGGCGAGGGGTCATATTCAGCGTCCCTCAAGTCCACGTGAAAAACTAGTCATTTTAAGTTATTCTTTGTATGGAATGTGTACGATATAACTATATGCTCCTCCCTGTAGTAAGGCGACGGTGTGTCTGTGGGGTGGTGGGGGGGGGGGGTGTTGTCTTATTTGTGTATTATATATTGTTTCAGTATTATTCTTATTAAAGTGGGGTTGCTGTTTTTTTAGACTTCTGATGTTTTCGGAGTCAGATGGTTCATGATTGTATTACAGTTTATTTTTATTTTTTTATCTTCAAAATGCTCTCAGATGCTCGCCAGCACTTCCAGAGGTAAATATAGCCCTTCAGTTGGCTTTTAAATTATCCTATTTTGGCTAATTAATTAAATTTTTTGGTTCATTCACAAATTTTTATCCAGTCCACTTTTCACAACTGAACGGCTCAAAAAATTAGTGAACAAAATAAATGGCTTAAAAATAATAGTTTAACAGCCAACTGATGGTATATATTTACATCTGGAAATGCAGGGGATGTCATCTGCGAGCATCTAGATATCACAATTTTCCGGGGGAGGACCCCAGGACCCCATTTTGGTTTGCCTTTTGCTTCCAACCAACTCCACAAATAGCCCCTCCCCCCTCCCCCCCCCCCCCCCCCCCCCCCGTCCTGGCAAGACTTAATCCGGCACTGGACCGGGATGGTGATGCTAGAACCATGACCATTACTGTCTTAATAAATTGTGACGTTACAAGCATCATCGTTACTGACCACTTGCCTGGTGACATTAGAAGGATTACTTTTGCTGACCTCATTGCTGATTCCATTAGAAGTATTACCTTTGCATCATCATAACTTGCCTGCTGAATGCATGATAGTGACGTTAGAAGTATTAACCTTACCGCCTTTCTGGCTGGTGTTGTTGGAAATATATACTACTACTACTACTACTACTACTACTACTACTACTACTACTACTACTACTACTTATAATGATTTTCTGAGGAGCAAAGTAGTGAGGACCTTTGAAAATTTAGAATAAGAGAGACAGTCCTTATCACGTAGCCAGTTGTAACCGTTATAAAATCGTATTCTCAGCCTGCAAAATTGACATTGAGTATGCATACATCTTATATTTTTCCGCCAATCTTGCTGATTAGCATATGGATTATTGTAATTATAGTAAATGATTTATTCAGAACGTTTGACGACGTTAATATATGTTGTGCAGGAAAGTCGGATTAGTACAAAATGGCTGGTGTCTGTAAATGTTATGATATACCGATTAGTAGGAATCAGCATTAAAATTTAAGTTAGTTCAAATAGTGCATTCCATGTATTGACTACTCGCTGGAAGAAGGTAAGTTGTCTGAGTTGTGTTCTGAAGTGTGATTGTGAACGTTTCAGTGAATGACCACTAGTATGTATAATAATGAATGGGCTTAGAATGTATGCCACTGGCCACCTGAACCATAACCTTAGGATGACTTTTAATCAATGTCGATCACTTATCAGGCAGCGTCTTATCCAAACATCTGACATCACTGGTGAAGTTATGCTGAAGTAATGCACTTAAACTGTGTGAATCAAGAGAAACCCCGGCCGACCAATGCGGCTATTAACATGTCCATTATAATCATAGATTATCATGCTATCGCCCTTGTTGTCACAAACTTCAACATTACTTGCTTCTGGATTGGTCACATTGACATTATAATATTCAATACTGATGAAGATATCATCATGGCTGTCTTCATAGCTGTCAGTTCTGACATTGTTATCCAACGAGTAAGGAATATTGGTACTATTAAGTTTACTGGTCACTTGAAGCATCAACATTGCCATCGGTGTTGATATAATAGCCTATGTTTATTGTTTTTGTTCTTGATGATGTTATTGACACTTAGATTTCTGCATTTCAATTTTATCAATGATAGGATGCATGAAGTTGTGAATTTTGAGTGTGATTTCTTGATTCTCGATGTTATCAAGGATGCTATTCACGTTGTAGACGATTTCAATGCTGTTTTCAAGGCTACCAGTAAGATCTGTTAGATTTCTTGAGTGTAAATATCCTTGACAATGTCATATCTTATTCAATGGCCACTAATGGTATGGTCCTTCGGGTCCTGAAGTCGAATATCAGTGCCATCATCAGCAACATCAGAATAATCATAGTGATTGTGGTCACTATTAAGGATGGTGGCAGGGACATAAATAAGGAAAAAAGATAAATAACGCAGAGTGAATCCGTGCAAAACAGCTGATATACTGCTCCATATAGATCACAATTAAAAAGTTAATTCCAAACCATATTCAGGTAGCGCATTCCATGTATTGACGTGACTCACTGGGTGAAGCTATATAGTCTGAGTTCTGTTCTGGTGTGTGGTTTAGCATGTTTCAGTGAATGGCCTCTAGTAGTTGTAATAGTTGGTGGGGATGTCTTTGCACACTGCTGGATCATACACATCTTTGGTAACCTTGTATCATTCAATCATGTCGTCTCTTAAGAACCTACATCTATGTCTCAGTATGGGAATATAAATCTAGTAGTTTTAGCCTGCTATTGTAAAAAAGGCTTTTAATTCTTGGACTAATCATTGTTGCATAACAGCACATTTTCCACTAAGTCCATGTCTCTCTTTAAGATTGGCGATAACGCAGATGAAGAATGCTCAACTACTAGTAGAACCATGGCTTTGAACAGTTTCATAAATATATTACTAGCCTCGTGAATGGTGATGTTCGAAGAATTGCATTTACGGGCTTCCTGGCTAGTGATGTTAGAAACATCAACTTACTGCCTTCCTAACTGGTCACATTGGCATTGTAGTATTCGATGATGTCATGGACGTTTGATGAAGAATGAAGATTGAATCTGACCCTATATATCTGCACATCATGGATCTGCACATCATGGATTTACATTACCAATGATCTGCACACCATGAATTTTGATACCACGGATCTGCGCACCATGGCTCTGTGCATAACTATGCATTTTCTGGATACTGAATAAACCATTACATACAGATGAATGTCACCATATGCATCTTTTCCAATGTCAGTACCTTCAAAATCAACGCCATACACACCAGGGACAAAATGAATGGTAACAGTGTTCTTTATACAATACAAATGTCCAAAATGGGCATTGAATACTATCTCAGGGTGAGTTGGATTTGCGATGGTTGTGACCTCAAGAATGGCCTGCCCATCAATGACCTGCTGATAGAATGGAGAAAAGCCATGTCTCTGGCCCATGGGATTGTTCCAGAATTGACGCAGTATAAATATGCCTAAGTTGTATGGAACTCATTGATGCTGAAATCCAGTGATCTCCTCCTCAGCACAAGTTGTTGTGGAGAATATGTGTTTTTTGAATTGATGTATACTTTGGCTTCTGGAATTACCTCATTCTGGCACAACACTGTTAAGTTTCAACCAAATTACTCTTCATATCTTATGAGTTCGTCTCTGAGAAACGATTTATTTTGAGACCTTGTTTGAATTGCTGCCATTGTCCTGGGCTGGCTCACCAAGTTGAAGATTCGTGATCCTCAGGGTTAAGTAATTATTGTTTAATGTAATGTCACTCCATCAGAGAGTTGTATCGCTGCGTCAATTTTATATATATATATATATATATATATATATATATATATATATATATATATATATATATATATATATATATATATATATGCACACACATGCGAAGATATGCAAACATCTATATTTACTTGCCCACTCTTGACAATTTATGGATTGATTATCCTAATAATAGTAAATGATAGAATATTTGACTACCTTAACAGATGTTGTGCAGTTCAGTATCGATCAGTACAAACTGTATGTGATCTGTAAGTTTTCTGATATACGGAATGTCAGACCCATATGGATCACCATTAAAATTTAAGACACTTCAGCTAGTGCATTCCATGTATTGACGAAGACTCGGTTGTGAAGCTAGTTTGTGTTCTGGAGTGTGACTTAGAAATTATCAGTCAGTCAGCTCTAGTAATTGTAATACTTGATGGATTTAGAATGTGTTGTTTTTAGTAATGTTGCGCGCCACACTCGCCCCTGCAATGAGGGGGTTATGTCCCCTCTTGCAGTAGTGGAGGGTGTACAAATCAATATTTACACCCCTGGTGTCTGCATCCCCTGCAACTTCGGGCACTGAAGCGGCCTAACAATGAACATGGCACTGAGAATGTCCTGCACACTGTTAGATCTTCTTTGGTAATCTTGTAGCATTCTATCTTGTCGACTCTTAGGAACATATGTCTCCGTGTTTGGAATATCTAGTAGTTTTAGCTTGCTGTTGTATGAAAGGTCTTTTAGTCCTTGGACTCATTTTTGCTGCACGGCAGAGCAAAACATACTCCTGCCAAGTTTGTTTTCAGTCTATCGACTTGTTTCATTACAAGGGCAAAGGGAGACCACATGTACATACAGCTTTAGATTTACACATGGCCGTTGATGTAGTGCTCTAAGCTATCTGTGGACATTGTACACAAGACCTGAACCTGGGAGTCATGCCAGTTAAACTATAACACGACAGTTCATGCATGTCTTTGCCTCATGGTTTGTGAATCAACATGCTACACTGATTGTTCTAACATGGACTGATAATTGATCAGTTACCTCTCTCCTAAGGCACCATATATATTTCTGGATGCTTTTCTTGCACAGTCTTGTACTTTGTGGATGGAAGGCTGTTATTGATAGATGCATCCCTCAAAGCGGTCTGTGAACTCACATCACACCATGTGAGGTCACGTGAAACATTGTTGAATGATGAATCATAAGTAATGGAAATTGCCTAGATAGCACAATCTTATCCAAACATCTGTCATCACTAGTGGAGTTATGCTGCACTAATGCATGTGTGGCCAATGCTACTATTAATATATCCACCATATCATCATCTTTATTGTCATAGATTGTGTTGTTATAGCCCGTATTGTCACTCATTTTGTCAACGTAATACTTATTCAAGAAGTTATTGGTGGAAAGCTTCTCCTTTTCAAGCCGGTTGGAACCAGTACCTTTAGTGCTCTAATAAATTGTGATGTTAAAAGCATCATCTTTAGTGACCACTTGACTCGAGACATTAGAGGTATCACCGTTGCTGGCCTCCTTTCCAGTGATGCTAAACGCATTACCTCTACTGGCTTTCTGACTGGAGATGTTAGAAACACCATCTTTGCTGACCTGCTGCTTGGTGATGTTAGAAACATGATCTTCCCTGGCTTCCTGACGTGTCACATTGGTATTGTAGTATTCAATAATGATGAAGATACTATCACTGGCGTTTTTAGCTGTCAATTATGGCATTATCATCCAATGAGTAAAGGATATTCATACCTTATTCTGCCGACTCGACGCATAAATATTGTCCTTGTTGCTGATATGATTGTCCATGTTCTTGTTCTTGATGATGTCGTCACTCTTGACATCATCGATGGTGTCATTAAAGGTGTTAGCTACATTGATCGTTTCTTCCTGCATTTCATTTCTATTAAGATGTTATTCAGGATGTTGAGAATGTGGCTGATGATTGCTTGATTCCTGATGTTATGAAGGACACTATGTCATCGTCACTCTTGTTGCCGTCAATGATGTCATTAAACGTGTTGGATACTTTGAGCATGCTTTCCTGCATTTCACTTCTATCAATGATGTTATTCAAGATGTTGAGTATGCTGCTAGTGATTTCTTGATTCTCAATGTTATCAAGGATACTATTCATGGTATGGACGATTTCAATGGTGTTTTTCAGGTCGACGGTGAGGTCAGTGTTGTTTATCTCATTCAATATCGTTGTGAATGCCATATGTTATGTAATAGCCACTGATGGCATAATCTTGCTCCTTATTTCCAGTGTCCTGAAGTGGAATTTCATTATCGTCATCAACAACATCAGAATAGTCATCAAAGTCGCAATCAATGATGTGGTCACGGACATTTTACAAAGAACAAAGAGTGAATTTGCACATCGTAGATCTGTGCACCATGGATCTGCACATCATGGATCCTCGCACCATCTGTGCATCATGAACTATTTTCTGGATACTGGATAAATATCTTCAACATCAACGCCATACACACCATGAACTAAATGATGAACATTGTTCTTGATACGATACAAATGTCGGAATAGAGCATTGAATAACACTGGATGAGTTGGAGTTGCTCTTACAGTTTTTGCATCATGCAGCTGATAAACAATGCACCTGAAAGTGTTTCGAACAGAGAATGCGCTGAGACATATGCGAATACTGTGACGATATTGATAGTCTTTGTTCTAAGAGAATGAAGTGAGATCTTTGCAATATTGCCACAGACAGAGGACTATGCACCCTGCAGATGGTGACAAGTCATTCAAACAGGAAACTATCCGGCAATCATTACTCCGCTACATGATGATCGAATCCGGAAAGTCTTGTCTGGGCAATAGCTCCAGAATTGATGAAGTATAAATAGGCTTAAATCGTGTTGAATGAAAATCAAGAATGCAGCTGGATCAATCTCATTGATGCTGAATATGTGTTTTCTGAATTGATGTATACTTTAGCTTCTGGAATAATCTCATTCTGTCACAAAGCTGTTACGTTTCTGCCAAATTGTTCTTCAAATTTTTTAGCTCGTCTTGTTAAATTTACGATTAATTTTGAGCCCTCGTTTGACATGCTGCCGTTATCCAGGTCTGGTTGAGCCAGTTGAAGAATCGTGATCTTCATGGTTATGTAATTATTACTTAACACCATATTACTCCCTCAGAGAATTGTACCACTGCGTCAGTAAATATGCTTGAGGTGCAGGATTTGTCATTGGAAGGCTGTCACTGATAGATGCATTATTGAATGAGGGTTGAACATGTGTCACACCATGTTAAGTCACATCATCATTTGATCAACCCGTGGTGGCAGATCACTGGTTGCCTGAAGCATAGCCTTATGCATTGTATCAATAAACGCGGCTCACATAGCTCAATTTTCCGTGGCCGTGCTTGCAGTCCTTTGATCTCTTGCTATGTGAAGTAAGGTTACATTGTGGGCTGCCGCCCACCAATCAGGTTTCATTTACTTATCGGTGCAATTTCATTGGCGGAGACCCCAAGCTCGTCTATATATATATATATATATATATATATATATATATATATATATATATATATATATATATATATATATATATATATATATGATGTTTTGTTAACTTAGCACAGATATCAAAGACCTGTAAGCACAGTACTCGATACATGATCGGAGTGGGAGAGCGAGGATCGTGCAATAGGATGATGAGCCTTATGATGAACCTTATTCAATGGCTAAGGCCTAACTGGCAGAGTCTTATCCAAGCATCTGGCATCACTGTTGGTGTTATGCTGAACTGATGAACTTAGAACTGGGTGAATCAAGAGAAAAGCATGGGTGGTCAATGCTGCTATTACCATGTCCATCATAATATCATCTTTCTTATCTTGTCACCGTAATCCTTGTTCAAGAGATTATTGTGGGTGAATTCCTCCCAAAACTGGTTATGATGATAACCTTTACTGGCATGAGTGGCCTGCTGGCTGATAACGTTAGAAGCACCACACTTACTGATCTCTTGCATGGTGATGTTAGAAGCATCATCTTTACTGACCACTTGGCTGGTGACATTTGAAGTATTACTTTTGCTGGCCTCCTTGCTTGTGGCGTTAGAAGTATAACCGTTACTGGCTTTCTGGCTGTCCTTTGGCTGATATGATTGTACATGTTCTTGATGATGTCGTCACTGTGGACATCATCGATGATGTCATTAAAGGTGTTAGCTACACTGATCATTTCTTCCTGCATTTCATTTCTATTAAGATGTTATTCATGATGTTGAGAATGTGGCTGATGATTGCTTGATTCTTGATGTTATCAAGGATACTATTCATATTGTAGATGATTTTAATGCTGTTTTCCAGACTGACGGTGAGATCAGTGTTGTTTTCTTGGCTCTCAGTTTCCTTGGGAATATCAGTGATGACATAATCATGCACGTTTTTCTGGTGTCCATAAGTGGAATATCATCATCATCAGCGATGTCAGAATAATCACCACCATCATATCTCTATCAATGATGTTGTCACAGACATCTGATAAAGAATGAAGAATAAATCTGCACAGCATGGATCTATACATCACGAATCTGCACATCATAGATTTGCACAACATTGATCTGTGACTACGGATCTGCATACTATGGATCTGTGTACCGTGGGTCTGCGCACCACATATATGCATACCATGGACCTGCGTACCATTGATCTGCACATCATGCATCTGCAAATCATTAACTCTTTTCTGAATACTCGTTTGCGTATTACAACCGGATGGATGTCAGTTATCATATACATCTTTGATGTCAATGTCTTCAACATCAACGCCATAACACTGTGAACTAAATGACTAGTAACAGTGTTCTTGATGCGATACAAACGTCCAAATTGAGCATTGAATAACCCAGTGTGAGGTGGAGTTGAGATGATTGTGACGTCAAGAAGGACCTGACCATCACAAACCTTTGCCCTTACAGCTTTTGCATCATCCAGCTGACAAACAATGTGCATGACAGTGTTTAGAACAGAGGGCACTGAGGCATATCTGAGTACTGTGACGACATGCACACACTTTGTTCTGTGACAATGAAGTGAGATATTGCACAGACAGAGGGCTATATACCATGCAGATGGTCATTCAAAGAAGAAAATATGTGGCAATTGTTAATCGGCCACTTCATGCGGATCTCATTTCTGATGAAATCCAATGATATCCAACTCGGCATCCATTGTTGTGGAAAATATGTCTTCTGAATTGATGTACACTGACTTCTGGAATGATCCCATTCTGGCACAAAACAGTTGTGATTCTGCCAAACTATATCTTTTGAGTTAGTCTCTGAGAAACAAACGAATTATTTTTATTCCTTGTTTGAATTACTGGCATTATCCTTGGCTGGGTGTGACAGTTTAAGATTCATGATTTGCAGGATTAAGTAATTATTACTTAGCGTAATGTCACTCCATATAATAGATACTTTGTGTAAAATCTAATGACACCTCTTGTGATCAGCTTTCATATATATATTGTGCAGTTCCATAGGGATCAATACAAAATGTCTGTGATGACATAAACTGTGAATTATCTAATATACTGTTTTGTATGGATCACCGTTAAAAAAGTTAATTCCACACCCTGTCAAGGTAATACATTCCATTCCAATGGGTGATGGAATTAGAATGTGGTGTGCTTAGGGACGTTGCAGCCATGGCATGCGGCCCCATGCAATCAGAGATTTGTGACCACCCACCACTCACCCCGCCCCCTTTAAAAATGTATATCTGCACACCTGGTATCTGTAACACTGACCCCTGCGGGCACTGCATGGGCCTAAGCACGAACTCGGCACTGAGAATGTCCTTCCACACTGCTGGATCACATGCTTCTTTGGTAATCTTGTAGCGTCACCTCGATCTTAGGAGCATATGTTTCACTGCAGCTGGATGGATGGATCTTATTGATACTGAAATCCAGTGATCTCCACCTCGGCATCCATTTTTGTGGAGAATGTGTTTTCTGAATTCATGTATACTTTGGCTTTGGGAATGATCTCAACCTGGCACACAGCTGTTACGTTTCCACCAAACTATTTTTCACGTCTTTTGAAAATGGTTATTTCCAGTCCTCATTTGATTTCTGCCATTATCCTGGGCAAGCTGAGTAAGTTGAAGATTTGTGATCTTCACGTTTCTGTAGTTATTACTTAATGTTATGTCACTTCAGAGAATTTAACCCCTGTCAATTTTATATATGCAAAATACAAAATATAGTGGGCAAAAGTGAAGAAGGACTGATAGCAGCTGCAGGATGTTTCTACTACTAAAGCTGCAGAATGGAGTAATGTTCCTGTGATGAGCCTGGCTTTAATGACACTACACTTTACGTCCTTGTTGTCATTGTCTACAGTGTGTATAGATATATGGCCTTTCCCAATACAGAAGTCTTTAGTGTTGCAGTTTTGGGGTGTACATTTGGTTTCACACGTAAGCTGCCGGTCCTCATTTCCATTGCTTGTCCACTGCAGATTTTACTACTGATTTCCATTTGAACTTTTCGGGTAGATTGAGAATAAGCTGTTTGTTAAATTGTATCTCTCTAAGAAATGTTTAATATATGTAAACCAACTGCCAGAGTTTGGAGTCTAGAATGCTATCTCTGTCATGTGGTTAAGTGGCTTGATTTTGCATGACAGGATGTCCGTCAGAAGTGTTAGCTGGCGTATGTGTAGGTCTGCAGGGATTGGTCTAGCACCGGGTAAAAGGAGAACAACACATTTCACGTCCCTCGTTTGAAGGACTTGTTCTTTCTAAGTATGTCAGCAAAGAAGCGTTCTAGTTGATTACGGTCTTGTTTTTGTAGTACAAGGATCTCCCGTCCATATAGTAGGCAAAGGATAACATATATCTGGATGATACAGTATGCATATTTTGGTTATATACCATTAGAGCCAAGGAGACATGTTCTATTGTGGCTATAAACTGTGCTTCTAGCACAAGATATACGCTGTTGTTGAGCTTTATTTCTTGTTTGTCGTATGAGATAACGCCAAACAAGTTGCTGTTGTAGAGACAGGTATTTCAATTCACCAAGTCACCATTTAGGCAAATGCAGAACAGAATTTTTGCGTACCGAATTGTGCATTATTGTAGACTTAACTGGATGTAGTAGGTATCTCTCATGAGCTGGGTAACGGTACGCGATATCTAATGTCAAATAATGATGCATGTGCATCTTCCGTGTACACAGTATATAATGCATCACATAGCTCGTATGGCACACCAGTCCCACTAGACTAATCTAAAAGTTACATGTTAAACACAATACATTGCATGGAGTTTGGTTACCACATTTCAGTGTGGTTCGGCAGATCTAACGAGTTGTCCACCAAGAATCACCACTCATTCCACATACTACAAGTTCTTACATCGGGGATGCAAGGCCCATCCGCAGGAAGGCTCCTCTGTTGTTGTTGGAAGTGAGGGCTTCTTCTTTTAGATTTATTTATTTGCCTTCGGGTGATATCCTCCCGAGAGCATACAAAAACTTAGATGCGGATGCGGAGGTTGTATGCCAGAGAATAAGAGCTGAAATCCGAGCGGCACTGCTGCGGCTGTATGGTAACCACAACCAGTAAGCAGTTGCCCACGTCTTGTACTTCTCTTGCCACACAACCTACCACCTCTCTTCAAAGTGTGGTCCGGATTCTCAGTTCTTCGCTCCTTTCATACTCCTCATGACATCGTAGCTGGTATGCTCAGCCAATCAATGCGTGACCTTTAGCCAATCAGCGCGCGAGCTGGAAGGGCAAGGACATTATCACGTGATAAACATCCTCCCCATTCTATTAGTACATAGACACGCTTATGACGTTTTCAATATTTTGAGCATAATTTAATCAGAAAAATAAGAATAACTCGGCCGTTTCTGGACCGATTTTAAAATGGTTTACAGTTTTGAATTCCTCGCTTCATTCCGGTGATAGGTACCAAGAACGACGAGGACAACATAATTTAAAGGGATTCCATGTACCAACTCGGTACATTTTAGTATGCATTCTCTCCCAACGCTGACATGTGTTGTCAGAGAAGCTCTGACGCACATGATGCGTGCTATGTGGTCTTACGGACTTAGTCATTTTCTAGAAACCTCTCATATGGCTTTATACATGCGTACTATCCTGCTAAGGTGGGGAGGGGACGTGCTCAGACCGTACCCAGAACAGTCGTCCCAGCCCAGCTTGGACAGTCCGTACCTGTCCGGCCAATCCGCGCTATAACAGGAGGTATGTAGTGGGGTGTGTAGGTATCCTTTTTATACTAATTTCTGAGAGTATCAAACCGGCCATGAGTGGCGAAAATCCTCTGGTAAACCCAAACTGCAGAGATGACTGATTTCGTAAAAATTAATAAAATTTTGCCACGGATGACATGCTCAAAGATTTTTCCCAGCAGAGGGGTTACAGAAATTCCTCTGTAATTGCACAGATTCGAGGGTTCCTTTCCTTTCTTTTGTTCTGTGGTAATAATTCCCTGTTTGGATATGTCTGTGATCTGTTTTGACTCAAAGATGTATTTGACCAACTTGACCAGATGTGGTATAATAGACTGTCCGGTATGGAAAAAATGCTCTGCATTGAGACCGACTTCATCTGAGGACTTGCCAGTGTGGAGATTTGTAATTGCTTCATAGATTTCGGTAAGTTTTACTTTATGAAGTCTCTTTTGATTCTGGGCATATGTGCATTGTATTAAATGAAGGTCTATCTAGTCACACAATTCGCCATATGGCATGGTTCTTTTCAGTCCATTTACCAAGTTCCATTACAAGGGAAATGCGAGACCACAGATACACTAGCTGTAGAGTGACACCTGGCAGTTGATGCTGGGTTCTGAGTGATCTATGGTAATTGTACACAGGATATAAAGATGGGAGGTATACCAGTTAAACTGCACCACGACAGTTCATTTGTGTCTGTGCTTTATGGTTTCTGAACCAAAATCCTACCCTGACTGTTCTCAAATGGACAGATAGTTGTTCATTTAGTTCTCTCCTAAGACTGCATGTATGTTTTTGGAGCGAGTCGTAACTAAGTTGGAGACAACTTGTGACTCAATCCGTATTGTCTCTTGAACAATAAAAATATGTTTAAATAAACTGCATGTATATTTCTGGATGCTTGTTTTGCACAGTCTCATGCTTTGTAGGTAGAAGGCTGTCATTGCTAGACACGTTATTCAATGTGGTCCGAACGCATCACCGTCTTCATTTGATCGACCTATAGTGTCAGGTCACTGGTCATCATAGCCTTGGTGACGTTAGCAGTATTACCTTTTTTGACGCAGATGGTGATCTTAGAACCATTACGTTTACTTCCCTCATAAATTGTGACATTAGAATTATCATTTTTACTGACCACTTGACTGGTGAGATTTGAAGTATTACCTTTTCTGGCCTCCTTGCTGGTGTCCTTAGAAGTATTACATTTACCGGCTTTCTGGCTGGGGATGTTAGAAACGTCCTCTTCCCTTGCTTCCTGACGTGTGACATTCATATTGTTGTATTCAGTAATGATAACGATATTATCACAGGTCTTCATAGCTGTCATTTTTGGCATTGTAATGCGATGGGTAAGGATTATTGTCACCATTATACAACCCAATCCAATCATAGACATTGTCATTGTTTCTGATATGTTTGTCTATGTTCTTTTTCTTGGTCATCACTTTTGTTGTCATCGATGATGTTATTAATGGTGTTGGCTACATTGAGCGTGATTTCCATCATTTCATTAGCGCACCTGGCCTGAAAGACCAAGGGAGTTTATGCCATGGCGACCATCCGTTGCCTGTCCGTCAACTTTTTCTTTAAAAGCCTACTCATTTCGGTGGGCCAGCTTGGATTTTCGCAAAATTATCTGGAAATCCTTTAATACACTACTAAAACTTCAGGAAGTCAGTTGAAAACTTACTCAATGACCTCTTGGCCAATTTCACGCAAATGCGTTTGGAAGGACCCTAGAGTAGGATGCGTCAGAACATGTGTACACAATTTTGATTGGTCAGTTTTTTTGGTGGCCATCTAGAATTTTCCAAAGAAAACGAGGAAAACCGTTTAAAGCGCTACAGCTCATTAACTGCTTGGGCAATTTCAACCAGACTTGGCTGAAATAATAATAGGCTGATAGGTATTAGAACATGTATACAGAATTTTGATTAGCCAACAATGGCATCCCCTTTGCTGGCCTTCTGGATGGTGACGTTAGAAGCATTACCATTACTGTTCTCCTGGTTGGTATCATTAGAAGCATCAACATTTACTGACCTCATTGATCATGTTAGAAGTATTATTAGCTCACGGGGACTGAAAGGCCATGTGCGCTGTGTGCCATAGCGACCATCCGTCTGCCGTCCGTTAGGTCGTTATCCATCTGTCACCTTTTTCTTTAAACGATTTCCCAGTTGGCCAATTTCAATTATATTAATTTGGAAGGAAGCATCCTTAGGGGATGGAGATCCAAGTTTGTTTAAATGAAGCTGATCGGCGAGTTTCACTGGTGGCCATCTTGGATTTTGAAAAGTCTAAAAATCCCCGTTGGGTAATTCAAAACTCATGAAATATGATCTAGGCCAAGAGCGGAACCAAGTTTCTTCAACGGAACTTGATTAGCCAAATGGTTCTGTGGCCATCTAGTTTTTGTGAAAACAACGTCTTTAAAACTACTCAACAGGGGCAGAAATTTGAGAGATATGATTAGTGACTAAGGACAATTAAAATTTCTTCATGGTAAGTTGTATCAAAATCCAAACTGGCTGCTGGCCGATCAGCTTCATTAAAAAAAAATTGGCGACGTGGACCAATCAAAATGTAGCATGTTTGGCAGCATTATTTGATGGATTTTGAAGCCGAAATTTGTTTTATTCAGGATTTTGGGTATGCTGATTTCAAATTGACACTGGAAACTGTTGGATAAACGGTATGGCGGACATCTTGGATCCTGTTCCCGTTAAAAGAATGTGTAATGTCTTTTCGAGAAAAACTGGCCTGATGTCAATTAATTATATTTAACAGGAAGCATCCTTAGGGCATAGATATCCGAGTGTGTTCAAACGAAGTCAATCAGCCAATTTGTCCAGCAGCCATCTTGGCGGCCATCCATCCATCATCTGTCTGTCAAATCGCGTCTCCATAACGGTTTGACCAATTTCACCCAATTTTGGCTGGAAGGATCCCATGCTGGTATCCTCCAGATGATTTTTTTCAGAATTTTGATTGATCACCTTTTTGGGTTGAAAATCTTAGATTGTATGACAAGTTTGCCGGAAATTGTCAAAATGCTACTCCTTAGCTACCTGACATATTTCAACCAAATTGGGATAGACTGATTCTATGGTGGTAGGTTCTAGAACATCTCGTCAGAATTTTTATTGATCAATTTTTTGGGTGAAAATCTTAACTTTTATGAAAAATTTACCGGAAATGGTCAAAATGCTACTCCTCCAGAGCTGCCTGACATATTTCAACTAAATTTGACTAGATGGATTCTATGGTGGTAGGCTGTAGAAGATATATTCAGAATTTTGATTGAGCAATTTCTTGGGTGAAAATCTTAGATTTTATTAAAGATCTACCGGAAATGGTCACAATTATAGTCCTCCTTAGATACTTGACATATTTCAACCAAATTGGGCTAGACTGATTCTATGGTGGTAGGTTCTAGAACATCTATTCAGAATTTTTATTGATCAATTTTTTGGGTGAAAATCTGAACTTTTATGAACATTTTACCGGAAATGGTAAAAATGCTACTCCTCCATAGATGCTTGACATATTTTAACTAAATTTGACTAGATGAATTCGTTGGTGGTAGGCTGTAGAAGATATATTCAGAATTTTGATTGTGCATTCTTTTGCGTGAAAATCTTAGATTTTATTAAAGATCTACAGGAAATGGTCACAATTCTAGTCCTCCTTAGATACTTGACATATTTCAACCAAATTGGCCTAGACTGATTCTATGGTGGTAGGTTCTAGAACATCTATTCAAAATTTTTATTGATCAAATTTTATGGGTGAAAATCTTAACTTTTATGAAAATTTTACCGGAAATGGTAAAAATGCTACTCCTTCATAGCTGCTTGACATATTTCAACTAAATTTGACTAGATGGATTCGTTGGTGGTAGGCTCTAGAAGATATATTCAGAATTTTGATTGAGCATTCTTTTGCGTGAAAATCTTAGATTTTATTAAAAGTCTCCCGGAAATGGTCAAAATTCTAGTCCTCAGATACTTGACATATTTCAACCAAATTTGGCTGGACTGATTCTATGGTGGTAGGTCCTAGTATTTTTATTCAGAATTTTGATTGATCAATTTTTTGGGTGATAATCTTAGATTTTATGAAAAATTACCGGAAATGGTCAGAATGCTGCTTGACGTATTTCAACCAAATTTGACTAGATGGATTCTATAATGGTAGGCTCTAGAACCTCTTCAGAATTTTGATTGAGCAGTTTTTTGGGTGAAGATCATAGATTTTATTAAATATCTACCGGGAATGGTCAAAATGCTACTCCTTAGCTACTTGACATATTTCAACCAAATTTGACTAGATAGATTCTATGATGGTGGGCTCTAGAACTTCTATTCAGAATTTCGATTGATTAATTTTGCTTGAAAACCTTAGATTTTGTAAAAAACATTACTGGAACTTGTCAAAGCGCTACTCATTAAGCGCTTGGCGGATTTCAGCCTAGTTTGACTGGCAGAATCCTATGGGTGTAGGTTTCAGAACTACAGAATTTTGACTGGTAAATCTTTTGGTCAAAATCTGGAATTTTATGAATATTTACCAGATATCGTTAAAATGCTACTCCTCATTAACTGGTTTGGCAATTTCAACCAGACTTGGAGGGAAGGCCATCTTGGATTTTCCAAAAGTGTTGGTAAATCAGTATAAAGCCTACACCTCATTAACCGCTTGGCAGATTGAAATCAAACTCAGCTGGAAGGACCCTAGGTGGGTAGGCGTCAGAACATATATACAGAATTTATTTTGATTGGTTAATTCTTTCTGTGGCCATCTGGAATTTTCCGAAAATTATCCATCATGTCTATTTAAATGCAAATGGTTCCAATGCTAATGGTCCAGGTGAGCACCACAGGCCCTTGAACCTCTTGTTAGAAATGTCTTCGAAGCCACGTGGGGTATTCAAACTTCATGAAATATCAAACAAGTTTGTTCAAGGGAACATGATTGGCCAAATGGTGGCCATCCTGGATGACCCGAGTTTTCGCAAAAATTACTTCTTCAGAACGACTCAACTGCTGAATCGATCAGGAAAAAATTTGACAGATATAATTAGCGACTAAGTGCCATTAAAAGTTTGTTCAACGGAAACTGGTAGGTAAAAAAACATGGCCATAAAAACATGGCCAGCATGAACGAATCAATAGGTAGCGTGTTTGGTGGCCATATAGGATGCTTTTATTTGACGGATTTTGATGCCGAAATTGATTTTATATATTTGGTGCGTATGCTGATTTCAAATTTCCACTTTTGAGCTTGTATTCTCTAGAATCACTGGGACAATTTCGATAATTTTTTAGGGAAGCATCCTTAGGGCATAGTGATCCAAGTTTGTTCCAAGGAAGCCAATCGGTTGATTTGGCTGGCAGCCATCTTCGATTATGGCAGATTTTTTGAAACGTCTAAACATTTTCTCCGAAACCGCTTTGCAGACCAATCCCAAACTCATGAAACATCATCTGTGGTAACAGCTGAACCTAGTTTGTTCAAGAGAACTTGATTCGCCGAATGTTTCGTCTATCATCTTGGATGACCTACATTTCGCGAAAAAGAATCAAGTACCACGAAATAGATCAGGCTGAAATTTGGGAAATATGATTAAGGACTAAGGGCCATTAAAATTTGTTCATGGAAAGTTGATACGTGAAAAAAACGCGAGCGCCGTGGATTAATCGAAATTTAGCATGTTTGTTGGCCATCTTGGATTTTCTTAAAATGTCTGAGAAAATCATATAAAAGACTACTTATTGTAATTGCCCAATTTTAATAAATCTCTTAACCTTCTTCACTGAAATTAGACTGGTAAATTTTTCCAGGGTGTATCTCGCTTTGTTCGTTTGTGCTAGTGGCCAATAATCCCATCTGAGAGATACAGACCACTTGTGCCTCTTGTCTTTACTGTGAATGGTGATTTTTATTTAGATTTTGTACTTACTTATATATTTAGAGGACCCTAGTCCTTTCTGCGATGTACTGCAGGTGTGGCTAATGAATGCTGGAGTCAGAAACTAATGCCAAATTTTGTCTGGTTCTTTCTAGTGAAAGTTCATTTAAATTAAAATTGTCATTTTTTGGCATGAGAAGAAAACTACTAAATCCAATATAACCAGGCATGACCATGAATTGTAGGTATTCTAGGTATTACGGCGCCAATTGATGACAGCTCAGCCAATCAAGGTCATTATTTACATGTACCAAGTGGTCTATCCGGAACTATATTTCGTTGGCAGGCTTTCTGTTCAAACTATGTCGCCAAGGAGGTAGAGCCTGTTACCTTAATACAGGTACATCGTTCGTTTTTTAAGAAATGATAAACAACACGCCATAATTGCTGGAATTATTCTGCCATATGGGTTGGCCTATGGTGCCATACACGGCAATGATTGGCCGGTTTTGAGTCAGAAATTAATGGCACATGCTCACCACAGTTCATAGTTCGAAATAATGCCAGTTACCCTAAATTTTACAATGCTGATTATTAAGGGAAACAGAACAGGCTACAAATGAAAACCACACACATGGCCCAGCGAATGCCATGGATATGCATTAGCAGGAAAACGCTATAAAAAGTGGCCTCTGTGAAAATCATTGTCAGTATATGCGGGAAAAAGTTCCGCCTGGGTTGTCTACGTTTATAAAATAATGAATATTCCTTCAGACCATTGATGTTAGAAGCATTTTGATTACTGGCTTCCTTAATGGCCAGGTTAGAAACATTACCTTTACTGACGTTGGAATCATCATGTTTGCTTGGCTGTTGACATTAAACGCATTACCGTTACTGGCTTTCTGGCTGGTGATGTTAGAAACGTCATCTTTCCTCATGGGTAACATTGACGTTGTAATATTCGATAAGGATGAAGATATCATCACTCATGGCTCCATAGCTCTAAATTCTAAAATCTTTATCCAATGTGTGGTAAATCTGCAGTCTACTTGAATCATCGAAATTGCCCTTGTTGCTGATATGGTTGTCAAATATTGATACCGTTTCCATCACTGTTGTCGTCATCGATGATGCCAGTAAAGGTGTTGGCTACATTAATTGTTCTTTCCTGCGTTTCATGTCTATTAATGATGTTATTCATGTTGTTGAGAATGTGGCTGGTGATTTCGTGACTGTCCATCCTGGCAGTGAGATCAGTGTTGTTTTCTTGACAATGCCGTATGTTATACAATAGCCACGTATGCCATACTCTTTCAAGTCATTTTCATTGTTGCGAAGTCGAATATTAGTCGTCAGCAGCAAAATCAGAATAATCATCACTATCGTGGGTGCTGTAAAGAATCCAGAGTTAATATGCACATCATGGATCTGAGCACCATGGATCTACGCATTATGACTCTGCGCATCACGGATCTGCGTATCCTTAACTGTTTTGTGGATACTGGATAGACTGTTGCTTGCAGATGAATATCACCATATGCATCTTCTCTGTTGTGAGTATCTTCAACGTCAACGCCATACTCACCATGAACTAATGGGCTAGAATAGTTATTCATGATACAATGCAAACATCCAAATAGAACTTTAAATAACCCAGGGTGAGTTGGAGTAGAAGTGACTGTGATTTCAAATCTGGCCTGGTCCTCGTTAGCCATTGTCCTTTCAGCTTTTGCATCCTCCATCTGACAGACGATGTTGAGGAAAGTGTTTAAAACAGAGACTGTATTGAGACATTTTAGTACTGTGAGGAAATTCACATGCTTTGCTCTGTAAGAATGAATGGGAATTTTTATAATGTCGCCACCGGCAGATGGGCAGGTACACTGTTGATGGTAACACGCCATTGAATTAGGAACCAATGCAATCATTGCTCTGACACGTGAAGATAGCATCGGGAAAGTCTTGTCTGTGCTCAATGGGATACTTCCAGAATGGGCATTGTGCAAATAAGTCATGTTGACTGAAAATCAAGTCTGCATCTGGATGCATTTCATTGATGCTGAAATCCAACAACTTTTGCGTCATTATCCATTGTCATGGAGAATGTGTTTTGTGAATTGATGTGTACTTTGGCATCCGAAATCATCTCATTATGGCACAAAGCTGTCAAAGTTTCCACCAAACTATACTTCACATCTTTTGAGTTTGTTCCTAAATGTAGCTCATATCCTTTAATGATGGCACACATTTGGTAGCTCGGTGCTGTGCCAGTTCTATGGACCTTTCCATTTTTAGCCATGCTCCGTCCGTCACTAGCTAAGCTCCCCCCACACCTCGCCGTGTTGGGATTGATCGATCCCCAAAATGCCCAAGCTATCAATTTCCTGAAAACTATACAGGAAAGCTGTTGAATATTTTGTAACTAATTTGACTGGGTGCTGTTGCTGCCTATGGCAGCAACAGCGCCCAGTCAAATTAGTTTCAAAATATTCAACAGAATATTTATTAAATAGTAACGGCAAACAATTTGTCCAACAACTCATTCATGACGTCATTCATTATGATGTCATTGTACACATCACGCTGTTCAGTATGATGGGTGGGCACTCTGGAAAGGTGAATTGCCTCGACATCTTTATTTCTCCATGGGTGCTACACAGTATTGGCATATTCCAAATGTGGACGAGCAAGCCCCTTGTATAATTAGAGAAGGTTTTCGGTTACCAAGTATACACTTGGCCTTATTATACACATGATGTTGGCTTTGATAACCTTTTGTGTTGTGTATTTATTGCGTGCTGTATTTATCAAAGGATAATGAGGATCAATGATAACATCAATGTCTTTTACCTCATTTGTCTATTCAAGAGCGGTCACACATGAGGGTTTGATGTAATATATTTTCTGTTCGCCCTCCCCTCTTTTGTTGATGCACCCATTACTTTGCACTTTCTGGGAGGACATTTTAGCAAACACTTATCTGACAAATTGTGCAGGTTCTATGGGTATGTTTGGATCATTTTTGAGTATTCATCATTTGAGATTTCTCTAAATTGTTTGGTGTCGTCGGCAAATATATACACCGACCTCATGATATATAATAACTTATTGCGAGGCATTGTTTTATTTCACATTACATGACACCGCAAATAGACAAGTAGCAATACCAATCAAATGTAGTGATTGCGGGAAAAGTACAAGTATATTTGTTAATTCGTCGTTGCTGCTTCATTGCCACGGCAAAGCCCATGGTTTTTTTATTATATGGTATGGTGTTAAAACTAGATTCTCTACATCGATAAAGCGCATAGCACAGTCTACATGTAATAAATTCAACGTGGCCTACAAGGCTTATTCATATGTATGACAAACTAGTCAAGAAAAAAGCAACTTAGTTTGCGAATATGCTTAGGAGATTTGTTACTGGTGTAGCGTGGATTGGCCAGACGGGTACTGACTGTCCCAGCTCAGCTGGGTACAGGACGACCGCTCCGGGTACATCCCAAGCACGCCCCCTGAGTAGGATGGTACGCATGTATAAAGCCATATGAGAGCGGTTTCTGTGAGTTTTTTGCAAGAAGTCTACAAACTGCAACTATCGAATTCTTTCACTGCTAGTTGTCTATTGATGATTCTTCGTTTTGAATCATTGGCATTTTGGCATAGAGTCACAAATAATAAAAAGACCGTGGAGTCAATAATGGATTCAATTGAACGGATGCGCGCATAACACTATGAATGCTACTGTTAAAGGTAGAGATAACAAGCAGTTCAGAAGGCTTCTAAACTATTTCCCAAAAAAATCCATTTCCATCATTTGCGGCAATACAATCTCCAATCCATATATGTTAGGACTGGAATGATGTATACTCTAAGCATGATTCTCAAGACTGATAGTGGCAAAACAGCCATATTATGCATTCAAGCAGCTGCAAGATTACACACGGATCTTCGATCCTTCAAATTATTTTAATATGTGCCAACCAAGCTTCCCAGGCTGGCATCTTGTATAATCCCTAAATAAGTTGTTAAGATGGTCACTTTTTAACTTTAATTTGTTGACTATTTATCCTCCATTGGTTTGCAGGATTACACAGCTGTATACACTTATCATTAGAGATGATCAGACTTTTACTGCCCTGGTATTTGTGTTTCATATAGTTAGCATCGTCTGCACATACATTTAGTTCTAACTCAATCTTGTGTTTGATTTGTATAGTCAGGTCATTAATGACGCATGGGCTTTCTCTGTTAATTGATCAAGCAACAATCGATGTGCCATCCTATTTTACCTTGGTCACCACATTTTTACTGAGATTTCTTGTAATCATCTATAGACAGCCATTTACTTCATCTGTGTAGATATGTCTTGATGTACAACATCAACATCAATTATGTGCTTCTATAATCTCAGGGAAACTATCAGAAATTTTTATTATGCGCTTCTATAAGCTCAGGGAAGGGAGCAGAAATTTCTATTATGTGCTTCTATAATCTCGGGGAAAGTAGCAGAAATTTCTATTATGTTTTTCTATATGGTCAAGAAAAGTAGATATTTCTAAGTATGTTCTTCTATAAAACCAGGGAAAGGAGCAGCTATCGTGAAGTCGATATACTTCCCAGCCATGGCGAGAGGGTTCTCATCATGAATCAGGCAGTCCTTCCATGGATCGGTATGATGGGAGGTCGTGGTTTCAACCACTCCGTCTGGATGTTATACATACGGTCGCATGGTTTAAGGCAGCTATATATATATATATATATATATATATATATATATATATATATATATATATATATATATATATATATATAAATATATATATATATATATATATATATATATATATATATATATATCTTCGGGAAAGCTCTGAGGGCACGAGGCCGGACATGCAAGACACTCTTCAAGCTAAAGTAAAGAAGCCTTACATTGTCGCGGATGTCCAGTGAGATCTCACGGGTATACTTCTGAAAGAGGATGAAGACAGTGATGTTGGTGTGTTGGATGTGTCTGGTGGCATTGCTGAGGTATGTGACCATCTTCTGCTCCATTGCTAGGTCATTGATAACTAGGACAAGTGGGTCTGTCCGTCGACCTGCGAGCAGCTTCTCCATTAGTGCCTTCAAGTTCTGTGTCTTGGCGAGTTGGCCCTTGTACCATTGTTCATTGCTATCGACTACCTCAGCAGTGGAGTTCAACACCAGGAGTATGTATTGAGACTGTAGGTGTTCTGCCAGCAAGGCGCGAAGTGAGAGATTTCTCCCATGCCCCGAAGAGGCGATGGTCAACATCACCTACCCAGCGTTGGCCAGTCTACTGCTGTACTGTACTGAAATGTTCCCCGACGGTGGTTAGCACTTGTTTGGTTGTAGGTTCATCTATATCTGGGAGACTAAATGGGAGGACTTTCTGTATGAGTAACTTATTAGTAGCCATGTCTATTAAGAGGTCTTAAACATATTACAAAGAACCATGACTTCTTCACCTCAGGTAGTTGGAAGCTGGAGATATCATCTTTTACAACGTCAATGGTGATATGACTCAAGCGGATTGTACCTACCATTAGATTCTCTCCGTTTTGTTGGAATGAGCTCTGTTGTTCCAGCAGGTCCTTTACTAGGTCCTGCGCATAGGACTCAGCCATCGTCTTGATGGCAGCATGCTCATCAACTCTGAGTCTTGGCTTTATTGATAGCCAATTGGCCTACTGTATCAGTGCTTCCCACGATGTCTCTAGCTGGTAGGGTACCTCAGACTTCTCGAGGATCTCCCATCTCATCGAAGAGCGGGAAGTAGATGGGAGTAACGGTGTCATCTGAACAGATGCTTACCTCGCCCAAGTGAATCAAGCTTCCAAGCTCTTTGCTATCTAGGTATGTGAGCGCCAACGTCATTTTCTGAATTACACACGCATGCACATCTTAAACTCATTCTTATCCCCTGTAAAATAGGTGGCTGAAGAAAATATGTAGCAGTACTGTCCCTCTGCATGGACATTACTTGGGGCTAACCATGATTCCCCAGCATAGCGGATCCCGAGGCCTGCTGCTATTGCCTCATGGTTCATCTTGCGATATAAGCAGCTTAAACCTGGACCTGCTTGGCAAAGCTCACGGCTACTCGCATGATGATTCAGTGGTGATGTGAGACTCATGACAGATGCCTTCTCTCATGTGCGCCAGAGCAGTGCCCTCAGCCAGGAGACGGGCTTTATCACTGTCCTTCTTGGCCACACCAAGTTGGTGGCCAGGATGCGATTGAGTTTGGCCCGAAACTCAGAGTTGGTCACCCACATGTCCTGACAGAAAAGAATACTGTTCCTCACCTTCCCCCCAATCCACTTCCGCTCCGACTGACATCATGTTGGCAGCTTTACATCCCACGCACTTGGTCCCGCCACTAGCTGCGAGCCCGAGGACCTAGAGTCAGGTAAGGATGGCCATCCTGAGGTCCTGGATGGCCAGTTGTAGGCTGTCTATGACTTTGCCGGCTAGGGACCGGGCGAGTTCATCTTGATGTGCTGTCATTGTGCGTGCGTGCATGCATGCGTGCGTGTGTGTGTGGTCATGGTTTATAAAGATATCGTAAAAACTCCAGCCTGACATGTGGTCGTGCCTGGTCAGACGTAAGCCAGAGCACTTGTATCCAGACTGAATACGACTGCTTCCATTATAGGGCTGCGCTAGGTCATTACTTTCGCCACAATGGTATGCGAGGAACTGCATGGCAATGTTTGGTATGAGATGTGTTATCCCAAGACAGTGCTCGAGGACCCCACTCGCCACTGTAATGAGGACAGAGGCGGCGGCAGCAGTGTGACCTCATTACCACCTATCACTTTCACCACAAGCACATTCGCCGCCATGTTGCTGGCGACATCAGCTGCCAGAGGCTTAGTCTGTGTCAGTATCTTCTGGGTCTTGCTTTTGAGCAGGTTTTCTACCTTCTGAAGACAGGCCTGACTCTCTGCAGTGAGAAAGATAAGCAGATCTGCCCAGTCTGCATCTGCTAACCGATGAGGTCGATATTCAGTGATATCCATCTCTATGCAGACAGTTTAAACATGGCCCATCTCCCGAGGTACTATGATGTCTTCCGCACAGAGTTGAAAGGCTACAAGAAGAAGACACTGGATGAGCTTGCTCAGCTGTCTAGTGCTGAGGTAACGAAGGAGCTGACAGCCTTGAAGCTCTACCTAGGGTTTGGTAGGGGATAGTTCTGCTTCATCGAATACCTCATCATGGGTGAGAGTGTTGTTGAGCAGCTCCTGTGGGCGAAGGCATTCTATAAGGATCAGGAATACTTAGGATACATCTTTCAGTTACTACAGACAGCCATGGCATCCCACAGACTCAGAGTTGAATAACGCTCTGCGCTACTACAAGCTGGAAAATGCTGTCCCTCTGAACCACCCAGCCCTTGGCTGTCTGTGCTGGCGGGATGCATAGGGGCGGTTGGGCAAACCAAGCTAGTTTAGGCAATCTGGCTCACATCCACGACACCCCTCTAACTGGTCTAGAGCGAGAGGGCGGTGAACAGGACTATCTAGCTGATCTACTTGTGGAGAAGGCTGGAGATGAGCACGGCAATATTATACCACCGGCACGATCTGCTGTACGTTTCAACCTCGAGGGATAGATTCTGCCTGACAGTGTCAATCTGCTGTAGTCGCCACCAGTGGACTGTGCCATCCCCCCCCCCCCCATCAGTTTCCAGGGTGGGATATAGTTCAGGTTGCTTTCGCCACTCTGATTTAGCAGCCATGATATAAATCAGGACTTGAACTGGGTTCATCGCCCGTAGGACCTGCCGATGAGACATCGTTGGATTCACCGTGAAGAGGCTGGTGAACTTGTCAGCTTTTAGTATGACATCTTGGATCACGTAGTTTTCGCGAAAAAAACTTCTCCAGAACCACCGGTTCAGTTTGGATCAGGTCCAAATTTAGGAGATAGTATTAGGTACTTATTGTAATTAAAATTTGTTCCAGAGATGTTGATATTTCAAGAATCATGGTCGCCGTGGACCAATCAAAATGTAGCATATTTGGCAGCCATATTGTATTTTTGTATTTAATGGATTTGATGCCAAAATTGGTTTTTATAGGTTTTATAGAACCACTGTGAAATTTGGGAAATATCATTAGGCACTTAGGGTCATTACAATTTGTTCACGGGAAGGTGATACATAAAAGAACATGGCCGCCATGGACAAAACAAAATGTAGCATGTTTGGTTACTATATTGGATATTTTTGTCAAATGGATTTTGTAGTGGAAATTGGGTTTTTTATTGGTTTTTGCGTATGTTAATTTTAAATTAGTTTGGATAAACGGGTTTGCGGCCATCTTAGATTGTTTGGATTGTTTTCACGGCAGAAGTTCCCATACTATAGGATATTTAAAATATTTTCTGCTTGAGAACCACTAGGCCGATTTCAATTATATTTGGCTGGAAGTATCTTTGGGGCACGGAAATCCAAGTTCGTCAAACGGAGCTGATCGGCCATCTTGGATTCTTCTAGAGAACTTCTTGACCGATTTTAGCCAAATTTGGTAGGACGCATCGTTGTTCTTGTTGCAGATCTAGCCAAACCTTAGGGTTCTACTTGTAGTTGATAACCTGTCTATTTGAAATGCTTATGTTCCATGTAAGGGTTACATGTCCGTTGGGCCTCTTGTTTTGGAACACAGCCAAAGTTGTGGAACCCTAGTATATGGTCAAACTCTTTTATGTGTTAAGATTTGATCCAGAGTCGGACCAGTAGTTTCCGGGATATCCACAGATCCAGAATTTGATCCTATCCGTATCAGGGTTCTTTTAATTACCCGGATCACGTCCAACATATGGAAATCATCTTCCATGGCAAGTTTCTTAGTTCTGTTCAAATTTGAGCCAAATTGGATCAGTAGAGTTTTAGATATAGCGCTGAATATAATTTTGTGACTGACTAACTGACTGAGGGCAAGGCGGTTTATTGAGCTGCTAAAATTACTTATAGTTTCTGATTATTCGCATGCTAAAGAGAAATGTAGTTATACACGCAATGGACCTTTCAATTTTAGCTATGCCCCGCCCAGCTCTAGCTAAGCTCCACCCACACCTCGCTCGCGTTGGCGTAATGTGATCGATCGATCTCTGAACTCTGACTCAATTTCCAGACAATTATACAGGTAAGCTGCTGAATATTTTGAAACTAATTTGACTGAGCGCTGTTGCTGACCATGGCAGCAACAGAGTCCAGGCAAATTAGTTTCAAATATTCAACAGCATGTTTATTAAATAGTAGAGATATACAATTCGTACAACGTGTCCGACTATTAAGAGTTAAAGACGGGCCAAATAGAATTATTTATGACGTAATGATTATGACGTCATCCTACATGCCGCTTGGCTGATTATGACGTCAGATTGATAAATGGATACTCTGGAAAGGTGAATTACGGCCTGTAGATGACTTCACAGACATTGTGAAAGCATCTCTTCGTGTCTACAATACAGCTCAGAAATTAGTCAACGTATTTAAAAAAAAAAATAGAAACATGTTAGTAAGAAATGTTTTGTTGAATATTTTGAACATAAATATAAAGAGCCCACACCTTTAAACAAGGGCCATAACTCTGGTTCATTAACACTAAACTATTGGATACGCTTGTGAAAATACATTTGTTTCGTCAATTGTTGATGGATTAAATCCAAATTTAGCAGACTCAAATATGTATTTGACCCATGAATATAAAGAGGCCGAAACTTTAATCAATGGCCATAAATATGGTTCATTAAAATGTGTAAAACTATTGACCCCTGTGGTTAAAATACATTTGTTTCGTCATTTGTTGCTGGGATTAAAACCAGATTTAGCAGATACGTTCTTTCAGACAATGTATATTTGCCCTATGGACATGAAGAAACCGTGACTTGAAATAAGAGTCATAACTCTGGCCGACTGGCTCTTTAAGACGCTTTTAAATATTGAACCCGATGGGGAAAATACCCTATGTCAGTTTTTGTGAATTGTTAATGGATTAAAACAAAACTTGGGACAAATCTTTCTCTATTACACTTTAATCATTTGACAATAGAGTCAGGGATGACTGCGCCGTTGATCAATGGTACTTTTCACGTTGCTCAATAATGTCAATGACACCAATATTCTTGCATTTCTCATCCAGATTTTTTACTGTGACCATTATCCCATTAGCAAAAGTCATCTGTTAAAACACTTGAACCATTTGAGAATAGCGTCAGCGACGACTGACCCATTGATCAATGGTACTTTTTCCGTTGGTCAATATTGTCAATAACGCCAATATTCTTGCATTTCCTCTCCATGTCTTTGCCTGTGACGATTGGCCCATTCATAAATGGCATGCGTTATGTGTGCCCCAAGAGTCAATGGTATTTTCTCTGTTGGTCAGTAATGTCAGACATATATTACCGCACATATTTTCATATTTCCGGCCCATTTGTTTTCCAGGGACCCTTGACCCATTGATCATTGACATCAGTTACGCTTTCCCCATTGGCAAGCGTTTTTTGTCACATTGATCAATAGTGTAAATGACACTTGATTTGTTTGGCATTAGTGTCAGAGATGAGTGTCTCATTTGTCAATAATGTCAAGGACCCTTGACACATTTGTCTATGGCATCAGTTACGCTTGCCTCATTGACCAAGGGTGCTTGATCTATTGGACAAGTATGTCTGTAACACTTGCCTTATTGGTCAATACTGTCAGGAACCCGTCCGTTGGAAAATGACATCACTTATGTTTACCTCGTTGGTAAATTGTGTCAATGATACTTTACTGATTGCTCAGTAAGACCAAGGACCATAGTTGCATTGGTCAGTTGCATCAGTTGCGCTTGTCCCATTGGCATATGATGCCTGTCCCATTGATTAATAGTGCCAGTGACACTTGCATTGTTAGTCATTAGTGATAAGGATGATCGCCTTATGTGGTAATACTGATAAGGACCATTGCCCCATTGGTCTATGTCAACAATTATGCTTGCCTGATTGAACAATGGTGCATGTTGTACATTAATTAATGTAAACATGTTTCCGGTTCCTAATCAGCTAGGCGAGCACTTGGACGATTTATTATGTTTTGGAACCATGTTAAGTTATTTCTGACCTTACTGTAATACATCAAAGTCGTCGTCGTTCATTCACTCAATATTCCTCTAGAATAACCATACATGCATGGGAATTATTCGGTATTCGTGATATACGATTTCATTTGCTAATTACTAACCCCGCAGGCGCCGGTTGGCATCACAGTAATTGTCTATATACCGAGGCAATTAATTATTTTATTAACTCTCTCTCATGTACACTAACGTAATTATCTGGTTGCACAAGGGTGGCAGTGGGATTGTGTGACCGATGGAACGATGCATAGAGGCAATATGGCCAATTACGTTCAGTATCAAGCCTTATATAGCGCAGTTTGAGTGGCATGCACTAATCAATATAACGATCGCACACAACTGAAAATGGCAGAAACCGACAACGCAGCATGATCTAACATCCTCTTCGCTTAAACTAATGTTAGCTTCAACCAATAAATCAATTTGGAAAGTCGTCATAATCTTTTTCTGTAATTGTAATGGACCTGGTATATTAATTTTATTATTGCATGCGATTTATTTGTTAAAAAACCCGTCTATATCCATATTTATTATTGTAGGGTTCTTTCCCAATACCTTTGTGTTTACCAGGTTGATGATGTAATCAAATAATATGTATTAGCTATGTATCAAGTTAGTAAGAACACAGAAATTTTAATATGTCTAGATGTTTGGACGGTTCTGCCTTGATCAACGGCCGCGCGGTCAACGTCAATGCTTAGCAGCTAATTAGTTGATGACAATAAATAGGTCGTATTCTCTGAGAATCGTTGATAAATCTCTGCGTTAGATCTGTCTTTGCGCGTTTACTAACTGCAATATCTGTTGGATAATCTAATTGTTATTGAGTGTTTGCACATATAAGAAACAATGTTCAAACGCTATCATCGACCCTCTATAAATCATCTGATTCACATACGAATCTCTATTAACCCTTTAATACTCATATCAGCCAAAAATGGTTTCTGCAGTGGTCTTGAGAAATGTCCAAATTTGCAGACCTAGAGAAGACTTTTTGAAAATTTAATTCCATCTACAAAAGCCACCCAAAAGCCCCAAGAATCAACCTGGTAGCTACATAAAAAATCCAAGATAACATTCAAGATAGCCGGCATTCATGAATCCATTTCCTTAACAAATCATATGATGTCATAATCAACTACGCGACGTGTATCCTGACGTCATAATAAAGGGGAAATAATGGAATGGAAAAATATTCACGTCATAAAAAGATTAACCCTGTATTTAACGCTTAATAGTCCGACACGTACGAATTCATAGAATCGCGATAACGTCATCTCAATCAAATTTCCCATAATCCCATAGGAGCGACGCCATTTTTGGAGAGGCTAATTTCCTCTTTAGTAAGTAGTAAGTTTGCCCCCCCCCCCCCCCCCCACTTTCATGGACGCCGATCTTAAAATGCCCGGATGTGCGAAACTGAATTGTATGTTTTTGCTATTTAAGAAACATGCTGTTGAATATTTTGAAACTAATTTGACTGGGCGCTGTTGCTGGCATAGGCAGCAACATCACCCAGTCAAATTAGTTTCAAAATAGTGTAGCCTTGATCCGGATAATAACACCCGGATTGAATAAGATTTGAGATCTATGAATATCTGGGAAATTACTTGTCCGTTTTGGCAAAAATGTTAACACAGGAAATGGTGTGACGTTATACAAGGATTCCCAAACTTTGAGGGTGATCCGGGGGACACACCCCCCCCCCCACCCCCCTGGGGGAAATCGATTTTAATACTATTTTGACATAAAATGAGGGCGAGGCTCTGCATTCTCTGATTGCTCGTGTTGCTATAGTATCGTATTATATTTGATTACCCACTTTGGCTAAAATCATAGCCATAGAAATACAAGCGTTATGCCATAGGCAATATTTTATGATAGAATAATTTGTGGGATCATTTTATGATAAATTAATTTGTGTCCCCCATATTTTCATAATAGCTATACTAATTTGTCGTCCAAGATGGCCGCCATTCTTGGGTTTTTTTCCTGTATCTGTTGAGTCACGTTAACTCAGCTCAGGCGCGATGCAGATAAATGTTTTGTAACACGAGGAACACTTATAAATGATTGGTGTCCTGTCCCCCAAATTTTCACGATGGCACATAAATATGTCATCCAAAATGGCCGCCATGCACTCCTGATTGCTATGTTTTTCTATATCTGATGAACCACTTAAGTATTACAGGTCATGATTTTCATATTGCATTGTTGAATCGGTGTAGGGATGCTGAAAAGAAGCTGTACACTGCTGCCATGTGTTTTATATCTGAAGTTTTGAGAACCTTGGTGTCGCGTCTTCTCTTCACTGACGTAACCCGTACCAAGCTGATGTCAATATTCTATCTTTTACTGTGCCAAAATCAAAGAAACTGATGTTAATTTTTCAGCAATTTTCGTGGAAGATGTTACTCTCTACGACAGCAATATCTTCCACCAAATTTGTTGAAAAATTAACACCAGTTCGTCTCTTAATTTAATTAGAAAATGTTAACATCATGGTGGTAACGGATAACCCCTTGAAGACGAAATGTCAAACACCAAAAATCATGTACTGTAATACTTAATCACTTGTGTATTTTGAAACTAATTTTGCCGCCTATAGACGCGAAAGGTTCCTGTCAAATTAGCTTCAAAATATTCAACAGTTACCTTGAAATTGGGATTCTGGGTATTCAGGGTTCTAAGGGTTAAGACATGACTTGCTTTGGAACAAACATATAGTGTGTTATATAGCATCTATATGCTGGAAGGTATGGTAACTAAATGAGATCTCGGCGGATCAGGCACTGTGGGCCTAAATGTTCACATCATCATGCAGCAAATAAACCTATTATATTGTTGCTAAAACAGCCAAGATGGCTTCTCAGGGAGCATAAATTTAATAATTATCACCCACCCACCCACCCACCCACTCACCCACCCACCCACCCACCCACTCACTCACTCACTCACTCACTCACTCACTCTTGTCCCTGCAACTCCCACAGTTTGATAGAGAATTGGACGATGCTTGACAGGATGATTGTATACCACACAGAGATATGCCTATTGTTAAGAGACTTTTCATAGGTCATGCATGGCTGATTTTCTTTTGTTGTGGGTTTTTGGCAAAAAAGAAAGCTCCGTGAAATTTCGGTAGACGAGTCCCAAGACTCTTGTTGCTGCAACTCCCACAGTTTAAGAGAGAATTGGATGAAACTTGATAGGTTGACTGCATACGCCAAAAAGGTGTCTAATATTAAAAGTCTTTGCTGCAGTCATGTATGACTGATTTTGAGGGAGGGTACTTGGAATTTCGGGCCAAAACATGACATATTGATACATGCGTATTCTTATTGCTACTGCTCATATAGTTTGAGAGAGAATTAGATGAAACTTGACAGGATGACTGTACACCACACAAAGTCACAAAATGCCGCCTAATGAGAAACAGTTTTTGCATCGGGCATGCATGAATGATTTGATGTTGTGGGAGGTGGGCAAAGCATGAAACTCTTCCTACACTTTGAGAGAGAATTAGATGAAACTTGACAGGATGATTGTACACCGCCCAAAGATATGTCTAAAGTAAAGTTTTTGCATCGGCTCCCTGTTGGACGTCCTCTCCCCCCCCCCCCACACCC
The DNA here is from genome assembly GCA_034401795.1 of Chaetoderma sp. LZ-2023a. Classification (NCBI taxonomy): domain Eukaryota; kingdom Metazoa; phylum Mollusca; class Caudofoveata; order Chaetodermatida; family Chaetodermatidae; genus Chaetoderma; species Chaetoderma sp. LZ-2023a. Next base: position 36,078,396 of record CM067360.1, on the reverse strand, counting down.
ACACCCAGCCCCCCCCCCCCCCCACACACACCTCCACTCCCACCCCGACCCCCACTCCCCCCACCCCATTCACCCACGCCGAGTTGGAATGGTTACACCGTCTTTACATATAAGTCCTATAAACTATAAAAGTGTTCCTTTATGTGGACATGTTTCTACATAATTTATTTACTCTATACATTGTGTAGATACAATCCCCATGCTGGAAAATACAATCTTCTCGAAAGATTGACATACAGTAAAGCTCAGAAATAGCCAAAAATATTTCTAAAACAAAATAAAACGTACTGTTGAATATGGTTGACTTAATTTGATTGGAAGACATTGCTGCCTATGATAGCCTATGATAGCCTATGATAGCAATGACTTCCAATCAAATTAAGGCAAAAACATTCAACAGTACATTTTTTACATCGTGTTCAAAATTATACTAACTAACATCGGGGATTTTTTGGAAATGTTTTAACTTATTCGTGAGCTTGGATATTAAGCATTAACCCTATAATGACTAATTCTGGTAAAGAAAACCCGATATATTTGCTTATTGAATGTCCATTTGCAGGCAAAGAGAAGAGTATTTTTGAGAATTTACCACTTGAATACCTGGCTCGATTATCGAGCCAGTCATATCAGTGGCAAAATTTTCAAAAATACTCTTCGCATGGCTTGCAAATGGTCATTTCTCAAGATGACTGTAGAGGCCGGATTAATTAGCTTTATAGTATGCATTGGTATCTGGTCTCGTCTTTGCACGGTGAATACAGTTCAGCTATTATACGATACATTACGTGACAATGAATATCTTCCACCTAATGCCCCATTCTTTGTATAATTCTACTTTTCTCAATCGCATAGAAAAAAATACAAAGATATTGTTGCCCCCAATTCTGGATGGTGGAATACGATAATAGATGAAACTCTTTAAATCTATAATCCGCGTCGATTTCATTTACAGTTTCAATAGTTGTCGGACCAGTTCTCCCCATTGGCACGAAGAACAATATTTTGTTTCTACTATCTTGGTGTGGTGATTGGTGGGTGTGTTGCGGAATAGTTAAAGCTTAAATATTCAAGGTTTTAACCGTCCGACTACTGAGTTTTGTGTGACTTTCCAGAGGTTAGGCCTATATCTCTGGAGCTTCTAAATATTTTGAAAACAATTTGACTGAAAGTTGTTGGTGGCTTAGCCGCCAACAACTTCCAGTCATATTGTTTTCAATATACTCAGCAAGTCAAGAGTTTTCGATCATTGAAATTATTCTCAGGTGGCTTGGTGCAGTGAGACAGTTAAATAATCATGAAGACAATTGTTTCTTAACTCGATCGTGAACATATGAAATGTTCATTCTAGGATCTAATCCTGCCTGATGCCAAAGAACACCACGCAGGCACGCACGCACACCCACACACGCACGCACGCACGCACATCCTTTTGAGATATCATAAATGTATGAATGTCTTAAAAATATATTGGATGCTTATGGGGTACGGAGCATTGTAGTGAGCGTTTTTCTTATGCTATTGACTGTAATTAACATCTAAAGCGTTTATACATTTCTCACAAGAGAGATAGGTGTCTATTTCTACAGTCCGTATCTCAGTGATTAATGACAACGACCTCCGTCGTAACCGTCCCCAAGATCCAGAAATTGATCCGAATCAAGACTAAGGCCGTGTTCTCACTGGAGAGTAATTGGGAATAACTCCATACCTCAGTATTGCTTTACGCCGGTTAAGTCTCTAGTGAGAAAACGGCCTTAGATTGGGAAATCCTAGTTTACTGTAGCAAAATGTCTTCTGTTAAGATTTCAGTCAGATGACTGTCAAGATGAAATTGCATAACCTTGACCTCCGTGGTACACCCTTAACACCGAGACAATATAGTTATTAACTAATAATGTCCAACAACACTGATACTATCTATAAGCCTACATAGCATAGGCAGAGGCCCTTGTGGGCGCCCCATTTTCCGAACTGACTGAAGCATAGTATAGGCGAAGAAGGATTTATTGACCTGCGGGCTGAACTGGTGGCGTTGTTGGGGGTGATTACCCCTCCATAGGAAGTGGGTATCTTGTGTTCTCGCAGCGCAGATAATTAGAAAATTCGATGCTCTAAAATATATTTCCTGCGTTTTAAGTAATAAACAGCATTCTTTTGCTTCCGTACGTTGGCTATAATCACAATGCAGAAAACTCGCGCATGGGACAGACGATACCACTCACCCCCGCCCTGGTTCCAGCCGGAGGGGGCTCTTTTACCTCCCCCAGGTTCCTACGCCTATTAGGCCAAGAGCAATAAGGTCAAACCTGGAAGCAATTGGTAACAAGCTGAAATTTTCCAGGAAACGTCCAGCGTAATACGCTAAGAGACCTATTAAAAGTCCCGGGATGTCCTTCTTATGCATGCTAAACCGGCAATTCAAGATGGCATCCAATATGGCCACCATTCTCTAGTTTATCTTATCTTCTCAGCCAGGCGTGTTAGAAAATCATTAATTGCATGATTAAAAAGTAAAATCTCAAAATTCAAGATGCCGACCTAGATGGCGTCCAAAATGGCCGCCATTCACTATCCTATCATATCCTCGCAGACAAACATGATAGAAATGCAAACGAGGTGTCTAATCATACGTTTTCAATCACAAGGCATCCAATAAAACCTTCAATTTCTAGATTAAAAATCGAGATCTGAAAATTCAAGATGGTGGTCAAGGTGGCGGCCATTATTCTCTATTCTATCATATCTTTGGTACCAGACGCGATAGAAATTCAAATAAAGTGTCTAGACAATAGGGTCAATCAAGTTCGACTCCTAACCATAGTTAGCTATAGCTAACTAGAGTACCAGCCGAACTTCAAATAGTTAACTAGCTAGTCAACTGTAGTCAACCGAGCACCCGACCTCGGTTCAGATGGTTGGTCCGATATTTGCGTAAATTTCAAAATGGCGGACACCGATCGCTTGCCACGAATAAATGCGTATAACAGTGTAAATATTTCACTAAATAACTTAGGTTTGATGAAATTATGCTTTCCCATTGCATGTCAATGTTCCCAAGCCCATATTTCTTCCCACGTTATGCCATATGAACGCTTTTTGACGTCTTAGCGGACAAAAATAACCCATTTTCGTAGGTCATCAAAACATACGACAGAAAGGGTTAATGGAGACTGGTATCCGGTTCTAAATTTTCTGCAATAGTAATTCAATAGGGAACCGGGTACCAACAAACTATAGTCGACTACGATCAAGTTCGACTGGGCATAGCAACTGCATATGATCAGTAAACCAGAAAACTGACTATAGTTAGCGAGTCGAACTTGACCTAGCTTTCAAATACACGCAATCAAATGGATGAATCCAGTTTTAGTCATGCCCCGCCCGCCCATCTCTATAGTTAAGCTCCACCGACACTTCGCCCATGTTGGGATCGATCGATCCCTGAACTCCCTGACTATCAATCTCCAGAAAACGATACGGGTAAGCTGTTGAATATTTTGAAACTAATGTGACTGGTTGATGTTGCTGCCGATTGCAACAACAGCGCCCAGTCAAATTATTTTCAAAATATTCAATAGAAGCGATATTAGTATTTTATCCAAGAATCTAATGCATAGCAAACATATCGTACATGAATATGAAATGTTAGAAAGCATGACATTCTCTACGAAACGATTATAATCATCCGACTATATGGATTGGCATAAATGTCTGTGAATACCAACCCTTCTAATCTGTGTATGCATCTGAAGCGAGGCAGCGGTAATGGCGGCAGTATGGAATTGTTCGTGTCGTAGTTACTTATATATCTATCCATTGTAGATACACCAGGCAGTTATAATGCGTGTGTTACACACGCGTACTGACATACGGTACTGCGTGCTGTATTTACAATGGCTTGTATGCAGATATGATGATAATGACCAGGGACGAACTTAGGACTCAGGGGCCCCTGTGTAAAGGTTTCTGAAATTGTTACCCGGGGACCTCGGAACTTCTGTCAAGATGGCGAAAAAAGGTAGTGTCCAATTTCGACCGTAATAGTGACGGGGCCCCTGCGTTCAACGGACTGTGAAATTTGGTCACATCAGTTTTATACAGTACAGTTCCGAAATAATTTGAGATATTTCAAACACAAAAATAAAAAAGATAATGTTGAATATTTTGAACATAATTGAAGTGTAAGATATTGCTGCCTAAGGCAGCAATGTCTTCCAATCCAATTATGTTCAAAATATTCAACAGGACATTTTTATATCGTGTTCAAAGTTGTTTTCTTTTGGAAACATTCTGACTGATTTATGAGTTGTGCTATATGTGTGGCGTCTACGCGTGTAACTTGAAGCTATACAGGGGGCCAAAATTAAGACAAAAATGTTTTTTGTGTCACTTTTGGGAGGCCCTGGAAATGTGGGGGCCCTCTGCAAATGCACATGTGGCACTGCCTTAAGTTCGGCCGTGATAATGACGGCGAGCGGTTATGTTCTGCGACGGAAAGATGTGGAATCTTTCTTTGGCTGCAGGCAAGTCTTCTTGAACCGTTTTAGCTATGACCGGCCGATCTCTAGCTAAGTTCCACCCATGCTTTAACCGTGTATGAATCGATCGATCCCTGCACTATTTGAATCTCACTTCCCAGAAAACTATACAGGTAAGCTGTTGAATATTTTGAAACTATAGTTGACCGGATGCTGTTGCTGCCTGTGCATGGGCAAATTAGTCTAAAAAATATTCAACAGAATGTTTGTTAAATAGTAGACATACAATAACGCTTAGTCCGTCAACAGTTAAGCGTTCGTGACGAACTTATCTACGTCATTCATGACGTAATTGATTACGATGTAACCCTTCATGGCACGTGGTTGATTATGATGTCATATGATTGATGGATAAACTGGAATCCCTCATTTCTTTGGTATTCGAAGAACAAGTCCAAAGATTAGCCATTGCCTCTCTTCTACTCTTGTAGATAGTGGAACGATATCGCGCAGCTTGTAAAGTGCAGCGTTTGAGATTTGTCAATGGAGTCGGCAATAATCATAAGGAAGGATTCCAGTTTATCCATCAATCATATGATGTCATAATCGACTACGTGACGTGTAAGATGACGTCATAATCATTTACGTCATGTATGACGTAGCTAAGTTCTTCACGAACGCTTACTTGATGACGGACTACGTGTTGTTGTACGAATCGTAGGGCATATGTCTCAATACTACTTAATCAACATGCTGTTGAATATTTTGAAACTATTTGACTGGACTGGAAATTAATAGTCAGGGAGTTCAGGGATTGATCGATCCCAACACGGGCGAAGCCAGTGTGGGTGGAGCTTAGCTAGAGATGGGCTGGGCGTAGCTAAAACTGGATTCCTCCATTCGCGATGGCTCGTAGACAAGTGTTTGTGATGACAAGGTTCAAGTTTGTTCAAGAAGGACTATGGAACTATCAAGCCGTTGTACAGCATTAATATTGAGAAATATGAAGTGTAGCATCGTATATGTGTATATCTATCTATATGTAGATACAGATAACCATCGCAACCATTACGCTTACCCACATGGATCGTCGTTGTAGTACTCGTACGGTCGCACATCGCCGATGATTTCCGAGTGACGTCATCACGGAGCACTCGAGACGAGCAAGCCAGACGGTGCCTGTAGCGGACTTTTCCAGTTTTAGCTATGCCCCGCCATCTCTATCTAAGCTCCACCCACACCTCGTTCGCGTTGGGATCGATCGATCTCTGAACTCCCTGGCTATCAATTTTCAGAAAACTATACAGGTAAGCTGTTAAATATTTTGAAACTAATTTGACTGGGCGTTTATGGCAGCAACAACGTCCAGTCAAATTAGTTTCAAATTATTCAACAGAATGTTTATTAAATGGTAAAGATATAAAATGTGTACAACGTGTCGGACTATTAAACGTTAAAGTCTGACTATATCGAGTCATTCATGACGCCATGATTATGACGTCATCCTACACGTCGCGTGGTTGATTATGACGTCATATGATGGCTGAATAAAATTGGAAAGGTCCACTGAACAGAGCTGGAGCTGACTCTGAACGTCTCTCCGTGTACATGGCGTATAATGCAGCTCAGAAATACGTTAAATGTTTCTAAAACAAGCAAAAACAGAAACATGTTAGTAAGAAATGTTATGTTGAATATTTTTGTACATTATTAAGTCACCTGGCCTGAAAGGTCAATTGAGCTTATGTCATGACGACCGTCTGTCGTGTGTTCATCGTCCCTCCGTCCGTCGTCCATCCATTTTCGGTCGTCCGTCTGTCAACTTTTCCTTTAAACGACTTCTTCTCAAGATCCACTGGGTCGATTTCAATTATATTTGGCTGGAAACATCCTTAGAGTATAGGAATTCAAGTTTGTTCAAACGAAGCCGATCGGCGAATTTGGCTGGCAGCCATCTTGGATTTAGGTCGATTTTAGGAAATGTCTAAAATTCTTCTGAAACCGCTTGTGGGATTGATGCAAACTTCATGAAATATGATCTATGGCAAGAGCTGAACCAAGTTTGTTCAAGGGAACTTGATTGGTTAAATGGTTCGGCGGCCATGTTGGTTTACCTAGTTTTAGTGAAAACGACTTCTTCTCCAGAACCGCTTAAGGGATCGGGCCGAAATTTTACAGATATGATTATGGACTAGTGCTATTAAAGGTTGTACAAGGGAAGTTGATCCGTCAAACAACATGGCCGCCGTGGGCCAATCAAAATATAGCTTGTTTGGCAGCTATATTGGATTTTTTTATTTGATGGGTCTTGAGGCCGAAATTGGTTTTATATATGTTTCTGGGTATTCTGATCTCAAATTTGCAATTTTCCAAACTGTCAGATAAACGTTTGGCGGCCATCTTGGATAATTTTCCCGCCAAAAGCTCCCATACTAAAGTAATGGGAAATGTAAAATGTCTTCTCGAGAACTACTGGACCGATTTCGATTAAATTTGGCAGAAAGCATCATTAGGACATAGAGATTCAAGTTTTTTCAAAGGAAGCTGATCGGCCAATTGGGCCGGCGGCCATCTTGGATTTCGGACAACTTTTAGAAACGTCTTTAAAAATCTTCTCCGAAACTGCTTGGGGGTGGGGGGGGGGGGTGGGTGGTTGATACAATCCCCATGAAATATGATCTAGGGAACGAGCTGAGCCAAGTGTGATCAAGGCAACTTGATTGGTCAAATGGTTCGGCAGCTATGTTGGTTAACATAGTTTTAGCGAAAACAACTTCTCCAGAACTGCTTAAGGGATCGGGACAAAATTTGGCAGATCTGATTAGGGAATAAAGGCCATTCAAGTTTGTTCAAGGGAAGTTGATCTGTCAAAAACATGGCCGCAGTTGGCCAATCAAAATATAGCGTGTTTGGCTGCCATATTGGATTGGATGTTGAGGTTGAAATTGGTTTTATATGTGTCTTGGGGTATTCTGACCTCAAATTTGCAACTTTCGAAACTGTCATATAAAGGATTTGGCGGCAATCTTGGACCGTTTTTGCAGCCAAATGCTCCCATACTAAAGCAATGGAATTTATTTAATGTCTTCTCGAGAACTACTGGGACGATTTCAATTATATTTGGCAGTTAGCATCCATATGGCATTGAGATTCAAGTTTGTTCAAAGGAAGTCGATCGACCAATTGACCGGCGGCCATCTTGGATTTCGGCCGATTATTAGAAACGTCTTTAACAATCTCCTTCTCCGAAACGATTTATGCGATCGGTTCAAAACTCATGAAATATGATCCAGGGCAGGAACTGGAAGAAGTTTGTTCACTTGTGAACTTGATTCTCCGAATTGGTCGGCGGCCATCTTGGATGACCTAGTTTTCCCGAAAACGACTTCTTGCCCAGAACCGCTGAACGGATCGGGCCAAAATCTGGGACTAAGCGCCGTTAAAATTTGTTCAAGGGAAATTGATCCATCAAAAAACATGGCCACCGTGGGCCAATCAAAACGTAGCATGTTTGGCGGCCATATCTGATTTTTTTATTTGATGGATTTTGCGGCCGAAATTGGTTTTATATATGATTTTGGGTATTCTTATCTCAAATTTGCAATTTTCGAAACTGTCGGATAAACGGTTTGGCGACCATCTTGGATCATTTTCCTGCCAAAAACTCCCATACTAAAGCAATTGGGAAATTTAAAATCTCTTCTCGAGAACCACTCGGCCAATTTCAATTATATTTGGCAGGAACAATCCTTAGGTCATAGAGATTCAAGTTTGTTCAAAGAAACCCGTTGTGCAATTTGGCTAGCGGTCATCTTCGATTTTGGTCGATTTTTAGAAATGTCTTTAAAAATCATTGCCAAAACTGTTTGAGCGATTGGTTCAAAACTTATAAAATATAATTTAGGGCATGAGCTGAACCAAGTTTGTTCAAGGGAACTTGATTGACCAAATGTTTGGACGGCCATCTTGGATGGCCTGGTTTTCATGAAAGCGACTTCGTCTCCAGAGCCCCTGAACGGATTGGACAGAAACTTGGGAGATATGATATTGATGAGTAAGGGCCATTCAAGTTTGTTCAAGAGAAGTTGATACATAAAGAAACATGGCCTCTGTTTTCTTGTTACAAGTCTGCTCAACTCATTAGAGTTCTACTTATTGTTAATGACCATTCTAGTTAAAATGCGGATGGTCCAGCTGAGAGATACAGGCCCCTTGGGCTTCTTGTTGGATTTTAAGACCGTGCTTGCAATTCTGTTTTGGAAGTATGTTTAGTTATGTCTGAGAAGTAGTGTGATAATGCACGTATTATTATATACATCCGCTCAGGCACGGCGATAAAGATTCTTTTCCACATGCGTGTAATATTTTATATAAAACAAATTAGTCTGGGGGTGGGGAGAGGTGGGTGCAGGACCCCCCCCCCCCCCCCCCGTGTGTACCACCTCAGGATCCACCGCCATCATGATTGTTTTACTTATTGCTTTCTATGTAAAAGATTTGGACTTGTAACTTGTAACATATCATAACCTCCTTTGTAGGAGGCGTATTAATTGTGTCTTGGTCATCAACAATTAATAATAATTAACAATAATTAACATGTTCCCAAAAAATAAATTCTCACTACTTGTTTTCTAGGCATAAAAGAAAATCGCATCGTCGTCATCAACAGTTGTCATGTTAGGGGGTGGGGAAATTGTATTTTAAAAATTATTAATTATTAATTAATGACCATTCAAAATATTGTCTGTTCTTTCCTCTTCTGTTTTATGTAAATCAGTTGAATTATTATTTCACCAGAGGTCAATTTTGTTCGTTGCTTAAAATCTGACAAATATGCATTTCAGTAGCTGGCAACGCAGTTGTTATAGAGGCATATTTTGATGTTATTAGCTTAAGAAGTTAATAATAGACAGTCAGTGTCAATACTGGGTATGCCGCTAGAGATGGAATATGCGGGCGATGTGAAATTCATAGACGGGGAAAAGAAACCCCTTGACGAACTTCTCTCAGCTCCAAGCAGACTAGAAATTGAGAATCTCCTTATGAATGAATCCAAAACAGAGTTCACTCACATATACCTATCTACAAAGCATGAAACTAAAGAAAATGACGATCCACTTCGTGGCGGTGAACCATGGAGGAAAAGTACACTCCTGGGCTCGTTGCTCTGCAGTACTGCTGACATTGTTGCATGCTGCGCCATGGGGAACATAGCTTTCCAGTCCTTCTGCAAGCTATGGGTTCGTAGATCAAGGATACCCTTGATAAAATGGCGACGTTTGTACAATGCAACCTGCGAATCCTTGACGTTGTATAACTGTAACAGCTGGGCAGCTCCAAAGGCAGCTCTAGACAAACTTGATGCCTGCCACCGTAAACACCTAGGCACCATCACTGGACACCGATGGCTAGACAGCATAATTTCCAACGATGCACTATACAAGAGGTGTAATATGTCGTCGCTGTCTGTAAAAGTCGCCCAGCAAAGATGATCCATGTTTGGTTATGTGCTAAGGATGCCAGAAGAGACACCAGCACAGAGAGCCTTGGAATTCGCCCTACTCGGAGCCAGCAAATACAAAGCCAGGAGAGGACGTCATTGCATAAATCTGCTAAGCGTGCTACGAGGTGACCTCAAGAAAGCAGGACTCGGCACACTCAAGTCAAGAATGGACCATGAGGAAGCTAAGGATTTCGGCTGAGGACAAGGCGCAGTGGGTAAAAGCAAAGGACTGATTGCAGCTGTAGGATGTTTCTACTACTACAGTCGCAGAATACAGTGATCATACAATAGACACTTCTGACAAATCTAAAGAGTCAATGTTGATTTATTTCTTGAGATGCAAATCACACTATCAACTGACAGAATCTCTTTAGAAAGAAATATATATTTTGGCGTTATTAGCTTAAAACATAACGGATCTAAAGGGTCAATGTTAATTTATTTCATGGAAATTTGCTTCTATAACGGATAACAGATTTCCCTCTTTGAAAGTACTTGCAAAATGCAATTATGGGGAACTGGAAGATGAAATGACTTAACATCGCACTTAAATAACGTAGAGTAAGAAATGATCACGATTTTTGTGTTGGTGCCCACTACATAGCAGACAATACATCTGCTAGCCGTATTTGACCATAGCATCACTCAATTAGGGACCTTTGATCACTATCATCATCATCACCACCACCACCACCACCACCACCATGTCCACCGTCGTCGTTGTTGTCGTCATCACCACCACCACCAACACCACCGCTGCCGCCGTTGTGGTCGCCGTCATCATCATCATCATCATCATCATCATAATCACCACAACCACCACCACTACCACCAGCAGCATCGTCAGCACCATAAATCTCTTCCTGCACATTCAGTACCTTATCACGCTTCTCTAGATTATTTGCCACTGTGGAGGGGTTAACTCACCTTCACACCACATGAGCTCTAGTCGTTATGCCGTTACATTACAACCAATATCATTTGTTTCATGAATGTCTGTTTTGTATGCATGGCCTGTCGTTCAAATAGCTGCACGATATATAAACCCTCTATGTGCTCGTGAACGCAGATTCCTGCTAGATGCTTGGTACTGTCCACGTTTTTCTTCAGGTTCACTAGTTTGGCATTATCATGGAGATGTGAAGGGCAACATCGTTTGTTATTGGAGTCCTCTTACACATTCCGTAGATAAATCATATAAGTGAAGAAAATGTGTAAGAAACTCGATGAATATTAAACACTAATATTTTTATTATCATTTTGACCGTCCATATGTGAAGGTACACCGGAGTAATTTAAAGGTCGTTAAAGCATACTTCTTCCCAACATCATCGTTTTGGACATCCGTATTCACCCTTTTGCAGTAGCACATTTTGTTTGCATGTTTGATTTCTGACATAAGACTCGTTATATTGCTGGTGGCTCATTGAACAGCTCACTCCTGATCTCACCAAATCGCTTCACTTTGAGGAATCCAAGTCGAATGGCGAGTCCCATAACAAACACGGTTACATTTCATTTGTCCATGTAAATGACGTTGTGAAGAGTCGTGAATCAGGGGAAAGCTAAAACAATAGACACCATTAGCCTAGCAACACTAACTCCAAAGAGACATTGCCTTCACTAGCACACAACCAGGGTTGATCTATTAGGTAGGTATATATGGAAGAGAGCCTATCCATCAACACAAGACATCCTTGAACCAAATGAGAATAATAATTGGACTGAAGCCATCAGATTTTAAGGATGAGATACTATCCCATGTTGGCAGATGTTCTAGAACGCGAAAAGGACCCGGGTAATGGACCTTTCCAGTTTTAGCTATGCCCCGCTCATCTCTAGCTAAGATCAATCCCAACACAGCGAAGTGTTGATGGAACTTCCATCCACACTTCGCTGTGTTGGGATTGATCGATGCCAGAATGCGCTAACTATCAATTTCCTGAAAACTATACAGGTAAGCTGTTAAATATATTGAAACTAGTTTGACTTGGCGCTGTTGCTGCCATAAGGTAAGCTGTTGAATATTTAGTGCCTATGGCAGCAACACGGCCCGGTCAAATTAGTTTCAAAATATTTAAGAGAATATTTAACAAATAGTAAAGACATACAATTCTTACAACAAAGTATTGCCCGTCTTCAAATACGCGTACGTGACCTACTTATCTACGTCAATCATGACGTCATCAATTCTGATATCATTCTACGTAATTGATTATGACGTCATATGATGGATGGATAAAGTGGAAGGGTGAATTCCACTGCCGATGATGATAGTAGCAATGCCGGTGAGTCATCAGCATCTGATATGTCTGATAGTGGCTGCGACTAATTCACCTTTCCAGAGTACCCAGCCATCATATGACGTCATAATGAACTGCGTGGCGTGTACAATGACATCATAATGAATGACGTCGATAAGTACGTCACGAACGCATATCTGATGACGGTCTATGGGCTGTTGTACAAATTGTTTGCTTTTACTGTTTAATAAATATTCTGTTGAATATTTTGAAACTAATTTGACTGGGCGCTGTTGCTGCCTATGGCAGCAACAGCACCCAGTCTAATTAGTTACAAAATATTCAACAGCTTCCCTGTATAGTTTTCAGGAAATTGATAGCTAGGGCATTCGGGGATCGATCAATCCAAACACGGCGAGGTGTGGGTGGAGCTTAGCTAGTGATGGGCGGGGCATAGCTAAAAATGGAAAGCTCCATTGAGTGATGTTATGGTCGAATACAGCTAGAAGATTTGTTATCTGGTATGTAGAGCACAGCAATACAAGCACTTTGACTGATCAATTTTATACCATGTTCACATTATGTTCCGGCACCCACACCTCGATCGTGATGGGATCGATCGATCCGTGAACGCACTGACTATCAATTTCCTGAAAACTACACACGTTAGCTGTTAAATATTTTGAGATTAATTTGACTGTTGCTGTTTATTAAATGGTAAAGATATACAATTGATACGTGTCGGACTATTAAGCGTTAAAGACGGACTATATCAAGTCATTCATCATTATCATGACGTCATCATGCACGTCACGTAGTTGATTATGACGTCATGGATAAAATTGGAAATGTTCATTGCAAACAGCAGCAAAAGCTGGCTACATTGTGACGTCTGGTGACCTAATTACTCAACATATTTCCACATAGCATAGGCCTAAACGAAATTTCAGAGGACACTCAATTAAACATTTTGAGTGGCGATGTATTGCTCAAGATTATTAGCTCACCTGATTCCATGGCGACCGTTCGTCCATCCGTCGTCCATCAACTTTTCTTTTAAACGACTTTTTCTCAAGAACTACTGGGCCAATTTCAATTATATTTGGCAGGAATTATCCTAAGGGCATAGTGATCCAAGTTTGTTCAAATCAAGCCGTACGGCCATCTTGAATTTCGACCGATTTTAGGAAACGTCTTTAAAAATCTCCGAAACCGCTTAGGAAATCATTTGAAAACTCATCAAACATCATTTAGGGAAAGCGGTAAGCCAAGTTTGTTCAAGAAGAATTGGTTGACTGAATGGTTCGGCAGCCATATCGGATGAACTAGTTTTGCCGAAAACGACTTCTCCAGAACCGCTGAATGGATCGGGCCGAAATTTGGGAGATATGATTAGGGACTAAGGGTGATTAAAGTTTGTTCAAGGGAAGCTGATTAGTAAAGAAAACATGGCCGCCGTGGGCCAATCAAAATGTAGCGTGTTTGGCGGCCATATTGGATTGTTTTATTTGATTAATTTTGAGGCCAAAATTGGTTCTATATATGTTTTTTTTTAATTTGCCATTTTCGAAACTCGGATAAACGTTTTGGCGGCCATCTTAGATTATTTTCCCATCAAAGGCACCCATACTAAAGCAGTTGCAAATTTAAAATGTCTTCTCGAGAACTACTTGGCCGATTTCAATTATATTTATCGGGAAGAATCCTTAGGGTATAGGGATCCAAGTTTGTTCAAATGAAGCCGATCGGCCAATTTGACCGGTAGCCATCTTGGATTTCATCCGATTTTAGGAAACGTCTAAAAATCTTCTCCAAAACTGCTTGGCGAATCAATTCAAAACTCAAGAAACCTCATCTAGGGAAAGACGTAAGCCAAGGTTGTTCAAGAGGACTTGATTGACCGAATGGTTCGGCGGCCATCTTGGATGACCTAGTTTTCCTGAAAACCACTTCTCCAGAATTGCTGAACGGATCAAGCCGAAATTTGGGCGATATTATTAGGGACTACGGGCCATTAAAGTTTGTTTAAGGGAAGGAGATCCGTCAAAAAATATGGCCGCCATGGGCCAATCAAAGTGTAGCGTGTTTGGCATGGTTGGGGTCAATTCCGACTGGAATTTGAATTGATCAGTCAATTCCAATTCAATTCCGGAATTGGAATTGGAATTGATAAATCTTAGGACTTTGGAATTGGAATTGATAAATTTTAAGATACCGGAATTGGAATTGGATTTGGAATTGATAATTTGAATTGACCGGAATTTATAAATTCCAATTCATTTCCAATCAATTCCAGTCATATTGGCTATAAAATGTACATGTAATATCTGTAAATTATACACTGCTCTTTATATGACCTTAATGCATTTCATCGTAAATGATCTATATGATACCATTTACCACATTTCATTCTATATGCAGATTGATGATATTTATTATGCCAGCTGTTATTAGATGCTTTATTGAATATTTTAATATTAATTGACTGGAAACTTTTCTCTCCTATGTTTTATTAAAATAAGTTTTAACAACTTAGTTATGTGTCTGGTTTGAAGACTAGAATTTGAGATACTGATAATTCAGTGATGAGCGAGTTAGCCCTTAACCATTTGACACCTAAGCCGGCCAAAACACCTGCAATGAGTTTGAGAAATGTTCATTGGCAGGCCGATGGAAGACTATTTTTGAAAATTAACCACTGGAGTTGCTACCTGGATAAATGAGCCAGTAATTTCAGTAGTAATTTTTTCAAAAATGGTCTCGCTCTCTGAATTGACAGAATAAAGATCTGATAAATGCTATGGACTTTAATACATTATTGCATTAACTCAATTCTCCCTGACCAGTGACCAATTAACCTTTTTATCCTATGTAAGGTATGTACCTCCTTTATTCAATCAAAGCTGATGATTTTGAACTTATTTCATTCTGCAATCCCTTGAAACAGGTTTTCATCTTTATGAAATCATGGCATCTTTAAAATCGTACAAATTAGTTAAAATGATTTCAAATATAGATGTTAGCATTAGTGATCAGTAAAGGAATAACTATCATCTGCATGGAATGAAATTGGTGAAGAAAGTAGTACATTACAAGATAATTGCCCTGTAATTATGCCCTCCTACATAACAAAGGAATCATTGAACAACCCCCTTCTGTTAAATGTCTCAGCTTTTAAAACACAGACACATAGACTTGCTCAGTACTCTCACTCAGTGAGTGAGAGAGAGAGAGAGAGAGAGAGAGAGAGGGAGGGAGGGAGGGAGGGAGGGAGGGAGGGAGAGAGAGAGAGAGAGAGAGAGAGAGAGAGAGAGAGAGAGAGAGCATTAACCTTTAGTCATATTCATCAGAAAAAACTCGGCATTGATCTATAATGTCAAATAAACTAAAAATAAGATCTTCTGAATGTTGACCCTTTTGGACAAAAATTTGACTGAAAGATATAACTACCTCTTTATTGGCAACAACAATTGTTATTCTAATTGTTTTAAATATTAACGGATATGCTAGCCAACTATGCCTTGAGGTCTCGAGGCAGGATCATATGTATGCTAAAAGACTATTTTTGAAAAGTTACCAGTGGAATGATTGATTCCATAATTTATCCAGTGATTGCATTGTTAAATTAATGTAAAAGATTAATCCAGGTGTTGAATACTTAGAAACAATTAATTTGATATTAAAGACCGAAATGAGAATTTAAAATAGAGATCACAACCGAATTTGGAAATAAATATAAATTTGAGAACCGATGGTACTAATCTGAATTAAATTTTGATCTGAAAAGGTGGATTTCCTGTTCACGGGTTCTTTTATGGTTACGGATGTGTACAGGTGTCGGGTTAACGGAAACTATACTGGAAGGTCCTGAATCAAAATACGAACATCATAGCTGGTTCCATATTACTTGTTTCACCATAATCACCGCCATAAGCGAATGGCGGATTACATATATACAAAGATAAAGCTACCCCACATCCTTCCCTTCAAAGAAGAGAAATATCACAATAAATGTTATAAATGACTGATCCTAAAGAACAAATAGATTTCTAACTAATTTCCTTAAACAATACAATTTTTCTTTCAATATATGGATGTTCCGAAAACAAGTCCTAAACTGCTAATTCTATGGAAAAGTTCACTAATAAATTTAGATCGAGGCGGCTCACAGAGCTATAGGATGAAGTTCACTCTACACTTCACACCACGGTCATCTTCATCCTATCCCGAGAAAATTGCCGAACCCGACTTGACTACTTATCCCGTCATCTCCATCAAATGACCATTCACAGCCAACTCAAAACAAGGCCATCTCAATTTGGATCTATGGATTCAATACATCCGACTTCGCTTTCCCGTTACGCCCTCAATGCACTATTCCATTAAACCTCCATCAATGCACAAATCCATTAAACCTCCATCAATGCACAAATCCATTAAACCTCCATCAAAGCACTATTCCATTAAACCTCCATCAAAGCACTAATCCAGTAAACCTCCATCAATGCACTAATCCATTAAACCTCCATCAAAGCACTAATCCATTAAACCTCCATCAAAGCACTAAGCCATTAAACCTTCATCAAAGCACTAAGCCATTAAACCTTCATCAAAGCACTAATCCATTAAACCTCCATCAAAGCACTAAGCCATTAAACCTCCATCAAAGCACTAATCCATTAAACCTCCATCAAAGCACTAATCCATTAAACCTCCATCAAAGCACTAATCCATTAAACCTCCATCAAAGCACTAATCCATTAAACCTCCATCAATGCATTACTCCATTAAACCTCAATCAAAGCACTGCTCCATTAAACCTCAATCAAAGCACTGCTCCATTAAACCTCAATCAAAGCACTGCTCCATTAAACCTTCATCAAAGCACTAATCCATTAAACCTCCATCAATGCACTAATCCATTAAACCTTCATCAATGCACTAATCCATTAAACCTCCATCAATGCACAAATCCATTAAACCTCCATCAATGCATTACTCCATTAAACCTCCATCAAAGCACTAATCCATTAAACCTCCATCAAAGCACTAATCCATTAAACCTCCATCAAAGCATTACTCCATTAAACTTCCATCAAAGCACTAATCCATTAAACCGCCATCAAAGCATTACTCCATTAAACTTCCATCAAAGCACTAAGCCATTAAACCTCCATCAATGCATTACTCCATTAAACCTCCATCAAAGCACTAAGCCATTAAACCTCCATCAATGCATTACTCCATCAAAGCACTAAGCCATTAAACCTCCATCAAAGCATTACTCCATTAAACCTCCATCAAAACACTAAGCCATTAAACCTCCATCAAAGCACTAAGCCATTAAACCTCCATCAAAGCACTAAGCCATTAAACCTCCATCAAACCACCATCCGTCTTGATTCCTCGACCATTCAATTTATCTGTCAGGAGGTCCGTCCCTCGTTGAACTTCTCTCTTCTACCTGATAAACTTGAACAGTTTTAACTACCTCTTACGGCGAGGCCGACTTAACACAATCACATTGCTGACATCAGCAACCCTCTCATCACGGACATAAATCCCTCCGCCAACCAAAAATAGTGGCCCTTCCATCACACGATTCTAACGCCCCCGCTTCACCCACATCAATATAGATATTACCAAATTGTTTTAACAGACATACTGAATTAAACTAAACTAAAATTGTCCAAAAAAACCCAACCCATTTCTATATTTAATAACATCACAAAACCAATTTCCTACGCCAAACGGCCGTGCAGGACTTGTTTATGTCCATTACATTAAGCGCGAAAATCTGTCCGTGCACCATTATTAATCAAAACAAGACTAAAGTTCCCCTATCCCAATAAAATGAGACCAGATGCTACTTCGGCAGAAGCTACTTCGTCCGCGGTCTCAGCTGCAACTTCGGAGGTTTTGGCAGAAGCTACTTCGTCCGTGGTCTCCGCTGCTACTTCGGCAGTTTTGGCTTCAGGCTTCTTCTTCTGACGAAGTAGCTTCTGATGAAGTTGCCTCTCCTGAAGCTTCTCCGTAAGACGAAACTTTCCACTGAGGGTCCTTCTATGGGATTTTGTTCATCTGGTGCATCTCACAGAAAACCAACTTTTCCCATGTGGGCCCACGACTAGCATAGCAGCGTACTTGCCAGGGGTGGGGCGGGGTTTCATGAGGTATCCCAGGAAGTCCAGGTCGGTTTCTGGGGGTTCCAGAAAGGCTTCCAGATCACTGTACAATTTCGCGCACCATTTTTCGTTGAAGATGTGCTCAACAGCCTCCTTATGACCAACAGTGACCCACTCCTGAGTACCTTCTGCATGACCAATGGCATGACCATTCACAGCCAACTCAAAACAAGGCCATCTCTATTTGGATCTACGGATTCAATACATCCGACTTCGCTTTCCCGTTACTCCATCAATGCACTAATCCATTAAACCTCCATCAATGCACTATTTCATTAAACCTTCATCAATGCACTAATCCACTAAACCTCCATCAAAGCACTAAGCCATTAAACCTCCATCAAAGCACTAAGCCACTAAACCTCCATCAAAGCACTAAGCCACTAAACCTCCATCAATGCACTAAGCCATTAAACCTCCATCAATGCATTACTCCATTGAACCTCCATCAATGCACTAAGCCATTAAACCTCCATCAATGCACTAAGCCATTACACCTCCATTAATGCATTACTCCATTAACCCTCCATCAATGCACTAATCCATTAAACCTCCATTAATGCACTAAGCCATTAAACCTCCATTAATGCACTAAGCCATTAAACCTCCATCAATGCATTACTCCATTAAACCTCCATCAATGCATTACTCCATTAACCCTCCATCAATGCACTAAGCCATTAAACCTCCATCAATGCATTACTCCATTGAACCTCCATCAATGCACTAAGCCATTAAACCTCCATCAATGCATTACTCCATTGAACCTCCATCAATGCACTAAGCCATTAAACCTCCATCAATGCACTAAGCCATTACACCTCCATTAATGCATTACTCCATTAACCCTCCATCAATGCACTAAGCCATTAAACCTCCATCAATGCATTACTCCATTGAACCTCCATCAAAGCACTAAGCCATTAAACCTCCATCAATGCATTACTCCATTAAACCTCCATCAATGCACTAAGCCATTAAACCTCCATCAATGCACTAAGCCATTAAACCTCCATCAATGCATTACTCCATTAAACCTCCATCAATGCATTACTCCATTAAACCTCCATCAAAGCACTAAGCCATTAAACCTCCATCAATGCACTAATCCATTAAACCTCCATCAAAGCACTAATCCATTAAACCTCCATCAATGCATTACTCCATTAAACCACCATCAATGCACTTAGCCATTAAACCTCCATCAAAGCACTAAACCATTAAACCTCCATCAAAGCACTAAACCATTAAACCTCCATCAATGCACTAAGCCATTAAACCTCCATCAATGCACTAATCCATTAAAGCTCCATCAATGCACTAATCCATTAAACCTCCATCAAAGCACTAAACCATTAAACCTCCATCAAAGCACTAAACCATTAAACCTCCATCAATGCATTACTCCATTAAACCTCCATCAATGCATTACTCCATTAAACCTCCATCAAAGCACTAAGCCATTAAACCTCCATCAATGCACTAATCCATTAAACCTCCATCAAAGCACTAATCCATTAAACCTCCATCAATGCATTACTCCATTAAACCTCCATCAATGCACTTAGCCATTAAACCTCCATCAAAGCACTAAACCATTAAACCTCCATCAAAGCACTAAACCATTAAACCTCCATCAATGCACTAAGCCATTAAACCTCCATCAATGCACTAATCCATTAAAGCTCCATCAATGCACTAATCCATTAAACCTCCATCAAAGCACTAAACCATTAAACCTCCATCAAAGCACTAAACCATTAAACCTCCATCAATGCACTAATCCATTAAACCTCCATCAAAGCACTAAGCCACATACCTCCATCAATGCACTAAGCCATTAAACCTCCATCAAAGCACTAAGCCATTAAACCTCCATCAAAGCACTAAGCCATTAAACCTCCATCAATGCATTACTCCATTAAACCTCCATCAATGCACTAAGCCATTAAACCTCCATCAAAGCACTAAGCCATTAAACCTCCATCAAAGCACTAAGCCATTAAACCTCCATCAAAGCACTAAGCCATTAAACCTCCACAAAGCACTAAGACATTAAACCTCCATCAAAGCACTAAGCCATTAAACCTCCATCAAAGCACTAAGCCACATACCTCCATCAATGCACTAAGTCATTAAACCTCCATCAAAGAACTAAGCCATTAAACCTCCATCAATGCACTAAGCCATTACACCTCCATTAATGCATTACTCCATTAACCCTCCATTAATGCACTAAGCCATTAAACCTCCATCAAAGCACTAAGCCATTACACCTCCATTAATGCATTACTCCATTAAACCTCCATCAATGCACTAAGCCATTAAACCTCCATCAAAGCATTACTCCATTAAACCTCCATCAATGCACTAAGCCATTAAACCTCCATCAAAGCACTAAGCCATTAAACCTCCATCAAAGCACTAAGCCATTAAACCTCCATCAAAGCACTAAGCCATTAAACCTCCACAAAGCACTAAGCCATTAAACCTCCATCAAAGCACTAAGCCATTAAACCTCCATCAAAGCACTAAGCCATTAAACCTCCATCAAAGCACTAAGCCATTAAACCTCCACAAAGCACTAAGCCATTAAACCTCCACAAATCACTAAGCCATTAAACCTCCATCAAAGCACTAAGCCATTAAACCTCCATCAAAGCACTAAGCCATTAAACCTCCATCAATGCATTACTCTGTTAAACCTCCATCAATGCATTACTCCATTAAACCTCCATCAATGCACTAAGCCATTAAACCTCCATCAAAGCACTAAGCCATTAAACCTCCATCAATGCATTACTCCATTAAACCTCCATCAAACCCCCATTCGTCTTGATTCCTCGACCATTCAATTTATCTGTCAGGAGGTCCGTCCCTCATTGAACTTCTCTCTTCTACCTGATAAACTTGAACAGTTTTAACTACCTCTTACGGCGAGGCCATCGAAGATTGGAATGGCCGACTTAACACAATCACATTGCTGACATCAGCAACCCTCTCATCACGGACATAAATCCCTCCGCCAATAAAAATAGTGCCCCTTCCATCACATGATACTAACGCCCCCCCCCCCCCCCGCCGCTTCACCCACAGCAATACAGATATTACCAAATTGTTTTAACAGACATACTGAATTAAACTAAACTAAAATTGTCCAAAAAAACCCAACCCATTTCTATGTTTAATAACAACATCACAAAACCAATTTCCTACGCCAAACGGCCGTGCAGGACTTGTTTATGTCCATTACATTAAGCGCGAAAATCTGTCCGTGCACCATTATTAATCAAAACAAGACTAAAGTTCCCCTATACCAATAAGATGAAACCAGACTTTCCTGTACCAATAAATGGCTAAAACAGGAAAATCTCACAAAGCTTCAACTCACACACAAAGCCCTCAGAGCGAATACTGTGCCACAGATTCCACTCTGTTACATTAAAAAAGAATAGTCTTCTCTTATCCTGCAAATGGACATTTGCTAATGATAAATCTAGGTTTTTTTGGCCAAACTTGGGCATTAAAGGGTTAAAATATAACAATATTGATCTCACGTAAACGTTGACATGGAATTGGACTTGGAATTGATCAAATTGAATTGGAATTGAACTTGACTGGGTGGAATTGGAATTGGGATTGATAAAATGAATTGATGTGGCAGCGGAATTGGAATTGATAAAATGAATTTAGGTGGAATTGGAATTGATAAAATGGAATTGACCTCATCCCTGGTTTTGGAAGCCATATTGGATTTTTTCATTTCATGGATTTTGATGCCGAAATTGGTTTTATATGTTTTTCGGTACTCTCAACTCAAATTTGCAATTTTTGAAACTGACGGACAAACAGTTTGTCGGCCATCTTGGATCGTTTTCCCGCCAAAAGATCCCATACTAAAGCAATGGGAAATTAAAAATGTCTTCTCAAGAACTACTCGGCTGATTTCAATTATATTTGGCGGGAAGAATCCTTAAGGTATAGAGATTCAAATTTGTTCAAACGAAGCTGATCGGCCAATTGGGCTGGCGGCCATCTTGGATTTTTTTTTAATGTCTGGAAATCTTCTCCGAAACCGTTTAAGGGATCGATTCATAACTCATAAAATATCATTTAGGGCGCGAGTTGAACCAAGTTTGTTCAAGGAAACTTGATTTGCCAAATGGTTGGCCGGGCATCTGCAGAGCCACTGAACATATTGGACCGAAATTTGGGAGATATGATATTGATGACTAAGGGCCATTAAATAAAGAAACATGGCCTCTGTTTTCTTGTTACAAGTCTGCTCAATTCATTAGAGTTCTGCTTATTGTTAATGATCATTCAAGTTGAAATGCATATGGTCCATGTGAGCGATACAGGCTGCTTGGGCCTCTTATTTAGATGTGAATATTATGTTCCTTTCATTATTCACTTCCCCATAATTGCATTTTCTACTCTTTTCGTAAAGGAGATTCTGTCAGTCAATATTGTAACAGCATATCATGAATCAAGTCTGACTCTTTAGATTTGTCAGAATGTGTCTATTATTAACTTCCTAAACTAGAAATACCAGAATATCTCTTTGGAATCGCGTAGTCAGTTACAGAAATACACATTCGTCAGGTTTTAAGCAACGATTAAAATTGGTGACCTTTTGACCTCTAGTGACATACTTATGTATCTGATTTGGATAAAGCATGCACGAAAAGGAAGAAGAAGCAACAAATAATGGGCTGAGTGATCATTTATGAATAATAAATAATAAAAAAAATTGCAGTTGTCCAAATTATTGTTTCCCACCCCCTAAAAAATGACAGATTTTGACGACGATGCTGCCGTTTTGTTTTATGCCTAGAAAATAAGGATAGTAGCAAAAATGAACTGGGAACATGTCCAGATCTTTTACTCAGAAGCTAATAGGTAAAAAAAAATCATGATGGCGGTGGATCCTGAGTGGGGTGAATGAGGGGTCTCTCCTGACCCCAGCTTAAATAAACATAATTTAAACAAAGTCTTGCGTTCGAATGGCAGATGGCATCGTTATACTGATGTTAAAAAGGACTCATTTCAAGACATCATATGCCTACGAAATACGCGAAATAAATGTCACATGAGAAACCTCGGTGTGTTCCTTCAAAGAAAATGTCGGTATGAAGACATCAAGAGGAATAGGCTATATACGATCTTTGCAGTACGTTAAACTGATCGAGGAAAGTACCTTAGAAGTGCCCTATACATATCTTGACATTATTAGCTCACCTTGCATGTATTACCAAGTGAGCTTATGCCATGGCGACCATCCGTCGTCCGTCCATCCACCGTCCGTCGTCAGTCAACTTTTCCTTTAAATGAGTCTGGCAAGAAGCATCCTTTAAGAATAGAGATTGAAACGTGTTCAAGCGAAGCCGATCGGAATATTTGGTCGGTGGCCATCTTGAATTTTGGCCGATAATTTTTTAGAAATGTCTACAAATCTTCTCCGAAACGCTTGGGGATCGATTCAAAACTCATGAAATATCATCTTGGGAAAGAGCCATCTTGGATAACCTAGTTTTCACGAAACCAACTACTTCTCCACAACCGCTGAATGGATAGGTCCGAAATTTGAAAATATTGGGAACTAAGCGCCATTAAAGTGTGTTCAAGTTAAGTTGATAAGTAAAATACATGGCCGCCGTGGACCAAGCAAAATGTAGCGTATTTAGCGGCATATTAGATTTTGTTATTTGATGAATTTTGAAGCCGAAACTGGTTTTAGATAGGTTTTTGGGTATTTTTGATTTCAAATTTGCCATTTTTGAAACTGTTGGATAAATGGTTTGGCGGCCATATTGGATCTTTGCCCCTCCAAAAGCTACCATACTAAAGTAATGGGATATTCAAAATGTCTTATTCTCGCGAACCACTGGGCCGATTTCAATCACATGTGGCAGGAAGCATCAGTAGGGCATAGGGATCTAAGTTTATTCAAAGGAAGCCGATTGACTCATTTGGCCAGCAGCCATTTTGGATTTTGACTGATCTTTATAAATGTCTTTAAAAATCTTTTGCGAAACCACTTGGTAGATTGACTCAAATCTCATGAAATATAATCTATGACAAGACCTGAACCAAGGTTGTTCAAGGGGACTTGATTAACCCAATGGTTTGGCGGCCATCTTGTATGACCTAGCTTTCGTGAAAATGACTCCAGAATCACTGAACGGATTGTGCCGAAATTTGGGAGATATGGTGGGCCAATCAATGTAGCATGTTTGGCGACCATATTGGATCTGTTTATTTGATGGATTTTGAATCCAAAATTGGTTTAATGTAGGTTTTTGGATGTTCTGATTTCAAATTTTACATTTTGGAAACTGTTGGATAAACGGTTTGGCAGCCATCATGGATCTTTTACCTGCAAAAAGCTATATGTTCTTGAGAACCACTGAACAGATTTCAAGTATATATGGCACAAAGCCTTCTTATGGCACAGAGATACACGTTTGTTCAAACGAACCCGGTCAGCCAATTTGCCCGGCGGCCATCTTGGATTTTTACCAATTTTTAGTAATATGCTTTAAAAAATCTCCGAAACCACTTTAGGGATCGATGCAATGATCATACAGCACCATCTATGGCACCATCTGAACCAACTTTGTTCAAGGGAAGTTGCTTGGCCAAATGCTTCGGTGGCCATCTTGGATGAGCTAGTTTTTATGAAAACAACTTCTCTATAACCACTAAACAGATCGGGACAAAGTTTTGGAGATATGATTAAGCCATTAAAATTTGTTAAATGGAAGTCGATAGGTAACAAAACATGGCCGCTGTGCTCTTGTTAAAATTGTGTCCAACTCTCTATGGTTCTACTTTTAGTTAATGGATTTTCTAGTTGAAATGCCAATGTTCCAGGTGAGCGATACAGGTCCCTTGAGCCTCATGTATGAAAATCTGTGACTCTCGCCTCGCAAAGGGAAGAGAGTATTGTATTCAGGTCTGTCTGTCTGTCTGTCTGTCTGTCTGTCCATCCTTCCATCCACCGCTGTACCTCCAAAACTACTGATCCGATTGGGCTCGAATTTGAATGCATCAAGGGAACTTGCGGTGCCAGAGGATTTCCAGATGTTGGCCATAAGAGAACCTGGATCCGGATCGGATCAAATTATCTGTCTGGATATCTCGGAAACTACTGATCCGATTTGGCTCAAATTTTAACACATGAAAAGTGTCATCATATACTGTGATTCCACAACTTTTGGCGTGATCCAAGCAAATCCCAAAATGCACTACGCACATAAGTCATATTTTGTCTGAGATTGTGGATAGAAAATCTTTGTAAAACGGCATTTCCTGCCAACTTATAACAGAGGGATCAATTTCTAGCTAGTAACTAAAGTGTGCGAATTGTACAGCCAACTCTTCGATGAATTTACAATTTAACATAGGCCGGGGCGGGGGGGGGAGGGGTGCAAGGGTCAATTGCCCCCTTACATTTCAGGCACAATTCGTACAACGTGACGGACTATTAAGCGTTTAAGACTGACTAAATGGAGTCATTTATGCTGTAATTGATTATGACGTCATCCTACACATCGCATAGTTGATTATGGCGTCACAGGACGATAGATGGATAAACTGGAAAGGTTCATTACTCCTGTTCGCGAGAGGGGTCAAATGGGGCCAGTCGCCCCCTTCCCTGACTAGGCTGGTAAGAAATTATATGCAGCATTCGCTGTCTAGTAGAAATCCCAAGGGCCATGTAATCGTATATATGTAGTTATTATTACAAAAATATTTAAGAACGCGTCTAAGTTTTCATTGGGAAGAGCCCTAACCTACGACCACCTCCCCCCCCCCCCCCCACCACCACCCCCCCCCCCCACCCCAGTATCACCCCCACCTCCCCCTCTGCATTCAATCCTACTGGCGCCTGTGTTAAGAACGTGATATTTTCTGTCAATTAACCCTTTTGGCGATGGTCGGTAGTTCATAGCAATGGACCTTTCCATTTTAGCTATGCCCCGCCCATCTCTAGATAAGCTCCACCCACACCTCGCTCGTGTTTCTATTTCCAGAAAACTACAGTTAAGCTGTTGAATATTTTGAAACTAATTGACGGGGTGCTGTTGCCGAATTATGCTTTCGTGACGCACTTATCTACCACATTCATGACGTCATTGATTATGACGTCATCCTACACGTCACGTAGTTGATTATGGCGTCATTTGATCGATGGATAAACTGGAAAGTTTCATTGCGGACCCAAATGGCTGGCCAATATCAGCGAAGTTTTTCTCGAGCTCTACGCGAAGCGGAGGATAGCTTGACATGGGAATCCACGGGGTGTGAACCAAGAATTGGGTAAATGTTAAAGCCTTCGACGGAAATTTAATTCAAAGACTCATCCGATCTCAAAATAAGCTTTATAGATTTGATCTTATTACCATTGCATCCAGTCTGAGATGAGTTTGAGAATGATGAACAAATCTTTCCATATTTTCCGGTGGTTTGCACCAAAAATTATGTAAATGTTAAAGTTTGTCAATGGACATTGAATTCATGAAGGACCTGATCTCAAGGAAACCCTACAGATTTGTTATATGCCATCATTGCATCTAGTCGTCATCGTAACGGAAATGATGTTCATATTGTTGTCCATACTTGTCCGTGGATTTGACTTAGCTGATTTCTGAATGATTTATATCATTTTAAATCAGCAATAAGAAGAATGTTACAAGTTTTTCAATGGGCATTAGTAGTATAGGGGGTATCTGTTCGTTATTGATGACGAGCAATGACGAACAGCCGCCCTGGCTTAAAGAACAATGGCGAACAGCCGCCCAGGGTAAAAGAACAATGACGAACAGCGGCACCCGTTTGAGAGTTTTGATAACAATGGCGAACAGCCGCACACGCTTTTTTGAATTTGCAACACTCTGGAATGTTCTATTATTTTGAATATGTTAACCCTTAAAAGTTTAAAAGTAGTGTATTTTACGTTTAAACGTAGTGGCGGCGCGCCCCCCTCCGTGGTTATCTACCATGGTAGATAATGTAAAAATAATAAGAGAGTAATGTAAAAGAATAGAGTTTAAGAGGTGGTCTGATAATGGAGGTCGTATGAGGAGGTTGAGGATGTATGAGGAATTACGGTAGGATATTGATGTATATTTTGAAAATAATTTGACTGTTTCGTCGCTAACGTCATTAGTAAACTGTAGAATATTTAGAGACTGCCTGTAAGCTGTTACTGTCTTAGCAACAGCTACCAGACAGATTAGTAACAAAATAGATTTTAAGAGGTGGTCTGATAGTAAACTGTAGCATATTTAGAGACTGCCTGTAAGCTGTTATTGTCTTAGCAACAGCTACCAGATAGATTAGTAACAAAATAGATTTTAAGAGGTGGTCTGATAACGGAGGTCATAGGAGGAGGAGGTTGAGGATGTATGAGGAATTACGGTATTGCTGTTTGAAAATAATTTGACTGTTTTGTCGCTAACGTTATTAGTAAACTGTAGAATATTTAGAGACTGCATGTAAGCTGTTACTGTCTTAGCAACAGCTACCAGACAGATTAGCAACAAAATATTTAAAATAATCTTGTATTAGTGGTATGTTCGGTTGGAATGGTAACCAAGACTTGTTGGTGATGGATTGTATCATGGGTTAAAAAGAAGTTAACCCTAATACTGATGAATATATAGTTCATTTTCTATCGATACCATACAGGTAAACTGTTGAATATTTTGAAATTAATTTGACGTCACTAACGTTATTAGAAAAACTATTTTTGTCGAATATTTTGATTGACTTTTAACCGTCATTATGCACAAATTGGTTTTTTAATACTTTGCAATAACGTCAATCATTTTAGATACGATGGTTAAAATGTGGTCATTATATCTCTGAGGGTTCCGTTTATAGAATTGTATGTAGAGCGTACTTATGCTAAAAAGATTATTTGTTGCGTATGATTTAACCAAACGTTTTGAATAGCCGTGAGATTAAGCTTGAATCGAGATACAAACATACCATGTGTTAATAATGAAAGAACGTGTTAGTACCTCAAGTCTCATACTACGTGGTTTTTTAGAAATATTCAAAATTACTATTGAATTATCACCTACTCGCTAGGAGATTTCACTTTGTAGTTGCGTATGCGTACAGCTTTGTGCTCTGGATACAATATCGTATCGTTTCCTAGTTCTTAGCTGAGTGGACATATGTACTAATTCCCGTGGGTAATTATTAGAATATCATGTTTTGGTGCGCGAGTGCTTTATGCATATTTATGGTGTGTTCGCGCATTACTCATATTAACATTAAACATGTCCACTTCATTCGCTTTAAGGTCATGCGATGTTAGATTTTGTCAACGCCTGTTTCCTCGCAAACTAATAATGTCGTTGGTATGTACCATGACGAAAGGCTTCACCCATGGTGGAATATGTGGTTGAATGCGTCTGTATCATTGGATATCTGTTACTGATCCATCATCCACAAGGGTGTCCTACTTTTTTTCTTTTTTTTCGCATACGTACCCACACACACGCACGCACCTGATGCACCAACACACGCACGTACTGCGCATACCCTCATGCGTGTCACGATACGCGCGTAACGATGCGTGCGTGGTTCTACGTGCATGCCACTTGTCACCCGTGTTCCCTTTTTCCCTTCCCCTATGCGTGTACGTCGTGCGTGCGTGTATGCATCTTTTTTTATGTACCCGTTTGTGTGTGGATATATATGTAACATAATTTTGGTTCATTGGTGGCCCCTTAAAAAAGAGGCCTATTTTTCTTATTTTTTTATTTTGCTAACGTAAATATTTTTATCTCAATTAATGCAAACGATAACTTCTGTCTTGTTTGCACGACATACACATACAACAATCATTACGAAGTTGGTACTTTGTATGCAACCATTTGTTGTAATTGCGTTCGTCCGGATCCGCTAGATATTCTCTCCAGCGGTTACGGATTTCACGCAATGACATTGCAAATGGTTGCCGTACTGCAACCTCTTTATATTGGTTCCATTGGATGCAACCGCAATTAATAGGCATAGAACCTATCGTTCTCCATCGATCGCATAATTGAGATTCCATTTTACGTGTTTTGACAAATTCAAAAAGCTGTATGCCTTACTAGTCGCGCGCATTTCGCTTTTATAGCTAAAATATGAGCTGTCAGTAAAACTATCTTTCCAATCTGAACACGCCCTTATTTCGGTCACATGTTTTTTCTCCACCGCTTAACATCATCGGTTTACAAAACATTACTATCGCACCATGTTTGAATGACATTCCAGTTATAGAAAACTGGAATTGATATGCAGGGTTCAATTACAGAGCACGTCATATGGTTTCCTCTGTATTCAAATATGTCCGCATATTGTCATCGTCGCGATGTGAATACGATTAATTACGGATCTTTGGATCATTGTGGTATGCCTTGCGTGCCTAGTGTACCATTAAATATTTTTATCAAAATAGCGGGGATGGGTGAGGGGTGAGAAGGGAACACGAAGAAATAATAACATATTTTTACAAAATGTATTTTTTATTGACACGTGCATTTTTCTTATGATAAATATTAGCGACATTTATTCACGATAATTAAAAAGTAAACGTAGTACATAAATAGTTATGCATTAAATATGATCATTTTTTCTTCATAATCCTGCGCGTCAGACGTTTCACTATCGAGTCATTTTTGTCTCTGTTTCTTAGTGCCCATAATATGTGTTTCATTTGTACACCTCTCGAACGATGGTATAAGAAATATACGCAATAATATCCACGAGTTGTCGTCACGGCCGGTTGAACACGTACATTGTTGTAATAATAAACACGAGCACGGTGTCCATTTTGTACATTTGATATCATTCTTCCGTCAGAAAGGCGTCTTCCATATGGATCAAAGTATTCAGCATTTCCATTTCTACTGTAATAAACTGCCACCCAATGTTGTCCGGATTTATTACTGGGATGCGTGTTTATTACTAATGAGGCCGGGAGATATTTAATATGTGCGGGTACATTGTCAATTGGAAAAACACCGAGAAAGTGTTCACGCGTTTTATTGTCGCCGAATAATAGATCCTCTATTTCAAATGTATTCAACATATTTGTTAATAATCTGTTAGATGAGTCTAACACTCTTGCTCAGTAGAAGTTGGTTTTGAGGGTCTAAGCGTACTTGTTTACAAGGCAATGCTCTATGTACGAATATTTTGTGAATAATTTGACTGCCTGTGTCAGTTGAGTCGAAATGATATAGCATTCCTCCTCAGTTGATATTGCTAGATGATTATGAGGGCGATGCTAGCATACTTGTTTACAAGGTATGCACGATGTACGAATATTTAGATAATTTGTTACTGAATATTTTGATAATTTGAGTGGTAGCAGAATATTTTGATAATTGGTTGCTGAATATTATGATAATCGGTTGCTGAATATTTTGATTGTTTGCTGGATAAATTGATTGCTTGCTGAATATTTTGAAAACGATTTGACTGTGTAAATTTTAATTTCTTATTAGGCGATGTTAGGTAAGAGAGAGGTGGTCTGATAACGGAGGTCGAAGGAGGAGGGAGGAATGCTATCTCAGCCACCCTCTGCTAGGCATTGATCTCCGCGCATGAGCGTGCCTTTATTCGGCAGGTGGTCCTTTAAGAAAATGCAGGTGGTCGCTCGTAGAGGTGTCGCGAGAGATGAGGAGGATGGCTGACGTATATGCTAGTGTATTCGCTGAGGCAACGTCTTGCGCGATATCTCTGTACGAATATTTTGAAAATAATTGATTATAAGCCGCTGGCGGTTTAGTCACCATTAACCCCCTCCTTGGTTTAAGTCATTTAAAAAATGGCAGTCATTTAATTATTAAATTTTCAAAATTGTTATGGAAATGGTCATCGTTGACGATCGATGTTGTATAATATTATATAGATAGTTTTATCTACCATATTTATGTCTTTAAAGCGTCAATCATTTAATTATTTAATTTTTTTTTAAATATGAACAAACTCCCAGTCATTTAATTTGCAAAAATCAGAGCATTGCGTTACACGGGTTATAGGTCCATTGACCACTTTTGATGGATCAGAATGTGTGCTTGCGTATGCATGTGTGAAGCGGGTTGTTGTGTGTAAAAACTTTATTACATTATTTTATTTTTTTGAACAGATAAAGAGTTCTCTTTCGAATGATTTGTGAGCCCTGAAAAGGGCCGTGTTTTGAGATAGGTCTCAGTCTTCGCAGATCCGCACAGGCGCAGTTGTCAGTTTGGTAACAAACTGCGTCATATTTGCTTTTTGTATATCAGTCGGAGTATCACCGATTACAGGACACCCATGCGGATACTGTTTGATTGGTAATAGACAATAGCACTCCTTGCAGGTGTACACCATCTCTTTAGGTTCTGTTTTCTTGATCATACGCCTACAAACCCTCTCGTGTTTTGACCGTCGGCATATGGTGTCGCGGATGTCGATGGAACACCAACGACATCGCACATACCCAGTGTCTGATCCGTCAAAGTTTGTACTGCTGGCCATTTTAGCCAAATGTACATTAACATTTACATTTATACCACACCGCTCTACTACCAAAAAATATAAGGAATATCACGTGAGATGAAATCTGACTGCCTAAGGCTACCTAACTACTCTGCAGTTAGACATCCAACCACTTTGCGATGTTTAAACTGGAATGAGAAAATGGATTGAATTTGTACCGTTTGTAGGAATATATGTACTGCGGCTGCAAATCCGCAAATCCGCAACCCGCGGCCCGCATGCGGCCGCACATGTACGCATGCATTTTGGCGTGTATGCGTGTTCAGGCATGTGGCATATACTTGTTGCCATCCGCAACACGAGCCCGTAAATCCGCAACACGCGCCCGCATACGGCCGCACATGTACGCATGCATTTTGGCATGTATGCGTGTTCAGGCATGTGCATATACTTTATGCCATCCGCAACAAGTTAACAACTCTACATCCATAACATGAGCCCGCAAATCCGCAACACGCGCCCTCATCCGACCGCACATGTACGCATGCATTTTGGTGTGTATGTGTGTTCAGGCATGTGCATATACTTGTTGCCATCCGCAACACGTGCACGCAAATCCGGATTAACATTTACATTTATACTACATCGCTCTACTACAAAACATGTAAGGAATATCGCGTGAGATGACTAGCGTCCTATCAAAAACTGTCGCGTACTGGCCTCGATATAATGACACATACATGCAGGCGAAAATCTTGGATATGTTCACGGGCTAGATGCGATGGATCAGTTTGTTAAATGGTTTATGCGCATAAAAATCTGTGCGTGTTAAAAAAGTAACCAGGGAAATATGTTTTCTCTGACCACCTCGTTATTGTGCATAAAGCATCTATGATTCGCTTTTAATCCTTCAATTTGTATGCAAATGCGTTAACCTTCATCTAAAACCCTCAAAACTAAGCGGCTTCCTACCAGTCATTTAATTTTTTAAAAGAGAGCAAAGTACATCTCTATGCGGGTAATATATAGCTAAGCCAAGCGATGTTGTATGCATAATATTACATAGATAATAATCATGCATCTCGTATTTAAGGAGTGGTCTTTAAAGCGTCAGTCATTTAATTATTACATTTTTAAAATTGTTATGAAAATGGTGGGAACAATGTCCACTGTCGTCATCATTGATGAATAATGATGAGCACCCTTGTATCGTTTAACGTATTAGGTGGTCGATGCGGTCCCTCATGGTTGTAGTAAAAAAGTATTTTGAAACTAAGCGGAATTGTGGCTTCCCATGTCAAATTGTCGCATTGAACAGCACTTTTTTAAGAGTTTGTGCGCACGAAGGCGCTAGTGCGAATTGCAGCTTCCTATGTCAAATTAGTATCAAAACTATTTGCTTAAACTACCAATGCGCCATGATTTAGGTTTGAAAAAATCAGAAAATAACATCCCTGGAATGAGTGTAGGGGTGGTCGCATAACTGAGGTCAAACGAGTGAGGAGGATGAGGGATGAGGTATGCTAGCGTGGTGCTGCCTGACAGGAGGGATGAGGTATACTAGCGTACTTGTTTACAAGGCCGGCAATGTGCGTTGTACGAATATTTTGAAAATTATTTGACTGCAGTGTTAGCGACAACTTTCTATCAAATCATTTCCATGATATTTAGTGAATATTTTGAAAATAATTTGACTGTCTGCATGAACTTTTGCTCAGATCGTTTACAAAATATTTTGCTAGGAAGTAGATCCCTGAAATGTCTGAAACACCTCGCCAGTCAGCCAGTTAAAGGTAATAAAACTAGGAAAAATTACCATGTCCGGATACACACAGTATGAATGCATTATGAGTACCTAGTCAATGAGACCCCGACAACAAAAATAGTATAGTTGGCTAACCAGTGTCTGGACATTGCGGGCGCAACCACCTACTACCAATACCGACCATCATCACCAACACCATCACCATCACTATCCCTCTATCCCCACCAGCACCACCACCCACTAAGCACCAACACCCACCACCAAGCATTAACCCCACCCCATCATCCACCACAACACCTATTTTCATCAACCGCCAACCCCACCGCCACCACCACTAAGTACAACAGCACTCCGATTTGTATATCGAGGGATGTGGTGGACCCGGCTGGGCAGCTACAATCATCAAATCAACACGCGCATAAAGAACCAATGTTTTATTTGTATCCATATTTTTACATTGAAGTAAATATTACATATGATAAAACGTATAGTTGCTGTAGTATAAACAAATAGTCAATGTTCTGGAGATCCATTTTATCGATGACTGATTCCTTATGTATCAGATCTATCACCGACAGAATCATCATCATTATCCTCAGCATCTAGTTGGTTCCTTATGTACTTCTTGATCAGAAACTCTTTTTCGAAAAGCTGAGAAGACTGCTTCATCGTATGTGTACCCCTCGTCGATAAAATCTTTAATTTCCTGACGAATTATTTTAATGAGCGTAGAGTTCTGTAATCTTCTCGACTGGAGCATTATGTCCATACACTGTAACTAAAGCATCAGCATATACGGAAATAGGCACATTACCTACACTATTTGTGTCTGTGTTCACTTCACCATCCTCATCTTCTAAACCTGATTGTTCAGCTTCTAAGACCTGCTTAATATTTTGGAATATGGTAAATAGTTCCTCATTGCCTATGGCTTCTTTTTCATCTTCACTCTCAGTCTCCACTGAGTCATTACCGGCTTCACTCTCCGACTCCGCTGGCTCATCATTGTCACTATTCATCTCTGTCATTTCTTCATCTTCACTGTCTAGATTTTTGCTATCTTCATTGTTATGGAATCGGATCTTATGCCGCTTCAGGTCATTTGACCTATTAAAAGTTGAAGCACATTCAAAACATTTATGTCTCGGCATATTGATTATAGGATAAATCTAGCAAGTATTCAAGTTACAAGGTTCTTCAAAGAAATCTGACTGCCTAGCTACTCTGCAGTTACACGTCCAACCACTTTGCGATGTTTAAACTGGAATGAGAAAAGGGAATGAATTTGTACCATTTATAGGATTAAATGTACTGCGGCCGCAAATCCGCAATATGCGCCCGCAAATCTGCAACATGCGCCCGCAATCCGCAACATATGCCCGCAAATCCGTATCATGCGCCCGCAACATGCGCCCGCAATCCACAACATACGCCCGCAAATCCACAACATGCGTCCGCACATGTATGCATACATTTTGGCATGTATGCATGTTCAGACATGTACATATACTTGTTGCCATCCACATCATGCGCCCACAAATCCACATCATGCACACGCAATCCGCAACATTCGCCCGCAATCCACAACATACGCCCGCAAATCCACAACATGCGGACGTATGCGTCCGCACATGTATGCATACATTTTAGTGTGTATGCGTGTTCAGGCATGTACATATACTTGTTGCCATCCGCAACATGCACCCGCAAATCCGCATCATGCGACCGCAATCCGCAACATGCACCCGCAATCCGCAACATATGCCCGCAAATCCGTATCATGCGCCCGCAATCCGCAACATGCGCCCGCAATCCGCAACATACACCCGCAAATCCACAAGATGCGTCCGCACATGTATGCATGCATTTTGGCGTGTATGCGTGTTCAGACATGTACATATACTTGTTGCCATCCACATCACGCGCCCGCAAATCCGCATCATGCGCACGCAATCCGCAACATTTGCCCGCAATCCGCAACATATGCCCGCAAATCCACAACATACGCCCGCAAATCCACAACATGCGGACCTCATAAGTCCGCACATGTATGCATACATTTTGGTGTGTATGCGTGTTCAGGCATGTACATGCACTTGTTGCCACTCGCAAATCCGCATCATGCGTCCACAATCCACAACATACGCCCGCAAATCCGCAACATATGCCCGCAATCCGCAACAAGCGGTCGCAATCCGCAACATGCGGTGGTGGTGGTGGTGCCTAGTGGTTGGTGGTGGATGTCGGTACTGGCGTTGGTGGTGCTAGTGGCAGTGATGTTGAAGGTGGTGGTGTTGATGCTCGTCGTGATGGTGGTGGGTGTTGGTGGTGATGATGGGGTGGAGGTGGTGGGTGGTGTTTGCTGTCGCAATGTCTAGACAAATGGATAGCCAGCAGAGCCAGTCATTCTGATGATAACTTTTCAAAAATAGTCTTCTGGCGCATGCATGTGCACAAGGGCGCACACCAGGGCATGCACACATGCATAAGGGTACAACGTATAACTAGCAGTATCACACATTAGCACATGTGCATACGAGCAAGACCTTTATTAAATCCTCATTGACATACCCTCTCCAACCTATTTGCCATTTTTTCAAACACAGCGCTCACACATTCCGACCACAATGTCTAGACAAATGGATAGCTGTCAGAGTCAGTCATTCCGATGATAAAATTTTCAAAAATAGCCTTCTCTAAGGATGCAAGTATGAATATGAAGAAATTCGCTATGGTTTGGTGGGTGCATGGGTGGTGGTGGTGGGGTTAATGCATGGTGTTGGGTGTAGGTCGTAGTGGTGGAGGTGGTGGTGTTGTTGGTGGTGGGTGTTGGTGATGATGATGGTGGTTGGTGGGGGGGGGGGAGTGTTTGCCGGTGCAATGACTAGACAAATGGATAGCCTGCAGTGCCAGTCATTCCGATGATTAATTTTCAAAAATAGTCTTCTCTTGTACCACAAATACGAATATGAAGAAAATGGACATTTTCTTGAAGAAATTCTAGGGTTAAAAGGGTTAATAGCATCCATGTAATGACGTAACACGAGGTAGTCGCTTAGGGCAGGACTGAATTATATAGTAAAAAACATGGTTATAATGTATCACTGCTCTGTAGCCACAAGGATATATTTATATTTGTAGTAAACGGCCATCTATGATTATGCTACTACGCTCAAAATGTTGCTCTTAATTGTCGTATCTTTAAGCGTCGGTAAACAGCAATAGCCAGTGAGCGGGTGCAGGCGTTATTATCGATTTTTTTAAAACTCGTCGAGGACATTGTAATATCCCGTGCTTAGAACGACATTCTTTCATGATCAACACGTGCCATGTTTGTAACTTGATTAAGGACCGATTGCATGGCTATTCAAGACGTATGGTTAAATCATACGCAACAAATAATCTTTTTAGCATAAGTACGCTCTACATACAATTCTATAAACGGAACCCTCAGAGATATAATGACCACATTTTAACCATCATATCTAAAACGATTGACGTTATTGCAAAGTATTTTAAAAACAATTTGTGCGTAATGACGGATAAAAGTCAATCAAAATATTCAACAAAAATAGTTTTACTAATAACGTTGGCGTCGTCAAATTAATTTCAAAATATTCAACAGTTTACCTGTATGGTATCGATGAAAATGAGCTATTTATTCATCGGTATTAGGGTTAACTTCTTTTTAACCCATGATACAATCCAATCCATCACCACCAAGTCTTGGTTTCCATTCCAACCGAACATACCATTAATGCAAGATTATTTTTAATATTTTGTTGCTAATCTGTCTGGTAGCTGTTGCTAAGACAGTAACAGCTTACAGACAGTCTCTAAATATTCTACAGTTTACTAATAAGGTTAGCGACGAAACAGTCAAATTATTTTCAAACATCAATACCGTAATTCCTCATACATCCTCAACCTCCTCCTCCTCCTCATCCTACAACCTCCGTTATCAGACCACCTCTTAAAATCTATTTTGTTACAAATCTATCTGGTAGCTGATGCTAAGACAGTAACAGCTTACAGGCAGTCTCTAAATATTCTACAGTTTACTAATAACGTTAGCGACGAAACAGTCAAATTATTTTCAAACAGCAATACCGTAATTCCTCATACATCCTCAACCTCCTCCTCCTCCTCATCCTACGACCTCCGTTATCAGACCACCTCTTAAAATCTATTTTGTTACTAATCTATCTGGTAGCTGTTGCTAAGACTATAACAGCTTACAGGCAGTCTCTAAATACTCTACAGTTTACTATCAGACCACCTCTTAAAATCTATTTTGTTACTAATCTGTCTGGTAGCTGTTGCTAAGACAGTAACAGCTTACAGGCAGTCTTTAAATATTCTACAGTTTACTAATGACGTTAGCGACGAAACAGTCTAATTATTTTCAAAATATACATCAATATCCTACCGTAATTCCTCATACATCCTCAACCTCCTCATACGACCTCCATTATCAGACCACCTCTTAAACTCTATTCTTTTACATTACTCTCTTATTATTTTTACATTATCTACCACGGTAGATAACCACGGAGGGGGGCGCGCCACCACTACGTTTAAACATAAAATACACTATTTTTAAACTTTTAAGGGTTAACATATTCAAAATAATAGAACATTCCAGAGTGTTGCAAATCCAAAAAAACGTGTGCGGCTGTTCGCCATTGTTATCAAAACTCTCAAATGGGTGCCGCTGTTCGTCATTGTTCTTTTACCCTGGGCGGCTGTTCACCATTGTTCTTTAAGCCAGGGCGGCTGTTCGTCATTGTTCTCCAAAAAATCCCTTTGTCCTCGAAGAACCCCTGCTGGGAAGAACAATAACGAACAGATACCCCCTATACTACTGGCATTTACTTCATCAAGGGCTTATGCTATTTAAGGAAACTTTACAGATTTGTTCTATATGATGCTTATATCCATCCTACATCATAATTAAAATAAATCCGTAAATAAATTCGGAGTTTGAACTTAGATATATTCTGGGACAATTTACTTACATGGTAATTAAGGTGTTTTTTCTTAAATGGTAATTTAATTCATCAAGCTCTTGTTATATATTGTGACTACAACTAGGCGCTGCAGAACATATATACATATAAACATGTACAAAGTCTGTCTATCTTCTCTGGGCAATATCACAGGGATCTTATTCTGGCAAGTAATTTACATCTTCAAGATCAGATTGGCCAATCGTGTTCAACGTGATATTTATTTGTAAAATGCTCGTGGCTTCAATATTGCAGAAACTGTATACTTCCCCCAGCCTTGCTCGGCCGTATATGTGTTAACATGCCATACCGTGCTTTGACGTATGAGATAACTAGCCATACTATATGATAGAAATCCGTATTTCGTGACATAATCGTATTCACCTGACAAATGGCAGCATCAGCGCCCAGTCAAATTAGTCTAAAGATATTCAACAATAGTATGTTTATTAAATAGTAAAAACAAAACTCATACAACTTGACGCACTATTAAGCGTTTATGACAGACTAAATTACGTTATTCATGACTTAATTGATTATGACGTCAGTCTGTATGTGATATTGTTGATTATGACGTCATATGATTAATCCATAACCTGAATTTTTCTATTGGCATACTTTATACAGAGTAGTGAGATTTTACTGTAGTCAGCGGGGTTGTATGACTGAGGTCAGTATTTAAGACCAACCCGAGGAAACGACGATTCAATGAATCTTTCACATCCGTTGAGAAAGCAGTGCAAATGATCAGTCATTTTTTCTCTCGATCTCGACATGTTTCCGGAATCCTAGTATCGGTCAGTAACGTCATTGATTACTTTACGAGCCAGCATTGTTTTCTATGTTCACTTATAGGTTTTTAGCCCATTTCCGTAGTTTGAGTTCACTTTTAAAGCTTTGAAATTTATGACCATATATCCATATATCAATGTCGATAAAATCTCGGTAACTAACTAACTAACTAACTAACTAACTAACTAACTAACTAACTAACTAACTAACTAAGAAAATGGAACCCCTTGAAACCCTTTGAAAAAGCTACTTTAAGTATAGCTTTTTCAAGACGTTGCCTTTCCTGAACTTTTCGGAACTTTAGGAATGTGCGATAAATGCTCACTTTACTGAAGGTATTCTTACTAACTGAATCATTACCCGTCGTATTGGCCTTGAAGAAATGACTGATTTATATAAATTTACTTCAAACCGAAAATCGATTTTAAGCGACCAATCTTCAGACTTGCACAGGATCGTGTAACTTGTAACTTAGCATAACCTCCTTCGTAGGAGAACCGCATTGACACACGTAAGTGTGCCTTGGTCACATCAACAATTAACAATAATTAACAATTAGGTAGAGACATTACCGAAATTGGACATACTAAGTAGCTTGTATCTACGTGTATGAAGTAAGTACGTTAAGCGTCTAGCATGAGACTCTAATGTGCTCAGGAACTCAGGCGCCAGTAGCTCAGGATCGATGATTCTTGTACAATCTAATATAAGCTGTACGAGTTCTTCAGCTGAATAATCACTAACACCTAAATGACAATTTTTCAGAAGGCAAGCGTCGATATACCGAATGGGTGCTTGCCTAATGTATTCCAATGCTGGACATCTGATTAGAAAGTGTTCCAACATTTCCTGTTCAGATTTACATAATTGGCATAATGGATTGACGATATCTTTTTTAAATCTACTTCGGCTCTCTTGTAATGCATACATTCCAATGAGAAGTTTCAATTTAACCGCTATACAGGCTGCATCTCTTTCAGAAGAGCAGTCGGCTTGTTGTATAAATGGTATTGCATTCAGGTACCTCAGTGGACTGTACCATGGTGCTGCCCTTGATATTTCTTCCTTCCAGTACAGCCGAATATAAGGACTTCCACTTCTCCATCTGTATAGGATCATCCAGATATACTTCAGCATCCTCTAAGCAGTACTTCTGCAATATCCTTTTTAACTCCATAAAACAGCTGTGAATTTCAATAGATTTTACGGATTCTGGTAGATTGCAGATGGAATTAAAAAGCATAAGTGCCTTATGATGAACTTGTGCTTCAACTGGGAGAACACCCATTACCATATATATTGCTGGATTAGCTGTGTTCTTTTGTAATGCCAGAAGTTGATTCAGAAGCCGTTTTTCGCACTTCTCCAGTTTGGGCAAAGCCATCAATTACACTTTCTCCAGGGTAATGGACTGCATCCACATACAGATCATTGACAAACACGTTATTTTTCTTACTCTGCTTATTAAGCAACATATGAAATGTTTTAGAATCAAACTGATGCGCCTGCAAGATGCTGTTCTTGTGTTTGGCATTCTGTCATGCTAGCGCCACTGTACAAGCCCTTCTGAACCCTTTCTTACATTCCCTCATCTCCACACACGATACACTGCCACCACTTTTGGGTCGACCTTCTTGAATCAATTACTTGCCTGCTAAGCGCAAGTTCTATGGGGCATACGCAATTTCCGAGTTCCAGACCTTTAGCTTTGCCTTACTGTCAAACCGCTTTTTCATTGGGGTTGATTTCTTGGCTGAACTCGCCATTAGATCGCACAGTTCTAATAATATATTGCTAATCTGTGACAGCTCCTTCATCTGATAGTTAATTCTAGTGCTATTTATGCATTTAGCTACCAAGGCAGTGTATTTATCTTTATCATATAAACAAGCCTTCTAGCCCGTTCCATATTTTTCGATATGAGCGCACGTGCCATTCAACGGAGTATTTTCATTGGCTGTTGGTTGCGCAACCCATTTAAATCGACCAATTAAAACAGCGATTGATGTGAGCGTGACGCGTAGGGATTACTACGCTGTACTATTTTAATACGATTTGTTTCTACGATGTGTCATTCATGAAACGTCATCGCAAAATGTCATCGTTTGACAGTTTATCAGTCGGCAGCGAAGTAACGATTGATGGCCGTGGCTATAATTTTCAATGACCAGTTAAAATAATATTTAACGGCTGACATCGCCAGATTTTGTGTTTGTCACTATATTTTGCTGCGCTTTCAGTGTCTGTTATCAAGTAGTGGGGCGTCACAGCGGCGGTATCGATTTCACGAAAATCAACGATGAGAAATCAGATAAAAGTCACGTCAGCAACTATTGGCAAATATTTCAAAATTACAGTTTATGTGATAAATAAAATCTCAAACTCGGTCACTTTTCATATCACTATTATGAACCTCGTTGAAAATGATCAATTTTGCACTCTGTAAAGCTCGTGCAAATTGATAATTTTCAACTCAGTCCATAATAGTGATATGAAAAGTGTGACCTCGCTCCAGATTCTCTATTTATTAGTCTTTTCCCACTTGATTCTTGGATGGTCATCAGGTGAAGCAGTTTCTATTACATCACTCTTAGTAATGCAAAGTCAACTGAAATTTGTATTAGTCGATGATCAGAGGTGTTACAATCGGCATCAATGAGAACTACTTTATGTGTGTGAGCAATAGACTGTGGTATGTTGTTGAGAAAATAATCAATTTCTGAACAGTCCTCCCCCTTTTGGTTCAGGAAGGTCTTCCCAGCATTAGTATACTCTAAGTGACATTCTTTGATGAAATTCACTAGGTAGCGTCTACGCATAGAATTTTCACTTTTATAAAAATCTTCATTTAAATCACCTCCAATATGCACATATTTCTGGTAGATTTCGAACAGTTGTTCAACAGTTTCACAGAATTCCTATATGTGGTCTGTTTCGACCACCATTTTGTTTTTCAGTGTTTAACAAATTGGGTCACCTGATTGACCGAAAGCAGCGTGCACGATGTTGCATATATTAATTAAAATTGTGAAAGCTTGCCAACAATTTAAAAGGATGATTGTAAAGGGGATAATCTTTGCATCGGAGGAGCCTACAGCAAAACCAGGCCATACCAGACAACGCTCTTGAGTACAGAAGATGGTGGTGCTTTAAGACCGCCATAATTTGGCCCTAAACACCTATTTACTATAGTCAATAGGTCCAATATTTTGGGTGAAAATGTGCTTTTTAATGCAAAAACTCGCGATTTTTGTCAATTTCCTCGTAAACACCATATCATACAGAATTGAATAAGGTAATTTAATGAAACTTGGCAGGTGGCATCTTTATGATGGATAGAGGTGCATTTTGGAGGAGTCGCCTTTATAGATCCAAGATTTTGTGTGAAAATGGGATTCTTAATGCAAAAACAAACAGTTTTTGTCAATTTCCATATTTTTTATTTATTTTCTGGGGGTTTTTTGTTTTGTTTTTTTTGTTTCTTATTTTATTTCTTTTAATAATATGAAGGCTTTGAATAAAATTGCTACATACTACATAGAGAAAGGTATTTTTCAGTGATTACGGCGCACTATGAGTCAAACAACGTTTTCTAGTTGAATACGACATCAGCATACATGTGACGTGGTTGATTATGACGTCAGATGATAGAATGACAGCCTGGATTCCTCTATTGTCCGCTGTAGATACAACACGTGTACATGCTTGTCAAAACGATAAAGGTAGTGTTCAGTATTTCTCAAACAATTTGGAGGAAAGCTGTTGCTGCTATAGCCATCAACATGTTTCAGTCAAATTTTTATAAAAATGTCTATTCTAACACGTTTTACCTCAATCATTTGGATTGATCTACTATGCTCTTGCTATGTGCTATCGAGGTAGCTCTGCTTACATTGGCGGCCAACAGTACACTGGTTATCATTCGCAATAGAATTCCAAATAATGGCCGCTACAAATATCAAACAGAAAGCCTTGGCAACAAAATTCGAACATCCCAAATGGGACATATCCATGATTCTCGCTTGAGGATTGCTGACGGGTCTTGCTGGGCCTGGAGGTTAACAGCTTCTTCTGGGCCATCGAACGGACGACGCAGCAGGAGCTTTCCACCTGTAACCCCGATCCGGTGACACACCCTCGTCAGGGAGACACCTTCACCTATGTAGGTGAGGAAGGATGATCCCCGATTGTACAGCTTTCGAACTGTCCCATCCTTTTTCACAACTGTGGAGAGGGGAGTAACCTCTATGTCAATGACTGCGGGAGGCCTATATAGGGGCAACCATGTTTGCCAGTCACCCCAGGTCCAGCGTGGTACCACACTTCATTCTTCTCAAATATGAACTGCCTGTTTTTTGCCAGGGTCAATAGCAGGCCATCATGGGCCATCGGCGGGGCACCGCTCGAATAGGGGTTGACCAGATGAAAGCTGAGGTGTTGATGTCTGCCACCTCTGTATACGAGACCTCAATCAATGGCTCGAGGATGTACTTCCTCTTCGGGAAATCGTACCGAAACACGATCTTGTGGCCATCTATGTTGCGACCCAGGCGCTCCTTCGTCACATCCTTGAGGCCTGTGAGCAGCTCCACCCCATCACCACTAATGGGGTGGAGGGAGAATGCCTATGAGCTTGCTTCGTACTGTAGGGCGATTGACTTGCCATCGCTCTCTTCTACCTTGGCAGCATCAACTGCGTACACATCTGCCAGGTCAGCAAGACCAGTCGAGTGAGCAAATATGGGTTCCATAGCGTGCTATAGAAGGGGGTTAAACAGGAGATATAACCATGCCGATTGTCCGACTGCTGCTCTCCGGTGGTGAGAACATAATCTCACCCTCTCTAGAGGGGAGACGGGTGGTACAGTACCGTGTAGAATGGGTCCTCTTCGAGGTGCCCCAGCGGGGCACAGCATACATACACGCCGATGTGCTACATCAACCTCCGGACAGTGCACACAGCAGCTCACTGGTAGAAGTCGGTCGGGACGTGATAGAGTATCTCCCAGGTGCCAACAGCAACCTATGGAAAGCTATCACTCCTAGCCTGTTCACACC
This sequence comes from Chaetoderma sp. LZ-2023a, assembly GCA_034401795.1. Taxonomy (NCBI): domain Eukaryota; kingdom Metazoa; phylum Mollusca; class Caudofoveata; order Chaetodermatida; family Chaetodermatidae; genus Chaetoderma; species Chaetoderma sp. LZ-2023a. The sequence continues at coordinate 36,033,869 of CM067360.1, read as the reverse complement.
TGTAAATCACCTGTTTGACAGCCCCTCCATTAACATATATGCCAGCACGGATGGGGTATCGGACGCCCATTTAGAGTTTACACTCTTATTACTCATTGACCTGACATGATATCACACCAGGAATATCTGATCTTTGCCGAGATGATGAAGAGCCCACTACAGGGTTGCCCCTTCATGACCCCTGCACAGATAAAGGCCCAGATGCTCGCGGCCTGGGGCCTGCAACAAGGAGAGCGACTACAGCGGGAGAGCTGGTATCAACAGAACGCGAGCATTGCAAGGAGGCGAAGGAACAGTGGCATGCCCTCATGGAGGAGAGTAAGCGGGATGCAGGAGTCTTGGCAGATGCCGATGAGCCAGATGTAGCGGAGACCGCAGATGATGCCACAGACGAGAATGAGCCATATGCCATACAGTGGAGAGAGGAGATGGCGCAGAAGTGTAAGACCAAGAAAGCCATCCAGCGGTGGACCTACTATCTTGGGCATAAGGTGACGTTCCAGATGTCATGTCTCAAAAAGCTACTGGCACCCGACATAGTGCTGGATGCCTCCTGTCTAAGAGACGTCTGTCTCAACACCAACAAGCTGGCACGGTTCGCCAGGCTCTCCAAAATGAAACCTTCTTGACTCATGGGCAAATTCTGCAGGTGATGCAGGTTTAATCTCCAGGTATACTATGGCAAAACCAGAGTGGCGGAAGCAACCAGAACTATACCCCTCCCTGATGGCTGACGAGGGCGGTACCATCCACGGCTGGCGACTCCAGCAGATAGATACCATCTGACAGAATCTCGTCCATGAGGCAGTAAGGTACAGCAAAACGGGCAGGCGATATAAGACGGCCTACAACGTCCTCGCGCATACAACCACTGCTGTGGGTGTGATTGGAGCCAGTGCTGGGGTGACAGCTGTGGCCACTCTCGCTACAGGTGTGGGGACCATCGTCGCCATCCCACTGGGTGGCTTGACAGTAGCCGCCACTGTCTTGGCCACAGGCTTGGGGGTTTGGCAGCGGAGAAGCATGCTAAGTATGTGGCACTGGCACAGAGTATGCTATGGACTATCAACGAGTCTGTCAGCAAAGCTCTCAATGTTGGCCAGGTCACCGATGAAGAGTACCACCATATATTGAAGGTCCAAGCCCTGTACCACATGGAGAAACATAAAGTGCGACAGCAATACTTCAAAGGCTCCAGCGGGTGGGTTAATATGGAGGAGTTAAAAAACGAGATATTACGGCAAGGTCGCCTCGCTGGTCTCTTGAGTCGAGACGACTACAAATAGTGTGCTGCCTGTATGGTAGCTTTAAGAACACCAGTATAGATGGCCTTCCCACTGAACGTCACGACAGTCATCCGGAGCCAACTGCCCCTCCTGGGTACACCTTTGACTGGCCTGAGAGGTCTACTAGATGATATACCAGAGCTAACACAATTCTCCATCACAGTGGATGGACAGTCCCGAACCAGCTTCTCCGTCAACCCACGACCGCTGACCAACCGCCCCATCACCATCAAGGATGTGAAGCAAGCTCATACTTGGATGACTGCTCCAAGCCTCTCATACTGGAATCAGCAGCTGAACTTTGCTGCGTGGTGTGCCACGGCAGGATGTGGAGTAGGTTCCACCCTGCTTCACTCCTATTCTGGTATCCTGAAGCTGTGCTCATCGCCAGCTGTCTCAGATTCCACGTGTACTTCACGGTGCGACAAATCCTCCATGACCTGGGTGCAAGCCTCCCTGATACAAACGACTTCGACCCACAGCTCAACAGTCATAGCGTCTCAGCGGCCAGCAGACTACAGAGAGAGTTCAGTGCTCACCCAGACTATCGGTGGCATGGTGGTGACAACAGTGGTCTAGGGGTTATGTACGTGGCCCAAGACGTGACTACTCAGGATTCTCCTATCGAACCCCCTGACAAGTAGGCCGTCGGAAGACAGCGACATTCTCGTTCGATCCAGACTCCGATCCTCGAGCGCTGGTGCAAAATATGCACATCACTGGCTTGTGGCTGAACTATCCAGATATGTCGAAGTACTTTGTCCCACACACCACCTCAGGCCTGTGCATATTTTGTAGGAGCTGCTCGACGATACTCCCACCAATGATAAGGTATTCGATGAAGCAGATCTGTCCCTTGCCAAATCCTAGCTAGAGCTTCACAGCTGTCAGCTCCTCTGTCAGCTCAGCACCGGAGAGCTGAGCGAGCTCATCTGGTGTCTTCTTCTTGTAGTCCTTCGACTCCCTCCGGAAGACATCATAGTACTTCTCGCATAGCGTGAGCCCGGACATGTTTAAGATGTCTCAATAGAGAGATGAATATTCCTGAGTACCAACCCAGCCACCTGGCAGACGCAGACTGGGAAGATCTTATTAGCTCTCTCGACAGGGGACGCAGACGTTTAACCGCATTGTATACTCAGTGCTTACACAATGACATCAACGGTACAGATCGTGAAGCAACTGCCCGAGAGCCAGGCGAGTCTTCAGAAGGTGGAAAACCTGCTGCGAACCAAGACACAGAAGTTATTGGCCAAAGCAAAACCTCTGGCAGTCCATGTCGCCAGTAACGTGGCGGCGAATGTGGCTGTGGTGAAGATGACAGGTGGAAATGAGGTTCTTCCTGCCGCCACTGTGGCTGTCCTCGCTACAGTGGTGAGTGGGGTGGCTGGGCACTGTCTCGGATAACTCACCCCATCCATCAGTGGGACCTCCTACACTGTTGCCGCCAAGATCATGGTGAATGTGTTACACTAATGGAGGCCGCAGTTCTAGGGCTAGCAACAAGTGCAATGTCTGAGATCATCGTCGCCTATGTTTAACACCTCTGAATAGTGAGAGATGGATCACGAGACCCCTGTGGCATATGAGGCATGGCATGCCGGAGGGCGGTGTGTAGCCCATAGTCGAGCACGCGGACTGAGGATCGCCAATGCCTGGGAATGGTGGACCGCCCACAAGGCGTGCCCCTGCAGAGTGGGCCAGTACCCTGAGCATGGCTACCTATTCCCTTGGCCGACTGCGTGGTCCTCCTATGCCCAACTATTTCACTGGGGTTATGACTAGTAGGTTTAAGCCATCTGTATATGACTATGACTCTGTCACTCACAGACCTGGAAAGCAGAGCTAGGCGATCTTGCTCACTTGGGCGAGGCACGCCTCGGTTCAGAGGACACTGTTGCCCCTATCTCTTTCCTAGACTTCGATGAGAAGGGAGACCTGCGGGAGATCCGAGGTACCATCCCAGCCCGAGATCTCATCAGGAACACTGATACGGTAGGACAATCGGCCATTAACAAGGCCAAGACTATACAAGGGGATGGGCATCAAGAAGAGGGCGATAATGCGAGCTATGCTCAGAGTCGATGAGGCTGGAGCCATCAAAGTTATGTCCTTTGCACTGGACCTGGTTAAGGATCTCCTGAAACCACGGAGCTCATTCCGACAGGATGGAGAGAATCTCAAGATAGGCACCGTCAGCCTGAGCCATATCACTGTCGACGGCCAAACAGGTGCAGGTGCTACTGCCAGCCTCCGGCTACCAGAGGTGAAGAAGTCAGGGTTCTTTGGTTTGCTGTTTAAGACCACAGGATAGTCATGGCTTCCCATGCATGTATCATACAGATACTGGATGTACTAGACACTGTGGGTGCTGACACAGGCCTTCTACGCTATCTTCTCAGCTGCTGCTGGGAATTTCGTGCTTGATACCTCCATCGCATCCTTCGTATCCGCCGAAGGTGCAGGATTCCCTGCTCTGCAGGCGAAAGAGCTGGTGCAGGAGGTACTGCCGTTTAGTCTCCCATATATAGACGAGGCTATCGCCGACCAAATGCTAACCATCCTCCGCATGCATGTCTGTAGCATTCGACAGTAGGCTGGTCGATGCTGGCCAGGTGGTGCTGATCATTACCCCATCAGGACACTGGGAAAACATCTTGCTGCGTGCTCTCCTGGCCGAACATCTACACTCTCAATACATCCTTCTGGTGTCTGACTCCACCACTGTGGCGGTTCACAGTAATGATCAATGGTACAATGGGCCAATCACCAAGATGCAGAACCTGCAAGCACTGATGGAGAAGCTGCTGGCAGCCAGACTGACAGAACCACTTGTTCTAATTATCGATGACCCTGCAATGGACCAGAAGACAGTCACCTACCTCAGCAACATCACCAGTCGCCTCCGGCACACAAAGATAACTGTCTTCATCCTCTTTCAGAAGTACACCCGTAAGATCTCACCGGAATCCGCTACAATGCCCGGTTGCTATTCTTCAGCTCCATGTGTGGACGTGCCCTGCTCGAGACCATATACGACAGCCTAACACTCAAGGGGACAAAAGGGGACTTTATCGCAGGTGTACAGAGGGCAGCCGAGCTGTACCGCTTCATCTTCAGCAACAAGGAGACAGGTGAGCTGTCACACTTCAAGCCACCGCTGGGAAAGGCACAGACCTTCACCTACAAGATGAATCCAGCCAGGAAACTAGCCTGCTCTACGCGTCATCGCTGATGGACTGTCGGGCACAACTTTTTTTCATTCATCAGAAGGCTGCGCGGTCTCCACTACTTCGTCCGCAGTCTCCGCTGCTTGAGGACCAGATGCTACTTCCGCAGACGCTACTTCGTCCGCTGTCTCCGCTGCAACTTCTGCAGTTTTGGCAGAAGCTACTTCGTCCGCGGTCTCCGCTGCTAATTCGGCAGTTTGGCAGAAGACTGTGGCTTCTTCTTCTGACGAAGTAGCTTCTGACTAAGTTGCCTCCTGAAGCTTCTCCTTAAGACGAAACTCTTCCCACTGAGGATCCTTCTCTGGGATTTTGTTCATCTGGTGCATCTCACTGAAACCCTACTTTTCCCATGTGATCCCGCGACTAGCAGTTTACTTGCTAGCAGCGTACTTGCCAGGGGGTGGGGTTGTTTCATGCGGTAGCCCAGGAAGTCTTGGTCGGTTTCTGGGGATTCCAGAAAGGCTTCCAGATCACTGTACAATTTCCCGCGCCCTTTTTCGTTGAAGATGTGCACAACAGCCTCCTTGTGACCAACAGTGACCCCTTCCTGAGTACCTTCTGCATGACCGGTGGCGTTGCTCTCCGCTACAGCGGCACTGACCTCATCCCTGAAGTAGTTATTTGCTCCACTGGATTCTATCCAGCATCTCTCGCTCTTCCTGGCTATGGAGGCTAAATACGGCAGCCCACTTCCCGACCGTTAGCAGATCTTTGGGTTCGACCCTCGCCCTTTGGAGAGCTAGAATAACAGTTGGTTGGGGCCACAGGTAGGTTGGGTAGTACCTTGCCCTGGGTGCTGTCAAACTTCCAGTAGAGTATCCGAGTCAGGAGTTCTTTTGTACTACGAGCTGGCGCTTCCTCTATGGTGGCCAGTATCTCCGCATCAGACAGAGGGGTGACCTTGGCTCGCTCATGGATAATGTTGATGTTACGAAGCAGTCCTCGGACCCTGTCACAGTGGGACAGTGCACGCCGTGGCTGCGACTGTCATGCCGACTTGTCCTGCTGCCTATAGACAATCTGCTGGAGAACTTTACCAAACATGGCAGCCGTTTAAAACCTCTATATATCCAGACCTTAAACATTCTGCAGTATGTACAACATCCAGATGGGGCCATTGAACCCGTGACATCGCACCGCACTGATCCTCGGAAGGACTGCCTGATGGTCAATCGACCCAGTATACACGATGAGAACCCGTTGTCTGCTGCTGGGAAGTACATTGACTTTGCAATCTTGGCACAGATCCACAGGTTCTGAACAGGTGGGATATTGTGCAGAGCAACAGCACCGTGGACACCACCTATGTGAACGATGAGTACTGAGTCCTAGGTCCGCTGGCTCGTGGCCCAACCTTCTATGTGAAGGGAAAGGGGTAATATGATGTGTGGTGCAATGAGGGGTTCACGAAATTCGAACTACTGGCAGGTGTCGAGAAGCCTGTGGCAGATCCACTCTTAACCATCCTCGCGAACACACACATGAATCTTGTTGCCATGCAGGATAGGCTGTTCCTCCGCGTGTACACTGAGCAGCTCGCAGATGCGACAATGAATGCTCCAAGACTTCAAGTCTGGCATGACGAGAATGACCAGGAGCTGAAGCAAGCGGGTTCCAAACAGAGGATCGAGCATGTGGAGCGAGAACACCAGCAGGTCCAAGCCACAGCTAACCAATGGGTAGATCTGACATTGCATTGTGGTGCATCAGACTGTGTCGCTGTTGCGGTCCTGGTTCAGAAGGGAGGAGCCATCCAGCAGGTGGATTAGCTAGACGACTTCAAGCTTGTGGTTGCTGGGACCAACTCTACAGACAGAAAACTAAGTCATATGCACTTCTGCGCCTAACCAGTGGAAGCGACGACCTCGAGTCGGCACTCGGGGGCAGGGACATCCCACCTAATCAGGGCAACCGGCTCAGCTTCAACATCGGAAACCTCATAGCTGGGACTCACTCATTAGGTGTGACGGTACTTTACTTTGGCTATGCTAAGGTATGCGTGTCGAACACATCAGGTGTTCAGCTTGAGCGTGTGTAGAGCACGACTCCTGTCGTCACCATGGTCCCCACTGCAGCTGCCTCCACTACTATAAGCTCTGCTGTCTTCTGACCTGTCGATGCTTCATAGTCGAGCAAACGAACGTTGGCTCAGATATCTTTACAGCCTCGTAGTACTCATCGTGACTCTCATCTGCCTCTTTGAGGCTCTGGTTGGCCTGAGCTCGGAGTTGTCGTCGACGTGCCTCCCGCTGGAGCATATGCTCGAGGGCTTTACTGTGCTCAAACTTCTCCCTAGACAGCTTCTCCATCACCTGGTTATGATGCTCGCGCTCGACCTCTGCCGCCTTCTTGTCAGCGAAGCTGAGTCCCCAGTTCGCTACGGCAAACACGCCTGCATTCAAGATTGCGGATGCCATACTATAGACTACAGTTTAAGGCTACTATATAGCTGCCCCAGCAACGTGATGAATGAACCAGAGGCTGATCCAGTCGAGGATATAGATGACGATGACTATGAGGAGGACTATGATGAGGAGGATTATGATGCAAACGACTACGATGTAGCGGAGACCACGGGTGAGTATGATGATGTAGAGCCTGAATCCTGAAAGCTAGTACACAGAGTGAAAGGAATCTATCGCACTTACGTAAAAGGTTCTATCGGTCCGCTGGCAGCAGTTGGGGCTCTGATCACTCTGTTCACAACGAAGGCTGGCGAGATGGTCCGCAAGATCGCCAACAATGCTCTCCGTGGGGTGGAGAAGATTTCTGAAGCCATACCAGCCATCACCTCAGGAGTAGGTACGTTCTTCAGAGTCGCAGGTCCTTGGCTACCGTACGTTGCCATAGCGCTCACGGCCATCTAGGCCACCAAACATTTAAGCCCTACTATGTAAGGATGGCGTCTCTGTACGACCTGGTCAAGTCCTTCCGATGGTTAATCAATAAACTACCGTTCAGTGAGTATCCAGCAGAGACTAGATGCCGGTGTACGGAGGTGTTTGAGGAGGGCTTCAGTGATAGTCGAATGAATGCCGGCCGTCTGTTCATCTGTTTAGAGTTTGCCCAGGCCGTGCGTGACAGGACGGGCATTGACGTCAGTGATAAAATCACCCAGGCCATGCGTGACAGGACGGGAGTAGACGTCAGTGATGAAATCCGGGGAGTTCCGTCTTTCTTGAGGAATTCTGCTATCAGACTGGTGGATATTACCGTGAGCCCCCTCAACTACTCGAGGCTGCATGTCACAAGGGGCACAGCTTCACATTGGAGACAGTTAGCCAGTGGCTCGGCTGCCAGGCGATGTGGCAGATATACAGACCTCGTCCACGGCACATCAGGCATGCCCATTTCGAGGAAACTGTCCCGAATAGAGTTCACCAGTCAGATGTTCTATTCCTTCCACACAACTCGGTTGGTTGTAAGACCTACAAGTATGCCCTCACCATCGTCGATGTCGCCAGCAGGTACAAGGCGGCAGTACCGCTCACAGACAAGTCAGCAGGCCAGGTGGCCCAGGCATTCCAGGGTGTCTACGAGGCTTCGGAAAGTCCGCTCCAGTGGTCGGAATTCTTGCAGGTGGATGAGGGTAAGGAGTTCAGAGGGGAGACTGCAGCCCTCATGCAGAAACACGGTGTGGCAGTTAGGTGAGGCGAGGTATGGCATCACCGTTCCCAGGTTATCGTTGAGCAGTGGAATTGGACACTGCCAGAGAGACTGTTCCCATACCAATATGCCCAGGAAATGGCCGTGCCGAGTGAACGTTCTAGGGTCTGGGTGAGAGGGCTGCCTGCTGTGGTGGAGAGATCCAATGCCGAGGTTACTAGGCTAATCGGGAAGAAGCCGGTAGAGGCTATCAGACACTCTGCTGGTCACAGCTCTAGCGGAGTGAACAAGGGAGAGGAGTGCCTACCACCTGATGCTCTGGTTCGGTACTTGTATGAGCCTGATGAGCTGGAAGGTGGCCGACGGCGTGCAACAGATCCTAACTGGTCGATAGATGTTCACAGGCTTGACAGGTATGTGGAGGCGGAGAGGCGGCCTACACTTTACTACCTGGCATGCCAGCACGGAGTGCCTAGGCGCCCATTTGTCGTAGAAGAGCTTCAGCTAGTCCCTGCAGACACGCAGCGACCACCCCCTAGGGTGCTAACATGATACTCGATGGGCTCGGTATGGACCCCATCTGGCAGCACATGGAGCTTATCATAGTAAGCGGAGAGTCTTAGTTTTTCCTGTGCATACATCACCATACCCTGGTTGCGCATGCGTAGGCCTCGGTTTTTAGCTCTGTCCACCCCGCCATGTAGGGCACTGTAGAACCTCTGCCAAGAGACCTCATTCTGCCGCTTTGACATTCCCTTAGCCGAGCACTTACTTGCAGCTGTGCTCTCCATGTAGTAGCATTTGGAGCAGGGAGCGATGCCAAGAGAGCCTTCGAACTCGTGCTTGCACAGTCCCGGAGTCCGTCCAGACCATTTGTCCCAAGCTAACCAGTCCTACTTATGAGCCTGGTACTCTGCTCGCATCTCAGGGTGAATGACGTCGTCGAGGTTGGAGCCTGCTATAGCGATATACGAGGAGTCAGTACTGCAGTGACACACCTGGGAGAGACACCGCGTCTTTGAGGATGTCTATTTCTCGTTCTGTGTAGAACTCCCGCATCCGCTCTAGGGCTTCGATGAATGGACTGAGGTCCAGGTTGTTGTAGTATTGCAGCCAGCCGACGAATGTCCGCATTTTATGCTCGGCGAATATCTGGTTACACTGTGCCCACTCTGATTGCGTCAAGATGTAGCCACCCTTGAGCTTAGATGTCATGCTGAGTAGTCAGGAAACCCTGGAACTTCTCATGTGTGTCAAACCAGTCATACGGGAGCCAGCTCTTCTGCTGTGTACATCCGTAAACTTTGACCCATACTTCGTACAAGACTCCTGGGTCAAGGTACTTCAGCACATCGAGAAACCATAGCTCAGGTGTTATGAGGAACATGGTCTGACTACCCTTCTTGGCGACTTTCACTGTACCTGTACTGTTATTCAGCTCATCAACAAAGTACTTCTTGATGAGGTTCAGGTCATTCCGCCCAGAGTTGAACCCCAGTACAGGCACTTGGTCACACCACTCGTTGATCAGTCACTGCTGTTGCTTTTGGAGCTTTCCAGGTCTGTCGGTATGTACTGTGCCCTAACCCTTGTCCGGAGTAGAGATGCTCGCCGGTGGATCACCAGCATGAACTCTCTGATCAGTTCTTTGGGGTCAGGACTGCAGAGGTGAGTGGGCTCACTCGTGGCACCATCTAAGGAGCAGCCAACTGACACAGAGATAGGTATGTGAATACTCTCGATCATGAGAGTCTCCGTAGGATGAGTCTTGATACCATCTAGGAGTGCTTCAAAGTTGTAAACTATGAAGTGTGGGTATGGGACAGTCCGAACTCGTTTAGGGACGCTTGGACAGCATTTTATACAGCACTCCCACTGTACCACAAGCATGCATCCAGAGGTTCTCGGCTTCTCTCTCAGGACTGTCTTGCGGTATCTTTGTTCGGCATCCTCACCTTGCTGGTGTTGTGGACACCCGTGCCAGTGACAGCCATGGAACTGGTAAACGGTGTTGGTGGTCGGATCATAACCATCTACGGGAGTGCCCTCGATCCAATGCTCGCCACCGTGCCCAAACTCTACATGGTGTATGTGTACGCCTCTGTTTCTCGACTCATACTCGATCCAATGAGTAGCCGCTGAACTGGATGGTTGGGGCGGATAGAAGGCTTTCTCATATGCAGACTGTGGCGCCTCAACCTTCTCGCCAGGACACACGATTGTTGTTTTGCCACCTGTACAGTGATCAGCGTGGCGTTGAAGATGGCATGCCTGTGTAAACCTCCGCTGACAGTGACCACAGACTAGTGTATGTGCCAGCTTGGAGATGTTCTTGATGTAGAAGGCGTGGTGGTCCCACACTCCGATGGTCATGGTGTCACGGTAGTGAGCCGCTTGCCTGATCATGTGCCAGGTGCCCTCATCGGTTGGTTCATACACGCGAATCCCGATCTTGGTGAAGAACTCTACCTTGTCCAGCTGATCCAGTGAGGTCTTGCGGACATCAGGTACTGTCACTGTCTTGCAGTAGAACTGTGTGACAAGCTCTCGTACGGGAGCTGTACTTCTATCAGCTCTCGCTCCTCGGTGGACTGCTAGACATCTCCAGAGACACATGTTGTCTCTGTAGGTGTCGAGGGCAGTCATACTCTTCTTCTGTCGTAGCCAGTCTGGGAGGGGCCTGTCCCAAGCAGAGGTTGGTGGTCGATGACAGCCCTGACCTCAACGTTGATTGATCGAACGAAAGCCAACTTGGTGTTGCGTCGATCGATATTGTCTGTGTCGAGGCGGGCTTGCTCTCTTGCTGCCACCCAGTCCTGAGCTGCTCCAATCGTGTTCAGCCACGGGCTCCCTGGAGCATTTTTGTGGAAGAGCATCACCCTACCATCTTCGATTTGACGGATGCGATAGGTATGGGTGTAGTGGAGGTAGAAGGCGTGCTGGACAGTCTGCTGGATCTTTTGCATGATCCGGCCTGTGAGGTCTTCTTCTAGACCTCTGAAGAATGTCCAGTATACTGACCGGCGTCCTCTATCCTCTGTCTCCCTTTCGCCGAGACGCTGGTCGAGAATGTATTCGCCTTCTCGCCTTATGCTCTGGGATAAGGGTTCAGACCTCGGCCCCCTTATCCTCAGGGCTGGGCTCAGACCCCAGCATCGCTTAACGATCCTGCGTTTGAGAGTTAAGCGCTCCAGTGGATGGGCCTCATCCGCCTCGCTACAGTCTTGGCTCGCAAACTAGCGGCCACCTCCTCGTCCAACTGACGAACCTCATGTATCCGCTGCACTTTCTTGTGGGGATTTCAAGGATCCTCTGGTAAGCACTGGAAACCTTCCCGTATTCATTGCTCGGGAGTGTCGCTTCTGCCACTCCTCAGCACGGACCTGTCCGATCATCTGGAGCAGGTCAGCTTTCTTGGCCTTAGAGTAGCCTCTAAGACCGAATTGCTTTGCAATAGCGCGAAGCTGTGCAACAGTACTCATGGTGTATATCCCTGTGGATGCCTGTATAGGGTGTTGAGACGGGGGCCACCTGCGTTGGAGAGTTAAGCGCTCTGCCTCCATCCACCTCGCTACAGTCTTGGCTCACAAGCTAGCAGTCACCTCCTCATCCAACTGAAGAAGCTCACGTATCTGCTGCGCGTTCTTGTGGGGATTCCAAGGATCCTCTTTGGTAAGCGCTGGAAACCATCCTGTATTCATTGCCCGGAAGAGTCGCTTTTGCTCCTCCTCCGATCATCTGGAGCAGGTCGTCTTTCTTGGCCTTAGAGTAGCCTCTAAAGCCGAATTGCTTTGCAATAGCGCGAAGCTGTGCAACAGTACTCATGGTGTATATCCCTGTGGATGCCTGTCTCTAAATGGGCGTTCAGACCCTATTATATGTGGCGATCAGTACCTGTTGGTGATGTATATCCCTGTGGATGCCTGTCTGAGCGTGCAGACCCTATTATGTGTGGTGCTGGCGATCAGTACCTGTGCGTGGTGTATATCCCTGTGGATGCCTGTCTGGGTGTCCAGACCCTATTATGTGTGGCGATCAGTACCTGTGGGTGGTGTATATCCCTGTGGATGCCTGTCTGGGTGTTCAGACCCTATTATGTGTTGCGATCAGTACCTGTGGGCGGTGTATATCCCTGTGGATGCCTGTCTGGGCGTTCAGACCATATTATGTGTGGTGTTGGCGATCAGTACATGTAGGTGGTGTATATCTCTGTGGATGCCTGTCTGGGCGTTCAACCCTATTATGTGTGGTGCTGGCGCTCAGTACCTGTGTGTGTGTGGGGGGGGGGGGGGGGTGTATATCCCTGTGGATGCCTGTCTCTAAATGGGCGTTCAGACCCTATTATGTGTGGCGATCAGTACCTGTGGGTGGTGTATATCCCTGTGGATGCCTGTCTGGGCGCTCAGACCCTATTATGTGTGGTGTTGGCGATCAGTACCTGTAGGTGCTGTATATCCCTGTGGATGCCTGTCTGGGCGTTCAGACCCTATTATGTGTGGTGCTGGCGCTCAGTACCTGGGGTGGGGTGTTATATCCCTGTGGATGCCTGTCTGGGCGTTCAGACCCTATTATGTGTGGTGCTGGCGATCAGTACCTGTGGGGGACTGTCGTGTCTATGTGATAGTGGATGCTTGTCTCTAAATGGGCGTTCAGACCCTATTATCTGTGGTAGTAGTCGGGTCGGGATTAAAATGATACTACCTCCCTCAATTGGCAGCTGTTCGGCGATCCGTGGCCCCCACCGCCCTCTCAATCCCTGGTGACCTCCATCTAGAGGCATACACCAACCCCCTGCAACCCTGGGGGCCTCCATCTAGAGGCATACACCAACCACATGTCTCAACAACCCTATGCCCAGGGATTGAGAGGGTGGTGGGGGTCACGGATCGGCGAACAGTTGAGGGAGGTGGTACCATTTTAAAACCAGTCAGTAATTTCTTCCATTTCCTTATTTGTTTTTCTGTATAAGGTGTCTATGTTGTCGTCGCAGCAAAAAGCATTTGTGTCGTCAGCGAACAGTATTAATGGCATGTGCTTGCATATGTTAGGTAGAACATTCATGTAAAGAATGAACAGCAGAGGGCCAAGAATCGATCCCTGAGGAACACCACAAGTTAATTGCCTGTTTTCAGAGCATATCTCATTATATTGTACGCATTGTGTTCTTTTACTTAGGTAGTTATGAAACCAGGTGAGTGCACTGCCTCTTATACAGTAATAGGCAAGTTTTCTAGTAAGATCTGGTGGTTGATAGTGTCGAAAGCTTTTGAAAGGTCCAAGAAGATGCCTATTATACTTTGTCTTTTTTACAGTGATTCAATAATTTTTTCTGTCATTTAGGCTATTGCATGCATTGTTGAATGTTTCTCACGAAATCCATATTGCGATTTGTATAAAATAGACTTTTTGTCCAGGTAATTTGTCAGTCGATTGTACATAAGGCGCTCTAGTAACTTGGAGAAAGGTGGAAGTATGGAGACTGGTCTGTAGTTTGAGAAGTTAGTAGAATCCTTGGCTTTGTAAATTGGTGTAACACGTGCTATTTTTAGTTTTGATGGGAAAATGCCTTGTGCTAGGGATAAGTTGCAAATGTGACTAAGTGGGATAAGGATATCCATAACACAGGTTTTATAAATGCGCCACTTAAAACCATCGATTCCGGCACTTTTGGCTGGGTTGAGTTTGTTTAGAACGTTAAAGATCTCTTCAGTGTTAGTAGGGTTAAACGAAGAATGATGATTGATAGCTGCCTATAAGGTAATCAGAAATTTTTTTCTTGGATGTTGATTGGATTTGGTTCGAAAGTTCTGGTCCTATATTTACGAAATAATCATTGAATCCATTGGCAATTTCAAATTTATCGGTAATGACCTTATTCTTGTGAAGAAATTGTGTCTGTTGTGCCGTATTGGTCTTGTTTAAAAGTGATTTAATGGTTGTCCATGTCTCTTTTATGTCATTTTTAGACTCTTCAAATTTCTTGTGATAATATGTTTTCTTAGCTGGTTTTATTCTTTGGTCTAATTTATTTCTATATTTTTTTAACTGGATTTCATTGTAGTTAGTTTGACACTTGATAAATGTTAAGTAGAGCTGATGTTTTGTATGACAGGCAGCTATTAATCCACTTGTAAGTCAAGGTTTAGTTGGGGTATGCTTATATTTTTTACTTTCTTTCATTGGAAAGCTTTGTTCAAAAATAGTAGTGCAGATGTCATGAAATTTGTTGTAGGTATGCTCACAAGACTGAATGTCTGTTACTATGCTCCAATCGACCTCTGGCATAGATCTTTTGAATGTTTCAATGTTGACCTGACAGTAATCTAGCATTAGCGTGTATCCAATAAGGACGCTTGTATCGGGGAGCTTTGAGTTATACGCTGTTTGGAGAAAAAATATCAATGCCTACCTGTAGATCGACGATATCGTTGAACATCGCTGCTGGGATGAGCTTTTTAGTTGAGAAATTGGGAACACCTAACGATCGAGTATTGTTAAACATTATAAACACTAATCCATCAGTCAATCAATCAGCCGCTATTGCTAAATAAAAGACGGCTTATAGCGCGTATTGATACCGTTATTCAAACAGCAATACAAAGACACCGCCGCTATTCCGCCAAATGACCATTCAAATGTAAAAGATATCACAATATCTTCCATATATTCCTTCATCCATTTAGATATGTTGATAAGTAAATAGAAAAAAAAAATATTTTGCGTGTATGTCGTTGCTGCTTTAGGCAAGTAGGCATGCGCAAATAATTTCAAAATATTCAACATATTAGCGATAACAACTTTGTGATCTGTCCAATGTTCTGAGCTGTGAAAGCGTTAAGACGCCCAGACACGTTTGTATACGCTTGATCAGTTGTATTGAATTTCTCAAGCATGAGTTCCTCTAGAGGGAGATTCCGCTGTTATCCAGTCAAATACTGACACGTCACACTGACGTTTAGCACAACTGACAGAAACATGGCGGGTATTTTTGCAATTTGTAGGCTAAACAAGGCGACTAACATCGGGCTTGTAAACTCATTATTTATAATAATAAAAAATTAGATCAAATGGGATACTAAGGATGCTTTGGGGATTGTGTTTACAATTAAATGTGGTGGTTGAATCTGATTTATGGGCATTAACAACTTTGAGTTGTGCAAGAAAACATATAACAAATCATAGTCTTAAACAACGCAGTAATTTCGTTTTTATTGAACACACAATACATTAGGTATATTTTTTAAAGTAAAAACATGCACAAATAAATATACACACACGATAATATAATCGATAATTAAGCACAAGCAAAGTTACCAGTTTCTGTTACAATTTTTCACTGCG
The DNA here is from genome assembly GCA_034401795.1 of Chaetoderma sp. LZ-2023a. Lineage (NCBI taxonomy): Eukaryota > Metazoa > Mollusca > Caudofoveata > Chaetodermatida > Chaetodermatidae > Chaetoderma > Chaetoderma sp. LZ-2023a. Next base: position 36,018,406 of record CM067360.1, on the reverse strand, counting down.
TCCCTCGTGCGTCCTCGGGGACGCAGAGGGTTAATTTTTATGCGTCCCTCTGCCGTTTTTATGCGTATATACGCGCAAAAGGACGCATAAGGGCAACTCTGAATCTATGCATTAAAATTTTTCCTGCTCGAATTGTTTCTGGTATGTTTGTTGTTTTTCTAGGAGAAATATAGGTAAATGATCTGAGATATCAGTTACAAAAATTCCGACATGAGTTTTACTGATATTGCGATTAATATTATTGCAGAATATGTTGTCATTTATGTCCGCCCATTTGTTACTAAGCTCCGCCGACGTTATACACACGTTGGTTTCAATGTTAACACATTCATCATGAATTGGCAGAAACCCAATTTTAAGATAGCTATAGCTGGCCTACATGTAGGTTGTTGAATAGCAACAGCTCTTAGTCAAATTTGTTTCAAAATATTGAACAGACTTTTAATAAAATCGTAAGGTCGCCAAAGACGTACGATTTAGACACTTTCGTGACGGACTTTTCGACCTTGGTGACATCCTTAGGTATTTAGATCGTGACGCCAGTTAACATGTGACGCATTTGATTATAAGGTCAAATGCTCGAGTCATAGATCGGATCCGTCCATATTGATCCTGATTTTATAGATCTTTGGTGGTATTTGTTTTATAATGACATACAAGTTATCCGCGTATATACCTTCTACTAGACATCTCCAAAATAAACAAGTGGATTGTCTTAAACTGTGTTAGCCACAATGCTTTGACTATGGCTAAGAAATCCATTCAGCAAATCTAATGTAATTTAATTGTGCTTTCTTTATTACGTAGTAGCATCGATGACTTGACGTAACCTCAAATAGGCCTAATTGTTTCAAAGAAGCAAGGTTATTAAACTAGACTTGCAGCGGTAATTGCAATGTACACTGGTAATTAATTGTATCGCAATTCCGGTGGGATGCTACAGGGACCATTTGGTCGTATTTTTTTTTTATTCCATCCGTGAAACAATACCGTATGTTTTCACAGAGCATCGGGCGTGTTTGATCAGCGTGAGGATGGATTACATTGGTACTACAATACGGCTCATAAATAAGTTAAAATGTTTCCAAAACAAAGAGAGAAACATGTCAGTAAGAAAATATCCAGCAGTACAGCAGTAAAAGGAAACCTTTTAAGTTCTTTCTGAACGGTACTGTACTATAAGCACACTATGTATTTTCCCTGGAAGCCACATCTCGGCGTTTTCCAACTTGACTAAGTGGAGTTTCTAATTAATTCTCACCAAGTACAGGGCGGTGCATCCAAAACCGTACGTACTCTTTATACTAACTTACTAACATTTACATTTAGGCCTAAACCTATATAGACCTATCGATTATTTTGTGATCAGCTTGACGGCATGTCGCCTCCTGCCGACCGCATCATGAATTAAATAATTCCAATTAGATTGATTACAGAATAACGCATCGATTTTTATTTAAGCATCCGTCGAATCAATTTTTCTGTAATTCAGAAGTATGTTGTCTTCCGGACGTTCTCATTAAGAAGTGAATACAGTGTTTTAAAAGGGCTGTGTTTATTTTGCTAGAAGAGTCTGTGTGTTCGCTTTGGATTCTATCAACTGCCAATACCGTTAATGTAAAATATCACGAAACCAAATAGTATATGTAAACCTGCGCACTGATTATTTTCTGCTGCGAAAGTACGTGTGTACGGTAGTGCTTATATGTAAAATAACATGAAACCGATAGTCTTTGAGAATGTTGTTTGAAACTTCAATTATATTAAATTTCCAACTTTTTCAGTTTTATGAAAGTCCATGCATCTGGCAACAGTGGATGCTATTCGTGTACAGCCTCATACTTAGTTAATTCATCCAATGTAAGAAGTGTTCTGTTGAATATTTTGAGCATAATAGACCTTTCCATTTTAGCTATGCCCCGCCCATCTCTAGCTAAGCTCCACCCACACCTCGCTCATGTTCGGATCGATCGATCTCTGAACTCCCTGACTCGCTATTTCAAGAAAACTATACAAATAAGCTGTTGAATATTTTGAAACTAATTTGACTGGGTGCTGTTGCTGCCTAAAGCGTTACTTTATACCTAGTGTAATAATTTTAACCTATTAGCATTCAAACTAATAAAAAACGGCTTCTGAACTGGTCTTGGCAAATGTCCACGTGAAAACCAATATAAGACTATTATTGAAAATGTACCACTAAAATAAATGGCTTGATACCCAAGCCAGTTATCCCAGTTGTAAATTTTGAAAGATAGTTTTCTCTTGGTCTGCAAATGGACCTTTTCCCAAGACTCGTTCAGAAGCCGTCTTTGGCCAGCTTAAGTGTTAATGGTGGTTAATATTTGAGGGTTAACTGATATAGGCCTATTTGCCAAAATATCGGATAAATAGCTTTTGATGCCAAAATAATAGATATATCGGGATAGAGGGTGTATTAAGACAAGATATATCGATATAGGGCTATATAATGCTCCGATGTTGGCAACAGTCTTGGTGGATTGAGTGGCGTGAATCTGAACACGGAGGCATAGGCCTACTCACTTTAGTAATGCGTCAATGAAAATTAACATAAAGCTGATTGAAACTTTGAAGTTACTTCCACTGGAAACTCATCCAGAAACAGCTTTCCGTTAAAATAATTCCAAAATAACGAGCATGTCGCCGTCAATTTTCTACCCCTTTCCGACTTTCTCAATTCAGCATCGTAAAAAATCTCGATCCTTTATCGACTCGCGATTTATCGAAATATCGAAAATCGCACACGTCTACAGTACAGCTTAGAAATAACTTAGTATGTTTTCGAAGCAAAATAAAACGTACTGTTAAATATTTTGAACATAATTGGATTGGACGACATTGCTGCATTACCAATCCAATTATGTTCAAAATATTCAACAGAACATTTCTTATATCGTGTTCAAAATTGTACTAAGTAACATGTTTCTATTTCCATTTTGGAAACATTTTAACTTCTTTATGAGCTGTACTGTAACCAATACGTAACATTGTCAATCGAATTATCCAATTTTAATCAATATATGCGATGACTGATTGACAATGTGTGCGAAATTAACGAGGCTAATGATAGTCAGTACAATAACAATAGCCGTAATGAGTTTGCGCTACAATAGACCCTTAATTGGCAGGTTCGGCAATTACTATTCGGCAAAAGTACGTCGTACTGATTGAACAATATCATCTTTAACCCTTACCACTCTGATGTAAAAAAAAATTAATTTTCAGATTAAATTAAAAGATGAACTGGTGTTCATTTTTTCAAGAAATTTGGTGGAAGATGTTGCAACATCGTCCACCAAAATTGTTGAAAACTGAACACCAGTTTCTTTGTTATTGACACAGGAAAAGATATAATATTGACATCAGAGTGGCAAGGGTTCATTTCGTTTCATTTTCACAATATTTTTATAATACAGAACGTTTCTACGGGACTGTTTATGCCTTTTAACTGATGGAAATGTCGGATGAGGGTTGGTGTGGTTTGGGGTGTGGGGTGGGGGTTGTGGTGTGTTGGGTCGCATAACCAGAAATCATTCATCTATAATATTCAGGTCCAGTCTATGTTATTATGATAACACTGATGGTGTAATGTTTATGGTGTTGTTGTATGCTGTCTGGCGATGCATAGTTCATGAGTTTGGTATTTGTGTAGGCCTAGTATGGCATGTGGTACCGATATGTTATTCGTATGAAATATATGAAATTAACATGAGTCCACCGAGCAGGTCATTTCGTAAACAACGAGGGAAATCGGTGATCGCGAATACGTTCCATTTCATATTATATTCTTAGGGTGAGGTCCAACGTTTGGAATTCGTTTAGGCTTATCTGCCGAGTCGTTCAGTATTGGGTTAAAATTCTAGCAGACTGGAATCAGCATTTTTCTAAGATGCAGATGCTCACAGACTGACAGAGACACGGACAAAGATATGGATAGGAGGACAGACTGGCCGATGGATGGACGGACCGACTGAGAGATGGGTGGGTGGATGTAAGGGTGGGTGGGTGGGTGAGTGGATGGGTTGGTGGCTGGATGGAAAGATGAATGGATGGATGGATGGATGGATGGATTGATCGATGGACGGACTACGCTATGGATGGATTGAGAGATGGGACGAGACAGGATGGGACGGAACAGGATGGACATTGGTGGGCGTGCGCAAATGCAATAAGGGTACTCTCTTACGGTTAAAGGAAAAAAGCTAATTGTATAGGAGTTGCGAATTTATACTAAACTATTGACTGGCTAGGATTGCTTTGAAAACATCCTGCAGCCGAAATCAGTCCTTCTTTGGTGACTTTGTCTTGTTCTAAACATGAGTCCTTACCTCCCCCAGGTTCTTCTTGGTCGTCAGTGTATCCAGTCCGGCTTCTTTGGTGACTTTGTCTTGTTCTAAACACGAGTCCTTACCTCCCTCAGGTTCTTCTTGGTCGTCAGTGTATCCAGTCCGGCTTCTTTGGTGACTTTGTCTTGTTCTAAACATGAGTCCTTACCTCCCCCAGTTTCTTCTTGGTCGTCAGTGTATCCAGTCCGGCTTCTTTTAGATCGGTACTTAGCGCACTTAGCAGGTTTGTGCAGTGGCGTCTTCTACGAGCTTTGTTGATGTTGGCATGTAGTGCAGCAAATTCTAATGATATCTGTGCATGGGTGTCTTGTGGAATTCCCAGAACATGGTCAAACATAGGCTATCTTTGTTGGGCCACCTTCACTGAGAGTGAGACTGTATTGCACATGGTGTATAAACGCATCGTTGTAGATTATACTGTTCAGTCAGCGACCTTGGGTTATAATACGGAGGTGTCTGCAGTGACGGGCATCAAGTTTACATCTAGAACTGCTTTCAGAAATGTCCAGCTGTTACAGGTGTACATCATCAGCGATACCCAGTTTGCGTCATACAAGCATAGTTGGCTGGCCATGGGGATCCGTGATCCATGAATCCATAGACTTCAAAAGGACTCGAAAGCAATTTTCCCCATGATGCAACGTGCAGCGATGTCAGATGAGCTACCAATTAGTGAATCAAGGATTTCTCTCTTCCTCCATTCCTCTCCGCCCACAACATGATGTCTTTGTCCATGCTTCCGCCTGTCGTTAATGGACCTTTCCATTTTTAGCTATGCCCCGCCCATCACTAGCTAAGCTCCACCCACACCTCGCCGTGTTTGGATTGATCGATCCCCGAATGCCCTAGCTATCAATTTCCTGAAAACTATACCGGGAAGCTGTTGAATATTTTGTAACTAATTAGACTGGGTGCTGTTGCTGCCATAGGCAGCAACAGCGCCCAGTCAAATTAGTTTCAAAATATTCAACAGAATATTTTTTAAATAGTAAAAGCAAACAATTTGTACAACAGCCCATAGACCGTCATCAAATATGCGTTCGTGACGGACTTATCGACGTCATTCATGACGTCATTCATTATGATGTCATTGTACACACCACACAGTTCATTATGACGTCATATGATGGGTGGGTACTCTGGAAAGGTGAATTGGAGTACATGGATAAATTTGGTCTTGGATTCGTTCATGAAGAGATTCACATTATTGAGTTCTTCTGCAACTGTAGAGAGAAGGTTGTGGAGTTGCTTTTTTCCTCATCATCTATGGAGTCTATGTCGTCTCGTACTCTATCACTAATGGGAACACCAGTGTAGATACTGATGTGTTTGGTCTTGCAGAGGGGTCTCACACATATGAGAGGGTTGTGGCAAGGTATTATGTAAACAGTACCGGAGAGAGGCCATCTCCCTGGGGAGAATCAATGGAGGTCTTGAACGCTGCGTCATCGTTTACAGCTGCTCTGGTAGGTTCAAGTGAAACTGTGAATCTTTTCGCGGATGCAACATCGTGACATCGGATTGATGAACACTATATGACGCATGTTTCCTTGTAGTCCAGTATGGTGCTTGGGTTTGGACAGTGTTGCTAATAGTACTTTGGCTATCAGCGTGGATGGGGAGGTGTTGCACGAATGCAGAGTGTATTATGTGCGTGATTGATGTGGCGATGCTATCACCTGCATACTTAGAGGTCACTGCTGAAGCTGTGAAGTTCAGAATACATCAATTTCGCAGGTCCTTAAGCGCCTTCTCAACTTCAGTCGTTACAATTGATGTTTATGGTGGCCTAAGATCGCCAACAAATGGGTGTAATTGCTCAGAGTATGTATCCATGGACTGATTCTTAAACTATTCTCTCATCCCACCGGTTTTCTTTGGGTCGTCTCGAAGAACAGAAGTTGCCTTCAGTGTTATGCTTGGAAAACAGACCGACCTAAACATTTTAAGACAATCATCTGTGGCTGTGATGCCATTTTCCAAAGAGTCTGCTTGTAAGGTGACAAATTCTTTTAGTCGTTCACTGATCTGGCGAAGTATGACATTGTGTACTCTGGGTAGCTTTGTGTGATCTTTGCTCTGACCACTTTGATAGATGAGGAGCCGTAGTGTCGTATGCTTTTCCGACAGCTTTACAACGAGTGGGTCTGCAGTGTAACTTCCAACTCTGCTTTTATTCTTCACCTCTCCTATTACATTGGTCGCTGATGTATCAATGCATTTGAGAACTCTGGGTAATGTTTCCTTTGGATTTGAGTTTATGTCAATGGATGCTATTTGTTCCTCGATGGTCCTCTTGTATGACAGTTGGGTAATGTTGTAATTGACGAGCCTGACTCTAGATTAAAGTTGACTTTGCTACGTTGGTTGGCATGGTGCTTATGCAGCAGGCAAATGTGCTTCATATGACGGCAGGTGACCACCGGTTTGTGGTCCGAGTTGAGGACTGTACCTCCATATGAACTGGAATCCTAAAGTAGTAGCTCTTCCCTGATTTTATACATCACATAACAAATTTGGCTGAAGACGGCTGTTGTGGCCTTGGAACCTGGGTTCGGTATACGGACTGTGAGATGTCCTGCCCAATACTGTTGGGTGACGGCATAGGTGTTTGAAGGTAGTGTCTGTGTCAAAGGGAGGTGAGCACTGATGAATGCAGTCACAGGATCTCCATTACGGTTACGTTTGCCCATAGCATATACCACCATGTCCTGCCTATAGTACAGCTCCTAAATACCTTGCTTCCAAACCAAAAAGCAGAAATATGTTAGTATAATTTTGAACACGATGTAATAAACATTATGTTGACTCTTGAACATAATTGACCTTTCCAGTTTATCCATCCATCAGCTGACGTCATAATCAAATACATGACGCTTAGGATTACGTCATGAATAGCTCAATTTAGTCCGTCTTAAACGCTTAATAGCCCAACAACTGCGAATTTTATGTCTTTACTATTTAATAAACATTATGTTGAATATTTTGAAACTAATTTGACTCGGCGCTGTTGCTGCCATAGGCAGCAACAGGGCGCTGTTGCTGCCATAGGCAGCAACAGCACCTAGTCAGTTTAGGTTCAAAATGTTTAACAGTTTAGCTGTATAGTTTTCTGGAAATTGATAGTCAGTGAGTTCAGGGATCGATCGATCGATCCCAACGCGAGCGAGGTGTTGGCGGAGTTAGCTAGTGATGGGCGGGGCATAGCTAAAACGGGACAGGTCCATTGGATTGGAAGCCACTGCTGCATTAGGTTTTCGTAACGACCCATCATCATTTGGCTCCAATGGAGGAATCCAGTTTTAGCTATGCCCCGCCCATTTTAGCTAATCTCCACCTACACTTCGCACGTGTTGCCGGGATCGATCGGTCCCTAAGCTATCTCACTATCATTTTCTAGAAAAACTATACTGGTAACCTGTTAAATATTTTGAAACTAATTTGACTGTCAATTTAGTTTCAAAATATTCAACAGCATGTTTATTAAATACTAATTTTAAAGACATACAATTCGCTCAGCAACGCATAGTCCGTCATCAATTAAGCGTTCATAACGAACTGTCGATCCTATAACAAGTCACTTGTGTTAACCATGTACCCCTCAAACATGTTCAAGACAATTTGAGTTAACACCTGTCTATAGGGACTAGGCCTAATTATTTGGTCTCTTTATTCTGGCTGCTTACTCTCTTAGGCCTATGACATGTTTACTGTATTTCCTACTAAATAAGATTATTGTCCCCTCTTATTCGGAGAGACGCACCAGGATTTTATTTTGTGTAGAATTGTTTTTAGTAATTTTGTATAGATCCTATTTCATATTTAACACATGGTTTGCAAACTAGGATACATTTTCTCTGAATTGGCATAAAATGTGTTAGCGAATGTCAAAGATTAATGTTTCGTTTAGGTTTTTTATTTGCTTCCACACAATGAATATATAATATACATTATGTATTAATATTGATTCCTACTAGAGGTATCTACTCGATAAATATTGCCAGCAATGTACGAAAGACCCGGTTATACAGAACAACGTTCTATATGTGCGTCACTACACTAACTACCGTACTTTATTTGTTCACACACAGCCTGTTAGCAACAAGATTCAATGTCACTCTCGCCAACAATAGCGAATTACTTTTGCGACGGCGACCATCGGAGTGGACCTAAAGTAAAGATTAAAGTTCGTATTATCCCGGTACCTATAGACGTGTTCCGCTCGAGCGAGTCTAGCTGCCAAAGCAGTGAAAAAGATTATGAATAAGGGTTTTACGCCTACAATTCCTGGCCAAGTTTGTATTGTCATTTTCAGGTCTATAAACTAATCGTTTATTTCATTAATAGTCTTCTTAGATATCGCTAAGCAACGACTTCAACAGAACTGTGGTCAGGAGAAATTGTTCGAAAACTCTATGCTAGTAGTGTTTTCACGTCGAAAATAACTCTTAAAAATTATTTACGTTGTCGTAATTTAGTTTTATCACTAATTCTAAAGGAATATGTGGTTATATAGATGCTGGAGTTTTAGGATATAATATTCACGGAAACGGTAATGTATCAAGTGGATATAGAAATTGTGTAATTATGAGCGATTTATAAGAACTGAAACACGTTAAACTGTTAACTTTCGAGAATTTCTATTTCAACTGACTGGGTTCAAACGGGCGGTGAAATCCTGGAAAGCCATGGAATCTTCTAATTTAGAATCATTTTGTGTGTGTACAATTTGCATGTTAAGTCATGGAAAGTTAACCTTTTGAACTTTGACATTCCAGCATATCTATTTCAAAATAACCATACAGGAAAGCTCTTAAATATTCCGAAACTAGTTTGACTAGGAGCTGTTGTTGCCATAGGCAGCAACATCTTCCAAGTGAAATTAGTTTCAAAATATCCAACATACGCTGTTTTCATTTATTAAATTACAATAAATTTTTCGTATTCTCGGGGAGCTGTTGCTGCCTCGGGGGAGCTGTTGCTGCCTCCGTGGAGCTGTTGCTGCATCGGGGGTGGGGGTGGGGGTGAGCTGTTGCTGCAAGGGCGGCGGTGGGTGGGGCTGTGGGGTGGGGGAGAAGGGGGTGGGGAGCTGTTGCAAGCTTTGGGAGCTGTTTCGGCAACAGCATCATCCATTCAAATTAGTTTCAAAGCATTTAATGGACCTTTCCAGTTTATCCATCCATCATATAACTCAAGTATCTGACGTCATAATCAAACACTAACTGACGTCACACTCAAAATGGCGTAGCTCTGTCATGAAAATCGAAATGTTCGTCACTAAAGTTTGTGAATTGTATGTCTTTGATGAATTTACAATTTAATAAACATTCTCTTGAGTATTTTGAAACTAATTTGACCGGTGCTGTTGCTACCGCAGGCAAGTTCATGTTGCCGCAGCAACAGTCCCTAGTCAAATTAGTTTCAAAATATTCAGCAGCTTACCTATATAGTTAGCTAACATGAATATTAGATGCTGGGAATTCAAGTCTCAAAGATTGAAATATATTCCAATACGCGTTGGGTGGGAAGTGGGGACGGGGGAGGGGGCATATCTAGAAATCGATCCGTATGTTATCACGTCATAATTTTCGTCATGACAGTTTGCCATTTACAGTTTCTAAATTTGGTTTACAAATTTTGTCATTGGTAATACGAATGTCTTATATCTGTTGTTGATTGCTGTACTTGTATTTGTTGCTAATGTCGTCGACGTCGCGAGACTTGTCTTTGTCGCCATTAGCCTCTAAGATAGTGCAACCTTTTCTAAGTAAATTATTACCTAAGCAGTATTCACGTTTACACGTATACCCGAACATTAACTCGTAGCCAAATGCGAAGTTACGGTAATTAACTAACTATAGATGTTTATGAATAATTTAATGCACTTGTTATTTGCGTGATTATAATGCTATTACTCCGTATACGCGTTGGCTGGTGGTGACACGTTGGGTGTAGAAACATGCTGTCATCTAGTCAGGGTGTTATATCCTGGTAAAGCGCCAATCGACCCACCCCCACCCGCTCTTCAACGCTAGTGACAAACCAGAACGGCACTGTCCTCGACGCCAAAGCTACAATAGGCAACTGCTAGGTCATAAATGATTCATAGCGGCATCTTGGCCATCGCCGGATACCAGCGAGCACCGAGCGCTGTTTTCATTCTATAGATGCACACCAGCTCTTGTGTATAGTAATAGTGTCTATACTTGTATTAGATTGTTACATGTTTTGATATGTTTTTGTGCGATTTTAATCGTGTATAACCCTTTAATGACGAAATTTAAAAAAATCTAAATATTTAGTTATTGAACGTTCATTTGCAGGGTAAGAGACGCCTATTTTTGAAAAGTTACCACTGAAATGTCATTCCAGTGGTAAATTAAAAAAAGTAGTCTTCTCTTGGCCTACAAATGGGCATTCCCCAAGACCACTGTCGTCATAAAAGGGTTCATTATCATAATCATATTTTCATTTATTTTTTCATCAGATATACGGAATTTCGGTTATTGCTCCCACGACACCGGTACCGTTATTGCGATTTAACTTAATCGAAATGAACTTTTTAAAAGGTTTCGAAACAATTGACGCTTGTTTGTGCTTTGATGCTTGAGCAATGCAAGTGAACACGGCAGATTATTGAACTGTCGTGGATTGACCTTTTATAGATGCTAGCCATAGTGGTGTGGTGAACACGCCCTAACATCGATACACGGAGGAGGGAATCTAGCAACCGCTGTTCAAGAGAATTTGTGCGCTATAACGATAGCAGCAGGAATAGCTTCATCAGTCTCATACAGTAAGCACAATACATGCGTATTTACATAGGTGTGCTGTTGATGCGTATTAATACATGACGTATTTATACAGCACTACGCGTCAGCATGCTTGGATCATACCTGGCAAAATCATTGCACATCTGAGTCAGTCTCGCGACCATGCAGAAGGGGGATGGTCACTTGAAAGCATCCCCCACAACTGGAGACGACGAACAAAGTGGCGAAAACAACGACTGGAGTCCCACCCCGAGCGCTGCTAGACCCCTGGTGCTTTTAGATAATCCAGGGGTAAGCTGCAGTAGCGAACATGGTACGCCTAAAGAACAGGTTAAGATATCGGTTTCGGAACCGACTAAAGAAAATGTTCCACCAGGAGCCGAAACTTCGGAAAAGGTCCAGGAAGCGGACGGCGGCGACGATTACGACGATGACGATGACAACGATGATGACGATGATGATGATGATGATCAGAGTGAGTCGAGTAACTATCGGGTACCAGACAAATACAAACCTTTTACCAAGGACTCGTACGAGCGAATCCTTAACGAGGAGTTGGCGGACAGGATCCGTGCGACCAACAAGAGGAATAAACCGGCCGAGGGTAGACTGGTGGATGGTGAATTAAAGTTTGATACGGAAGACGATGAAGATACCATCCAAAGGGATCCGAACTTAGTGGAGGGCAATGTGTTCTATGATCCGTACAACGACTTTCCGGATAATTTACTAGGGAAGCCGATTGAGGAAATTGATAAGAATCTAAAGGAAAAGGTAAGTCCGTAATCAAGGAATCTATAGTTTATAGATCAATCATATGACGTCATAATCAAGTACGTAACGTGTAGGATGACGTCATAATCAATTACGTCATGAATGACGCGATTTAATCCGTCATAAACGCGTAATAGTCCGTCAAGTTGTACGAATTGTATGTCTACTATTTAATAAACATTCTGTTGAATATTTTGAAACTAATTTGACTGGGCGCGGTTGCTGCCTATGGTAATAACAGCACCCAGTCAAATTAGTTCAAAATATTCAACAGCTTACCAGTATGGTTTTCTGAAAATTGATCGATCCATACACGAGCAAAGCGTGAGTGGTGCTTAGCTAGAGATGGGCGGGCCATAGCTAAAGCTGGAAACCTATATTTAGAGCAGCAACAGCTCACTCAAATTAGTTTCAAAATATTCAGTCGAATGTTTATTAAATTGTAAATTCAGCAGAGACATACAATTCGGCGTACACTTTCCTGATTGACTTTTCGACTTTTGAAACGGACCTACGTCATTTTGATTGTGAAGTCATCTAACATGTGACGTGTTTGGTTCCGATGTCAGACACTTGAGTGACATATCTGATTGCTCCATAGCTTAGCCATGCTTTTGTGTGTATTGGGCATCAATAGAAACTCATTTGATGTTGCTAATTAAAGGGGAGAATAAACAGAAAATGGTCAAAGCATGCCAAATTATGCTGTTATATAGTTTAAATAAAATTAACTTTTAATATTATATGAATATTTGCAAATTCGCTAGCAGTAGCCTAAATTTCGCCACATTCTTATGAGCATCAAGGATATGGCATGAGGTCATCGCGTGAATAGTACGTTGTTGTTTATGATCGATGGCTCACAACAGTTCATTCGGACACCATTGCGTTACTGAGATGCAAGAGAAACACTATATAGGGTCTGTTAACTCCTCTTGTGTCAACAGCGCCTGAGAGCGCTCAATTTACCACTTATAGAGGCCTATTAATTCACCTTTCCAGAATACCCACCCATCATATGACGTCATAATGAACTGCGTGATGTGTACAATGACGTCATAATGAATGACGTCATGAATAACGTCAATAAGTACGTCACGAACGCATATTTGATGACGGTCTATGGGCTGTTGTACAAATTGTTTGCTTTTACTGTTTAATAAATATTTTGTTGAATATTTTGAAACTAATTTGACTGGGCGCTGTTGCTGCCTATGGCAGCAACAACACCCAGTCTAATTAGTTACAAAATATTCAACAGCTTCCCTGTATAGTTTTCAGGAAATTGATAGCTAGGGCATTCGGGGATCGATCAATCCAAACATGGCGAGGTGTGGGTGGAGCTTAGCTAGTGATGGGCGGGGCATAGCTAAAAATGGAAAGGTCCATTAGCCATCTAACGGTCAAGATTTGTAAAAAAAAAAAAGAAAAAAAAAAAAGACGAGATTGATGCTCAGTGAATGCAATTCATTTGCAGGCCAAGAGAAGACAATTTTTAAGTTTTTCAATGGAATTGTCATAAAACTCTCAGTTGTCCTGTAAATGAAGGCTGTTTGAACATTATATGGTCAAGAATATTCAAATTTGTGCATAATCAGTATCCATTCGCAGGCCAAGAGGAAACTATCTTTGAAAATGTATCACTAGACTGACTGGCTCGGTAACCGGGCCAGTCATTCCAGCGATAAATTTAAAAAAAAAAGTGTTCTTGGCCTGCAAATAGACATTCCTCAACATCACTGAAGAGACTGCTTTAGCAGGTTTAACTATTAAATGGTTAAGTTGACACAAGATGGTTTAAACTAGAACGTGAATAGGAGCAGATGCCAGCTTCGTAAATGCGTTAGACGCCAGTTTCTATTCTGAAAACACGCGTTGCGTAATCTGAATCACCGCGTTTCACGAGTCACGTGATGGCGTCATACCGTGAATTTTAAAACATATAATATTGGACGGTTTTTATTGCAATCTAATTCCCGTTTGTAATCTCCTTCGCCGCAAATAAGAATTTAATGACGATGAACGTGTTTTCTGAGAATTAAACTCAAATGTCCACTAATTGCGTCTTTATAGAGCTCGACATTTTATGTTAGTGACAAGTTTTGACAAATACATTTCCTATCCAATAAGTTGACATTTAAAAATTCCACGATCTAGCTCTTGTCGCCTACGTTGTCTTGTTTGACGTGGATGTCGACCATAATGCCACTTTGTCTGATAAATTTCTGCAGACTACATTTTCCATGGGCTTTAATTCTGGATCTGCTGAATATTTTGAAAACTATTTGACTGAAAGTTGTTGGTGGGCTACGCCACCAACAACATTCAGTCAAATTGTTTTCAAACTTTTCAACAGATCCAGAGTTATTGCCCACTGAAATTAGTGTATGTTGGCTTATAGCAGTCAGACAGTTAACCATCTAACTCCAGTGTCCCAATTTCAAGACACGTGTTCAAGAAAGCTGTTGAATATTTTGAAATTATTTTGACTGTGAGCTGTTGCCATAATAATCATCTCATCACACTGGTTTGAGGTGTGTGAAAGGGTTAATAAGCGCTACACACACACACACACACACCCTCCCGCCATGTTACAATGCGTCTTTGCAAGAATTTTCTGGTGTTTATGCCCGGCGTTATTGCCTCCTTACGTATTTACTCAGTTCTTCAGTCCATCGGTCTGTCTATCCATCATCAGTTTAAAACTACAATATATACCTCTACTATACAAGCACGCGCGCACCCACATACGGGTCCGACGAGCACGCGTGTACACGCACATATATATCAGTGGATCAGCCCTTATGCTTGGATTAAGCATGTATATACACTGGGATCCTGAGATGGGAATGCCGATTGATCTGTTTCCTATGTGGTGCAATGGAGGAATGGAGTTTGAGCTATACCCCGCCCATCTCTAGCTAAGCTCCACCCACGTTTTGCCCGTGTTGGGATCAATAGATCACTGTGCTCTACGAATCTCAATTTCCAGAAAACTATACAGGTAAGCTGTTGAATATTTTGAAACTAATTTGACCAGGTGCTGTTACTGCCACGCAATTCGTATAACTTGTCGGACTATTAAGCGTTTGTGACGAACTAAATCGCGTCATTCATGACGTAATTTATTATGACGTAAGCTTACACGTGATGTTGTTAATTATGACGTCATCTGTTTGATCTATAAACTGGATTCTCCCATTAATCATGTGGTGCAATTGGTCAATATCGCTATGACCGTATATGGATACATAGTATTAGCGCAATTCGCATCTAGGCCTACATTATGTCAAGAATAGTCTCAAGTAGTCTCATCTTCCCAAACACGGTCCATGAAAATGATATGAAATTTATGTCAAAATGTAAACAGAGTGGGTCCCTGTCTCCCAAGACATTGTCAAAATATAAGTGTACGGGTACGTCGCAAAATTCACTTACTGTATTATAATTAATCTAGGGAAATTGTCAACTGGTGTCGATTGCAGCTCAGAAATAACTTAACAGGTTTCCAAAAAAATAAATAAATAAAACGTAACGTACTGTTGAATATTGAACATAATTGCCGAAGGCAGCAATGTCTTCCAATCCAATTATGTTCAACATTTTCACCAGAACATTTCATACATCGTGTTCAAAATTATACTAACTAACTAGTCCGAGTTATTTGACTCCACCCTATGTTGATTCTGATATGCCGGTATAGGCCTATATCAGAATCGACATAGGGTGGTGGGTGGAGTCAGAGAACTAATTAACATGGTTCTGTTTTTTAAACATTGTTACTTATTTATGAGTTGTATTGTACATATGACAAATACCAGTTGATCTTTCCACTTTATCCATCCATCGTATGACGTCATAATCAACTACGTGACGTGTAGAATGACATGATAATGAATGACTGCATTATGACGCAGATAAGTACGTCACGAACGCAAATTTGAAGACGGACTACGCGTTGTTGTACGAATTGTATGTCTTTACTATTTAATAAATATTATGTTCACTATTTTGAAACTAATTTGACTGGGCGCAGTTGCTGGCAGCAACAGCGCCCAGTCAAATTAGTTTCAAAATATTCAACTACTACTACTACTACTACTACTACTACTACTACTACTACTACTACTACTACTACTACTACTGCTGCTGCTGCTGCTTCTGCTACTACTACTACTACTACTACTACTGCTGCTGCTGCTGCTGCTGCTGCTGCTACTACTGCTGCTGCTACTACTGCTACTGCTACTACTACTACTACTACTACTACTACTACTACTACTACTACTACTACTACTACTGCTGCTGCTGCTGCTACTACTGCTACTGCTGCTACTGCTGCTACTACTACTACTTCTACTGCTACTGCTACTGCTACTGCTACTGCTACTGCTATTGCTACTGCTGCCGCTACCGCTATCGCTATCGCTATCGCTGCCACTGCCACAACAACAACAACAACAACAACAACTACTACTACTACTACTACTACTACTACTACTACTACTACTACTACTACAGACTAAACTATTTTAATATTGTATATTGTATGTATATATATATGTTATATCTCTACACTACCTACCGCCATAATGTATTAATTTAAACAAAATTTGCCTCATATGCCATCGCAAGGATGGCCTGAGTGTAAAAAAGAAAGCTGAACTGTGTCGGTCTGATCTACATTTGTAGTCCAGCTAGCACCGTTGTAACAGATGTTTTAGAATATAGAAGCGTCGCGTTAGGGTTACGGTTAGGGTTAGTGTTAGGGTCACATTTAGGGTTAGGTTAGGGTTAAGGTTAGCGTTATTGTTAGGCTTAGCATTAGGTTTGGGGCTAGGGTTCGTGTTAGGTTTAGGGTTATAGGTTTATGTTTAGATTAGGGTTAGTGTTAGGTTTAGGGTTAGTGTTAGGTTTAGGGTTAGTGTTAGGTTTAGGGTTAGGGTTACATTTAGGGTTAGTGTTAGGTTTAGGGTTAGGGTTACATTTAGGGTTATGGTTAGGGTTAGGGTTGGGGATAGGGTTATGATTAGGTTATGGTTAGGATTAAGATTAGGGTACGGGTTAGTATTCTGGATACAGTTAGTGTTACGGTTACGGTTATAGTTACGATTAGGTTTTTTTTAATTTTTAGTGTTAGGGTTAGGGATACGATTAGGATTATTGTTAGGGTTAGCATTAGGGTTAGTTAGGTTAGGGTTAGTGTTATGGTTCGTATGCACACATGTACGCATTAAGTTTACTGCTAGGGTTACGGTATGGAGGGAGGGAGGAGGGGGATCCATTTCTAACTATACCCCGCCCATTTCTTACTAAGCTCCGCCCACTTTGTACGTGTGGTGGAATCGATTTATATATCTTGAATTAATTTCACGGTAACTAACTATACAGGTAAGCGGTTGAACATTTTGAAACTAATTTAACTCGGTGCTGTTATCACCCAGTCAAATTAGTTTCAAAATGATCCACATAATGTTTTTATTAAATTGTAAATTTATCAAAGGCAAATCAAAACATATGATCTAATTGATTATGACGTCAAATACTTGATGTATCTGTCTATTCTTTAGCTTTTCTGTCTCATTTCCAAACATCCAGTCGCGTTGCATTAGCATTGCCCCGAACCTGGACCGACTGCGCGTAGATCGCGTTCGTACGTTGTTCTTTGGAGTCGACGCCATTAACCCTTTCAGGACGAAGCCGGCCAAGACCGACCTCTGTAGGGGTCTTGAGAAATGTCCGTTTGCAGGTCAAGAGAAGGCTATTTTTGAAAATTTACCATTCCAGTAGTAAATCTCATTTCTTGGACATTCAATAAGTAAATATAAAAAAACTGAACAAATTTTGTCATTAAAGGGTTAAAACTGTTTATAACATCAATGATTATGACGTCAGCCTACACATCACGTAGTTGATTATGACGTAATATGATGGAAGGGTCCATTGTATATCGGTACTCACCCGACCTTCAACAGTAATTCAGCACATGCACTCTCGGCGTTCATCCCTCGCAAGTAGACCACCAGTCTAAGCTAAAGGAGCATTGGCCTGTTTTTCACAATCTTGGAGGCAAAGTGAACTGGATGTTTCATTTAGAAGTTCTGGAATTTAGACCTGACACATCGTGATGGTATGCTCGAATTTACTGAATTCTTTACTTATATAGATGTGCACACGCGCGCACATATAATACGTCCCCACTCATCCGTCTTCCACTCCACGGACTGGATGGGGTGGATGATGGTGGAGGAGAAGCGAAGGTAGAGAGGGATGAGTGAGCGACGCAGATGTCATCGTTTCATTTGTGTAATGGACCTTTCAATTGTTAGCTATGCCCCGCCCATCACTAGCTAAGCTCCACCCACACCTCGCCGTGTTGGGATTGATCCATCCCCAAATGCCATAGCTATTAATTTCCTGAAAACTATACAGGGAAGCCGTCTTCAAATTTGCGTTCGTGACGTACTTATCGACGTCATTCATTATGATGTCATTGTACACATCATGCAGTTCATTATGACGTCATATGATGGGTGGGTACTCTGAAAAGGTGAATTAGTTTTCAATATGTTAAATTATTGCAATGATGATGTTGTTGATGAGTGAAATAGACTTATTTATTTAACTGTACCGGATTTAGCTCATCTGGGCTGAAAGACCAAGTGGGCTTATGTCATTGCGATCGCACGTCTATCGTCCGTCGCTTGTCTGTACGTCCTATCCGTCAACATTTTCTTTAAAAGCCTACTCCTCACCAATCGCATGTCCGATTTTAATGATATCTGCCTGCTGGGATCCTAGGGTTGTAGGTTATAGGTCTCGGAACCTCTATTCGGAATTTTGATTTTCCGTTTTTCTGGCGGCGGTCATGTATTTGCTAAAAAAATTCAAGAAGTTATTTAAAGCGCTACTCCTCCTATATCAATAGGCCGATTTCAACAATACTGGGGTGGAACTTCAAGCTTCAAGAGTTCTAGCGAGAAGTTTGATTGAACAATTTGTTCGGCGGCATCTTGTCCCCCCCCCCCCCCTCCTTTCCCAACGCCCCCCCCCCCCCCCTCCCCACCAACAACAACGTAGGCCTATCTCCTAAACCACTTGGCGGATTTTAACCAAATTTAGCTGGAAGGAGCCCATGGTGGTATTCTCCAATACTTCTATTCCGAATTTCGCTTGCTCTTTTTCCCGTGGCCATCTTGGATTTTCTAGAAAATCTAACAGAAATCCTTTAAAATTCTACTCCTAAACCATTGACAGATTTTAACCAGATTTGGCTGGAAAGATCCTATGGTGGGACGTTTCAGATCGTTTATTCAGCATTTTGGTTTATTTATTTTTTGTCGTACATCTTGGATTTTCTGAAGATCCTTTAAAATGCTGCTCAGGCCTGTGCTTTAATATTTCCAATGGTAACCCATTATAGGTTGCCTTATATGTTTTAAGGGGACATATGGTAACCTAAACCATAGAAAGCTCATTAATGTCCATACTAAAATCAACAGATTAATGTAACCCGTTTCAGGTCCCCCTAAAATAAACTAAGCAACATCATGGAGAACGTTTTCAACAGGTTACCATAACAGCACAGGCCTGCTATGCCTTAATCAATGGGCAGATTTCAACGAAACTTGGGTTAAAAAAGCCTATAGCGGTAGGCTTTCAACGCTTCTAACGAGAATTTTGATTAGTACATTTCTTTGCCAGCTATCTTTGATTTTCCGAAAAAATAGGAGGAAATCGTTTCTATGCTACGCCTCCATTACCCTGGGTCCGATTAAAACAATTGGGTAGAAAAGTCAGAATAGGCTTCAAAAGTTCCATTACGTATTTTGATTGTTTGATTCTTTCGGTGGCCATCTTGGATTTTCTCCTTTACCTATGACCTGATGTTAACCAAATTTCTGTGGAAGAATCTTATAGAGCTGAGCTTCAGATCTGCTATTCAGAATCTTGGTTGGTCAGTTTTTTTGTGGCCGTCTTTGAGTTTCTGAAAAATTTCCAGAACCATTTAAAACGCCACACCGTAATTAATGTCCCTATTTCAACGGAACGGGTGGAATGATCCTATGGTGGTAGGCTTCAACATAGCAAACGAGAACTTTGATCGGTAAATTTCTTTGGTGGCCATCTTGGATTTCTCTAAAATTATCCAGCATGTCTATTTAAATCCAAACGGTTCAAATGCTAATGGTCCAGGTAAGCGTCGCAGGCCCTTAGACCTTTTGTTATCCTGTGGAATTGTGTAAGGATCTATTGGATTCTGAACCAAGAAAATTAATAAGAAATATTTATAATGTTTTATATGATGATTGTATAAATAATTCACGTATTAACTGGGTGAGTAAGCTTAGAGATATGTTGTCCAGGCGCGGTTTTAATGACGTTTGGGTATCGCAAGGCGGCAACGTAGACAAAAATATGTTTATTGTACAATATAAACAAAGAGCTTATGATAATTATTTGCAAGAATGGGTAGGATTATTAGACAGGGGGTAGTAAAACAAGGTTATATAAATACTGTGTTAATGATTTGATGTATAAAACATCCTTAGATAATGTTAAGATAACGAAACATACGCAAGCATTATGTAAGATCAGGACAGGGAGTCATAGACTGCATATAGAGACGGGAAGATGGCATAAGCCGACACCCACGCCACTATCCGAAAGAATATGTCTATTATGTAAAAATGATACATAAGACGAGTTATTAATAATATTATTATAAAAGACCAAGTGTGTATAAATTTACGGAATTATT
Source organism: Chaetoderma sp. LZ-2023a (assembly GCA_034401795.1). NCBI lineage: Eukaryota > Metazoa > Mollusca > Caudofoveata > Chaetodermatida > Chaetodermatidae > Chaetoderma > Chaetoderma sp. LZ-2023a. The sequence continues at coordinate 35,997,731 of CM067360.1, read as the reverse complement.
ACAATGTCCAAGTACAGCTGTCCAGAAAAAATTAGCAGCCTATGTTTATGAGGCTTTTAATGTGAGAAAGGATTTGATGACATGAGCACTTTCTCCAAATGTACCTAGACGTTGGGGTGGGGTGAGATAGGGTCGGTGCAAGGGGTAAAACCGGCTTCCTGTCTGGTTAACCTTAAAATATAGATCATCGTAACACAGTATGTGTGTGCAAGCGTGTAAGTTGGCAGCCTTTGACCCGGTTTGACTGAAAGCTGGTGTTGCAGTGAGCTGTAATGGCTGCCAGTCAAACTGGTTCCAAGGCGTGCAGCATTTTGTTTTACAATGTGATTTTTGGTACATGATTTTCTTGTCGACCTGGTCTCACTCCTTGTTTCACTTTCGTTTCTTTCGTGGAAACAAGGAGAAAGGACAAATGGTTATTGATCAATTTCTCTAGGGGTCTACGATTATCTTGTTGACTTGGGACCGCGTTCGCGGAGGGGTTGTAGCCTGCGCATGGCATAGTAGCCTTGGAGTCATTATGACGTCATAATAGATTATTATGTCATATTCTCCAACGTGGTTGTGCCGGGTGTGGGATGCTGCCCGTTCGCGAGCACGCCCCTGGTCTTACTCCTCATTCATATCATGCAACATTTTGTTTTACAATGTGATTATTGGTAGATGATTTTCTTGTCGCCCTGGTCTCACTCCTTGTTTCACTTTCGTTTCTTTCGTGGAAACAAGGAGATGGGACGAACGGTTGTTGATCAATTTCTCTAGGGGTCGATGATTACTTTGTTGACCTGGGGCCGTGTTCGCGGCGGGGTCGTAGCCTGCACCTGGCATAGCTGCATTGCAGTCTTTATGGCGTCATTAAAAATTATGACGTGATATTTCCCAGCGTGATTGCGCCGGGTGTGGGCTGCGACCCGTTAGTGAGCGCTCGCCTGGTCTCACTCATCATTCCTCTCTCGCTGTCTTGGAGATTATTGGTAAATGGTTAATGAATAGAAACATAGAAGCGAGGGACGAAATTTCTCTATGAATTATTGTTATAACTATATCCTAATTTAATTATATGTGTTATACGGTATCCGTCATACATGTATAATATGTTGTACACTCAAGGGCTAATTGCCTATTGTGAAAATAAATTATTATTATCTACCTAAGCGATTAAATTTATTCCCCTCGCTACACGACTTGAAATTCACCTGTGTGGGCCACTATCCAACAGGATAATCAGTAAATTATTCTAGCTTTATGCTGCCCCATCGCTTGCGTTCTATAGACATTACTAAAATACAGCTCAGAAATAACTTATGATTTTAAAACAATAAAACGTACCAGTTGAATATTTTGAACAAAATTGTATTGGAAGATATTGCTGCCAGGGCAGTAATGTATTCCAATCAAATTATATTCAAAATATTCAACAGAACAATTTCACATAGAGTTCAAAATTATACTAATTAGGCCGAACATGTTTCTTTTTTAGTTCCGGAAACATGTAAACTAATTTATGAGCTTTACTATTTAATAAACATTATGTTGAATATTTTGAAACTAATTTAACCATAGGCAGCAACAGCACCCAGTCAATTTAGTTTCAAACTATTCACCAGCTTACCTGTATAGTTTTCTGGAAATTGAGATTAAGAGAGCGATCCCAGCACGGGAGAGCCAGTGTGGATGGAGTTTAGCTACAGATGGGCGGGGACCGCGGGGAATAGCTATAACTGGATTCATCAATTGATAGATTGTACTAATGTTTCTGCTCTCAAACTGACTGTAGTCAAGTAATGGGCAGAATTCGTCAGAAAAACCCAAATATTCGCTTTTTGAATATCCATTTGCTAGTCAAATTAATGCTATTTTTAACTGCGGGTAGCGGCTTCTTAATAAACCGTTATTTCAGCCAGCCCAGCCCAGCCCAGCCCAGCCCAGCCCAGCCCAGCCACAAAAGCTTATTGTCAGCTGTAATCTAAAAAAGTACTTGTCCGATGTGGCTCAAATTTTATAACAAAGGACCTTGCCGCGCAAGCGGATTTCCAGACATTAGCCATGATCCAGATAAACACCCAAGTCTGGTTCGGATCAAATTCTCGATCTGTAGATATCCCGGAAACTGCTGGTCCGATTTCGCTCAAACTTTAATACATGAAAGAGTGATACCGCGCACTATAGGATTCCACAACATTCAGCGTAATGAAAAACAAGCTCATCTGGAACGCTAGCATTTAAAGGAGAAAGACCATAGATCCTACATGTAGAGACCTATAAATTTGTGTCAAAATTGTTGGTGGGTGGTTTAAGAGTAGTCTTTTAAACGTGTTTGGGAACATATTTGGAAGACAGGAAGTCCAATATGTTCGCCAAACACAGTAGATTTTGATTGGTACATGGGGACCATGGGTTTTTTTACATATGAATTTCCCTTGAACAAACTTTAATGGCACTTAGTGCGTACTCATAACTCATAAATTTTGGCCCTGTCCGTTCAACGGTTCTGGAGAAGTCGTTTTCGCAAAACCTAGGTCATCCACGATGGGCACTGAACTATTTTGTCAAGTAAGTTCCCGTGAGCAAATTTGGTTCAGTTCTTGGTCTAGATGATACTTCATGAGTTTTGAATCGATCACACAAGCGGTTTAAGAGATGTTTCTAAAAATCAGTCAGAATCCAAGATGGCCATCGGGCAAATTGACCGATCGGCTTCCTTCGAAAAAGCCTAGATGCCTCTGCACTCCAGATGCTTTGAGCAAAATATGATTGAAATCTGCCAAGTGGTTCTCGATAAGAAGACATGTTGAACTTCCCATTGCTTTAGCATGGGCGTTTTTAGCGGGAAAAAGATCCAAGATGGTCACCAAACCGTTACTTTTAAAACCAGCATACCGAAAAGCCTATAAAAACCAATTTCAGCTTCAAAATCAATCAAATATAAAATTCCAATATGGCGGACAAACACGGTACATTTTTAATGGTTTTCTAATATCTCCCAAATTTTAGCCTGATCCGGTCAGCGGTTCTGGCGAAATACTTTGCGAAAACTAGGTCATCCAAGATGGCCGCCAAACTGTTTGGTCAATTAAGTTACTTTGAACAAACTTGGTTTAGCTCTTTCCCTAGATGATATTTCATGAGTTTTGAATCGATGCGCCAAGTGATTTAGGAGAATATTTTTAAAGATGTTTCTAAAAATGGGTCAAAATTCAGCATAGCCACCAGCCAAATTGGCTGATCGGCTTCCTTTGACCAAACTTATTTGAAGCGGTTCTCGAGAATAAGACATTTTGAGAAAACTATTTAACGCCATTTTGGCTTAAAAGTCCATCAAATGAAAAAATCCAATATGACCGACAAACACGCTACATTCTGATTGGCCCATGGCAGACATTTTTTTTACGTACCACATTCCCGTAAACACACTAATATGGCCCTCAGTTCCTAAGCATATCTCCCAAATTTCAGCCCGATCCGTTCAGGGGTTATGGAGAAGGAGTAATTTTCGCGAAAACTAGATCATCCAAGATGGCCGCCAAAATATCTGGCCAATCAAGTTGCTTTGAACAAACTTGGTTCAGCTCTGGCCATAGATGATATTTCATGAGTTTAAAATCGATCTCCCAAGTGGTTTTGGAGACGGTTTTTAAAGACTTTCTAAAATTCGGCCAAAATCCACGATGACGGCTGGCCAAATGGGTAGATCAACTTCATTTGAACAAAGGACCCTTCCTGACAAATATAATTGAAATAGGTCCAGTGATTCTTGAGAAATCGTTTAAAGAAAAAGTTGACAGACGGGCATACAGGCAGATGGACTGTTACCACGGCATAAGCGCACGTGTCCATCTTGGCCAGGTGAGTTAAAAGCCTCAGAAAATCCGGGGGGAGGGGAAATCTCGACCCCCCCCCCCCCCCAGCTGTACCGAGATTATATCGACCTTGTTTTAGAATTTTCCACGATAATGACTGTCGCTGTTACTGAGCCGAGACATATGATGATTTCATTACGTACAAATTATTATAATTTTTTAGTTGTGAATTTGAATTAGGGACTCGTGCCTCTAATTCAGTTTCACAACTTGGAAAATTATATTAGTTTGTACGGAATGAAATCATCATATGTTAAGTTTTATTTCGTTTTTGTTACACACAATGTAAGCCTCTAAAAGTATACGATTTAAACAATTTTATTTTCTAACCATCCTGCTGTGAATATACACCTTTAATTGCGTAAGACCTGTACTTTCTTGATGCACGTTCAGTAGAGTCCTTGTTCCGTTGAACATTCGCCATAAAGCGATATATGTAATTATTAGAGAATTATGATCCAATATATTGCGCATACGCTGCGTGTTTTGAGCAGCGCGATGCTACCCTGCCACGAACTATGGCTTCGTGGGCAATTTGTGGGCGTCCGTCACGCGACCAATACGTTAGCCAGTCTCTTGCACCGGCGTTATAATGACGACCATTAAATCCGGCCATGGTTATAAAAGAACGCATTGTACATGAATGTATCGTGAGGAAATACTATCACTGAAACAACAGTAGGTCTATTAGATTTATTTTTAAACTTGCTACCGTACCATCGCCGTTAGAAGAATAACTAGCAGATATATAGGCACCTATACATAGATACAGATTTGATGGCTTTCTATGCTTTATTAATTATGCATTTATTATGGGCTCTCATCGCCAACGCCATCGTTATCAGCGTCCCACTGCACCCAAAAGCAAGAGTTGCTAAGTTAGATTGGGTAACTATAGTCGACTATTTTCTTGTCAATCGCTCAATTTTCGACTAGAAGATCCGAAAAATATTGGACCTTTCCAAGGTTATCCATCCATCATATGACGTCATAATCAACTACGTGACGTATAAGATAACGTCATAATCATGACGTCATGAATGGCGCGATATACTCCGTATTTAACGCTTAATAGTCCAACACGCGTTGCGCGAATCGAATCGAATCGTATGGCTTTACTATTTAATAAACATGTTGAATATTTTGAAACGAATTTGACTGGACGCTGTTGCTGCCATAGGTATGCAGCAACAGCGGCCAGTCAAATTAGTTTCAAAATATTTAACAGCTTACTTGGATAGTTTTCTGGAAATTCATAGTCAGAGAGTTCAGAGATCGGTCGATCCCAATGCGGACGAGGTGTGGGCGGTGCTTAGATAGAGATGGGCGGGGCATAGCCAAAACTGGAAAGGTTCATTGTCAACGTCGCCAATTGAACACAAAGATACACGGACTGATGGCCGTGCTGCCGATGAGCCGATTCATGTTGCGGACAGTAGACATCAGCGCGTGTAACATAACGCGCATACGTGTTTTTAGCTTCCAGCCAACAGGGATGTTTCTGATTTGTGTTTTGGAAACCTGTTAACTCGTTTCTGACGTGTAGTGTAGACCAATTCTTCCATCTCTGACCGAACCGTGCATGTATTATGTCAGAATGATCACCTTGGGAGCTATTCCGTTTCAATTCATCGTACAGAAATGTTTGTTCGTTTAGGCAAGGATTATTTTTCTTTGCGATTATTTTTCATTTTAGTAACTCAAAATGCCGTTGTTGCAGGTGACCAATACAGGCCTCTGGTATCTTATTATAAAAGACAATTATTTCCATGCCTATTGTATTGTTTTACAAACTATACACGGAGAGAGAGAGAGAGAGAGAGTAGATAATGCCATCGCTGTCACCACCACCACCACGACCACCACCACCACCACCACCACCACCGCCTCTACGGCCACCTCCACTACCACCACCTTACGATAAGTGGTCGGTAGGGTTGTGGTGGTGATGGTGGTTGTGGTGGAGCGATACAGTATGCTATTTGAATATTGTCTTTATATATGTATAAGAATCTTGCTGTCTGTATTTCGCGTTATATGTCATGGAGCTGTATAGGTGCTGTATAGAGACGTTATTCGCCTATTGAAAATAGCAGCACACTATGACATTTCTTCATCGTATTCTCAAATAGTTTCACATCAGAATCTCGGCATATCTCCGCAATATGACACGAATATAGACGACTAGACGTTTAGAAGCAGAAAAAAAATCAACAATCATCGGTATAATTATATATATTCTTCGATCTTGAATGCACTGAAATGTCTCCAGGGAAACCCTGATAAGATAATATTTAATAAAATAAAATTAAGCGCTATATCTTTAGGCATCTGATATATATGTCTAGTGAAACTTGTCTAGAACGGTCACCTGCTATTGGCGCCAAATGATGACAATGGACCTTTCTATTTTAAACTATGCCCCGGCCATCTCTAGCTATGCTCCACCCACACATTGCTCGTTTTGGGATCGATGTCTTTGAACTCCCTAACCATCAGTTTCCAGAAGACTATACAGGTAAGCTAATGACTATTTTGGAACTAATTTGACTGGGCGCTGCTACTGCTGCCTATGGCAGCAACAGCGTCCAGTCAACTTTATTTCAAAATATTCAACAGCATGTTTATTAAATAGTAGAGCCATACAATTCGTACAACGTGTCGGACTATTAAAAGTTAAAGACGGGCCAAATTGAATCATTTATAACGTAATGATTATGACGTCATCCTACACGCGGCTTAGCAGATTATGACGTCATATGACGTCAAATGATAGCTGGATACTCGGGAAAGGTGAATTGTTTGAGACGTGTCTTGCGGTGTTGACCTATTGAAACCGAAATGGCGAATAGAAGAATTCATTTTAGCCATGCCCCTCCCATTTCTAGCTAAGCTCCGCCCACCTATATCGGATGTTTGAATCGATTTGAAACTGCTGAAACATGAATTCCCAGAATCCCAATTTCAAGGTAGCGCTACTGGTAGGCTGTTGAATATGTTGACACAAATTTGACGGGGAGCTCTTGCTGCCTATGGCAGTCAAATAAGTTTTAAAATATTCAACAGAATATTTTTAAATTGTAAATATATCAAAAACAAACAGCTTCATGGCGGAGTTATAATACGCCATTATGATTTTAACTTCGTATCAGTGAGTGACAGATCGGATATCTTCATTACCTTGAAATTGAGATTCTGGGTATTCTGGGTTGTAAGGGAATCGACACAGTTTGATTCAAAATCTATTTACCATAACAATCGAGTTCCTCCTGTCTTTTGTGACCACTTTGTAATCGGCCATGGAGTGGCGGTATAGACAGGTCATGTAGGCTAGGGACATACTGAGAAGATGGCATATCGATATGGAAATTCTATTTTTAAATGTCAGAATATGGTAACGAGTTCACGCGAATCTATGTTCGTGTTTTGTGGCATATGGTTGAAGATGAAAGAAAACACCTCGATTGACGCCCTATAATGAGTAGAATTTATCACAGCTGCGCTGTTGTACACAAGGATTACTCAGTACGCCATGCTCTACATAACATTGAAACACTATTAGTTAGTTACGTGGTGTCAATCTTAGACTTGCGCGATTACGTGATTAAATCGAAAATCGCGATTATTTTTTAAATCCTGAATCTATATGATTAAAAAATCAAAGACGGGAGGTGGTGGGGGGGGGGCCTTAATCCGATAGTCGTGAAAAATTCTACTGCATACAATATTCCAAGACCTACCTTTTAATTACGCTTTAACGCGATCGGCCAAGAAAATTTTACATTTTGCTTAGCGAATGCATGTTCATCACGATTTGTAAGCCAAGAGAAGTTTATTTAAAAAAATGTATCATTGGAATGCCTGGCTCGATGCTCGAACCAGGCAGCCCAGTGATATGTTTTAAAAAATAATCTTCTCTTGGCCTGCAAATGGACATTTCTAAACACCATTGCAGCTTTCGTTATTGATATACCTTTGATCTTATGTCTGGGTCATTTGTAGCCAGGATAATTAATTGAGTGATCACGATTATTCTTAAATAATCGATCGTGATCACTCAAAGCAATAATCGCACAAGCCTAGCCATTCAAAATGCGTAAATGCCTAGGTCCATCCATATGGCTGATCGTATGTCCGTCAGAGCTTTCGTATCGACGCACTAACTGTAGCTCTACTGAGCGGATCTTGCACGCCCCCCCCCCCCCCCCCCGCGTTCTGTATCGGCAGAGTGAAGCTGTATATGTAGGGTGGAACGAATTATGGAGATTGTATTTGTGACGAATCCTCGAGTTTTACGGAAGGTGTCTTCACCGCTAATTTCGCCGCTGACATGATACCCTTGCTGCCCGATCAGCAACTCTTGATTTAGGTTTTTGTTTTAAACATATTTTATTGTCAATTAATAACAATGAGATTGAGTCACAAGTCAAACTGACTTAGATTCGACTCTTTCCCTATACAACTATTAAAGGCGGTATGTTACAATTGTACATAATAATTTTACAATAACATGCAATTTGATATTTACAAATATACATTAACATTATTTATGTTTACAATTTTTCAGCGATTGCACTGCCTCCATTACAAAAGAAGTAATTATGATAATTAATAATGGTAATACTACTAAGAATAGTGAGACTAATAATAATAAGCATTCTGTTAATAGGCTATGTCTATACAATACATGTCCAACACCTGGTATTGGCTGGTAATACGTAACTTCCCAGAGATTGACAACACGAGGCTCAAGGGTATTATGCTCAGCAGCCTAACATAAGCTCCTGAGCTAATATTGATAATATTTCATAAATCAAAAGGGGCACTAGGAGGCTGACGTCACAATCATAATGACGTATCTTAAATCGGTTATGAAAGATAGTTACAATTTAGTAAACATTATGTTGAATATTTTGAAACCAACCTGACCAGGAGATCAAAAGGTAGTGGCGCCCCCCCCCCCCCCCCACACACACACACACACCTCGCCCAGTCAAACTAGCCTCATCATATTTCCGAAAAAGTTGGTCCCGATCCCAGGATGATTCATAATAAGGAAAACTTAGTTACCTCTCCGGGATGTAGAAATTGTTTGAGTGTACCCCCAAATTTCTGGTACCGATATGTGGATGACACGTTCACATGCCTGCACCTCTACAACATCCAACCTTTCACTGATCACCTCAACAGCATCGACCAATGCATCCAATTCACCAGCGAAGTCGAAGAAGATGGCCAGATTGCCTTCCTGGACGTCTTGATACATGTCAGTGATTCCGGAACCACAAAACTTACCGTGTACAGAAAAACCCCACACACACAGATCAATATCTAAATTTTCACTCTAATCACCATTTGGAACACAAAAGGTCAGTCGTCAAAACTTTATTTCACCGCGCAGACTCCATTATCACAGAAACATCAGACAGAAATGAAGAACATCATCACATCCAACAGTCTCTCCTAGCCAACGGTCATACTTCGTTGATGAGAAAACCACACACCCACCTCGTAATAAACCACCAGATGTCGAAAAACTTCCACTAGTCGGACTTCCGTACATCCAAGGCCTATCAGAACACCTTGGCAGACTCTTCAGAGAACACCACATCAAAACCTACCACAAGCCCGTCAACATCTTAATCGAATCGAATGTGACCAATGTGAGGGGGCATACATAGGCGAAACCAAAAGGCCTCTCAGCACCAGATTCAAAGAACATCTTAAAATCAATTCCAACTCAGCTGTGGCAGAACATACATAATCCACTGGCCACGTCATCCCCGCCAGCAGTGCCTCGTTCATCAACATTGAGACCAACTTATTCAAACGGAAGGTTAAAGAGGCCATAGAAATCTACAAGCATCAACCAACCACGAACAGAGACGAGGGCTACCGTATTCCAGCAGTCTACCAGCCCATGCTGTCACGTGACTCCACAAGATCTGACCAGAGTGACGTTGCCAGCGACCGTCAGTTAGTGCTTGTGAAGTGACCGAGATGGTCACGAAAGCTACACTCAAACAATTTCTACATCCCGGAGAGGTAACTAATTTTTCCTTATTACAGCCTCATCATATTTAATAACACCCATGTATAGTTATCTCGAAATTGGGATTCTGGGAATTCAGGATTCAGAGTGTATAGATCGATTCCAACACACGCACATGTGGGCTGGGCTTATTTAGGAATGTGCGGGACATTACTAGAGATTGTTGCCTACATTATCGTCACATAACAATGGTGCATTAAGTCAGATACTATAATTACCACTAGTGGTATAGCACCTTCGTCCATTAGTATCAATATGTGCTTTGTGTTTAATGTTGAAAGGGGACGTAACTCCATTAGAAATTGGCAGAAACGCTGCATCTCAGACATGATCTGTATATTCTCATAACAAAGCAGTGTACCGATATTCAGTTAATTATGGACAGGCGGATGGACAACAGACAGATGGAAAGCAAACCTATAGTCACACACCGGTTTTACCAATAAGGGAATAATAATTGTCACTAAGATGAAAATAATGAAGATGAGCATTATGTTGACTACATTTATTTCGTAATTTAGTGTGTATAATATTGGGAAGACGTTCCCCAGTGCTATAATATGCAGGTACGGCGCTAACGTGGTTACGACTAATTGTTGATTTGAATATGGGACGGATGCAGAATTTTGAACGGAAACATTGCTAGTTTGTTCCAGAGATTGATTGTACTAGGAAAGAACGATTTTTTATAGCTCTCAAGACTTCTAGGTTATTCCTATTTCGTAGATTATAATTTATAACTTCGTCTAACCGTCTTGGGATTAGTTTAGAAATATAATCTGGACTAATATTGGGAAGACGTTCCCCAGTGCTATAATATGCAGGTACGGCGCTAACGTGGTTACGACTAATTGTTGATTTGAATATGGAGACGGATGCAGAATTTTTAACGGAAACATTGCTAGTTTGTTCCAAAGATTGATTGTACTAGGAAAGAACGATTTGTTATAGCTCTTAAGACGAATATTTTCTTCTACTAGGTTATTCCTATTTCGTAGATTGTAATTTATAACTTCGTCTAACCGTCTTGGGATTAGTTCAGAAATATAATCTGGACTAATATTGGGAAGACGTTCCCCAGTGCTATAATATGCAGGTACGGCGATAACGTAGTTACGACTAATTGTTGATTTGAATATGGAGACGGATGCAGAATTTTGAACGGAAACATTGCTAGTTTGTTCCAAAGATTGATTGTGCTAGGAAAGAACGATTTTTTATAGCTCTCAAGACGAATATTTTCTTCTACTAGGTTATTCCTATTTCGTAGATTATAATTTATAACTTCGTCTAACCGTCTTGGGATTAGTTCAGAAATATAATCTGGACAGTCTCCTTTTAGCATTTTTTACATTAAAATAATTTTTAATTTTTTCTTCACCTACTTAGCATAACTAATCCAAGTTTTTTGTATAATCTTTCTAGCGGTGTATATTTCGGAAGTCCAGATATTATTCGTATCACTTCTTTTTTTATATATTCAATGTTTTCTGATTTGTGTTGTGTGCATCCGTCCCACACTTCGGATCCATATTCGAATACTGGACGAAGGTAACTAAGATAGACTTTTTAATAACGATTTCCTTGTTACTTTGTATTTTATTTTTCTCATTGAACCCAAAATTATGTTTGCTTTTTTATCATATTCTCTATATGGGTTGTCCATTTAAGATTGGATGACACTGTAAGGCCTAAGTAGTTGTGAGATTGTACTCGGCTTATTCGTGTGTTGTCTAGACTAATGTTGGGCATGTTTTGAGTTGGATGATTTGCCACTAACATATTGGCTGTTTTGTTCGGATTAAATTTGACCAGCCATTGCTTAGACCAACAGTTCAGAGCCACTGTGTCTTGGTTCAATGCAGGTTCAATATCGATCTCGTTTTCTCCAGATGCAAGCATCGACGTATCATCAGCAAATAGTCTTGTAGGATTCTGTATGTTCTCAGCAATATCGTTTATATATATATATATATATATATATATATCATAAATAACAGGGGACCTAATACTGAACCTTGCGGTACGCCTGCATGTAGTGATTTTAGTGACGAGTATGGTTGGTTATCTCTAACCATTTGGTTTCTATTCGTAAGGTAGTTTTCTAACCACATATAATGATCCAGTTATACCATTTTGTTTGAGTTTAAAGCATAGGCCTTTGTGACACACTCTGTCGAATGCCTTGGAGACGTCACAAGCTAAAATATGACACAATTCTATAAGTTGGAATGTTGTAGAGTATCCAGGGCGAAATCCCGATTGATATTTATAAATAAGCTTATTTGTATGTAAGTAGTTGTATATGTATTTGAAAACAATTCTCTCCATTATCTTTCCTAAGACACTTAGTAGCGAGCTTGTCGATAGTTTTCGGGATATTTTTTGTTTCCTTTTTTTAAATAACGGGTTTTTACGGACGCAATTTTCCATAAATTTGGGAAAACATTTGATAGTAGGGATTTATTAAAGCGAATAGACAGAGGCAAATATAGTGTTTCATTAAGAGCTTTTAGCATCTGGCGGCTAATTTCATTGTGAGCAGAGGCTTTGTTTATCGGTATAATCTTTATAATGTCCTCAACTTCTTGTGGCTGTATATTGATGTTACTTTGTCTATTTTCAGTTTTATAGGTAAAGTTTGGTAAATTACGGTCCGTGTCATTCACAAATGATATACTTGCAAAGTAGTTGTTCAGTTCATGTTCGTGTTTGAAATAGCGAGTGGTGATAATTCAGTACCCTTTATCAGTAGTTTTAGTGTTTTCCAATAAGACTTCAGGTTATAGTGATTCAGATCTGATAATTTAGTATCTAACGTTTCAAGGAAGTGTGCTTTTGCTTGTCTTTTGAGGTTATTAATCTTATTTCTCTGTGTTTTGCACGATTGCCAATGGACTATGCTGTTAGTGCGTGTATCTTTCGTGCGCAATCTGTCTCTCTTTCTGGACTCGCGCCTTATCTCAGAGTTATACCATGGTTTATCTCCTGATTTTCGTGTTAAAAGCTAAAAGACCAATGTCGCGGTGTTCCCATTATAAAAGAGTGTACGTCAGGAAAGAACTGATAATAGGCCTACAACAGTTTCTGATTATCTTCTCATACCTCCCCACTCCCCGTCTGTAATTAGACGCATACTCTCGTCTTGTGTAGCTATTATAATAATTGATTTAAGACTTCCGTGTAAAGAAAATATGCATAGGCTACCCAAACTCCCACCTACTAGTTAGCAAAAAGCAACCTCAAACACAAAACAAACTAACAAAACCGGCCGCCACTACCACTATCAACCCCCACCTACCACGATCAATCCCCACGCACCACCATCAACCCCCACCCACCACACATCGTTAACCCTTCCATGGCGAAGCCAGCCAAAACCTGTCTGCAGTTACCTTGAGGAATGCCCATTTGCAGGCTAAGCAAAACTTATTTTTGAAAATTTACCACTGGAATGACTGGATCGATAACCGAGCCAGCCATTTCAGGGGTAAAATTTCAAAAATAGTCTTCACTTTGCCTGCAAATGGACATTCAATAAACAATTATTTTGATATTCTTGACTAAATTTAGTCACGGAAGGGTTACCAAGGGCTTTCCTTTTAACGCGGAAATCACTAGCACATTAAATGAGGATTATCAAGAAGCTCTATGGATACACGTTTTACTGATGTGTCAGCGAGTGACGCAGTCATCAATGGTGGTGGTAGTTTTTTTAGCTCACCTGGCTAGAATGACCAAGTGAGCTTATGCCATGGCGTCCGTCTATTTGTCCGTCTGTCCAGCCGTCATCCGGCATCAGTCCATCAACTTTTGCTTTAAAACGCCACTCCTCATAACCGTTTGGCGGATTTCAACCTAATATGGGTTGAAGGACCCTATGTGTGTAGGCTTCAGAACATGTATACAGAATTTTGATTGGTAAATATTTTCGACGCCCATCTTGAAATTTCCGAAAGCTGGGAGGATAGTATGCTGGTATGGTTTAGCTGAACGATTGTCATACAGAATTTTGATTGGTAAATTTTTGCGGGGGCCATCCTAGATTTTCTGAAAATTTCTGGAAATCACTTAAAAGCCTAAGCCTCGATAACCACTTGGCTGATTTCAATCAGACCCGGATGGAAGAACCCTAGCATAGTATGCTTCAGAACATGTACACAGAATTCTGATTGGTCCATTATTTTCGGCGGCCATCTTGAATATTCCAAAAGATGGCGGGAAATCGTTTAAAACGCTACTCATCATTAACTGCTTGAGCAATTTCAACCAGACTTGGCGAGAAGGATACTAGGCTGGTAGGTGTCAGAATTTGTATATAGAATTTTGATAAGTCAATTTTTCTGACGGCCATGTTGGATTTTCTGAAAATTAATATAAATCAGTTAAAAAGCTACTCCTCACTAACCGCTTGAACGAGTTCAAGCAAACTTGGCTGGAAGGACTCTAACGTGGTATGCTTCTGAGCTTGTATACATAATTTTGATTGGTCAGTTTGTTCGGTGGCCATCTAGATATTACGAAAAATTGCTGCAAATCGTTTAAAGCGCTACTCCTCATTAATTGCTTGGGCGATTTCAACCAGACTGGCTGAAACGAGCCTAGGACGGTAGGCTTCAGAACTTGTATACCGAATTTTGATTGGTCACTCTTTCCGGTGGTATGGATGGGGGAAGTCTTGGATTTTCAGAACATTATGGGAAATCAGTTAAATGGCTACTTCTCATTAATTGATTGCGCTGACCAAAGTCAGCTGGAAGAACGCTAGGCTGGTATGCTTCAGAACATGTATACAGAATTTTGACAGATTGGTTTTGACGGTGGCCATCTTGGATTTTCCGAAAAATGGAAATTTGTATAAAATGCTACTCCTCATTAATCGCTTTGGTAATTTCAACCAAATTTGATTAGAAGGATCCTATTGTCGTAGACTCTAGAAATTCTATTCAGAGTTTTGATAGGTCAATGCTTTGGCAGCTATCTCTGATTTTCTGAAAGTTTTCTGGAACCATTTAAAATGGTATGCCTTCAATCAATAGCTCGATTTCACCAGAACTTGAGTTTTCTTGGGAAGGATCCTATGACGGTATGCTTCAACATATTAAACGAGAATCTTGATTGGTAAATTTTGTGCCCATCTTGGATTTTTCGAAAATCATCCATCATGTCTATTTAAATGCAAATGGTTTAAATGCCAATGGTCCAGGTGAGCGCCACGTGCCCTTTTGTTTAGCTAGCCTGGCAATAAAGGTCAAGTAAGCGTGCACCATCGTGACAGTCCGTGCGTCATCTGTGGTACGTCCATCAACTTTTTCTTTAAAATACTACTCTTCATCAACCACCGTGCCAAATTCATCCAAACTTGGCTGGAATAACCGTATCTTGGATATTCGGAAAATGTCTGTGTAATCGGTAAAAAAAAACCCTTAATCAATTAGTCAGTCGATTTCAACAAATCTTAGGTAGAAGGATCCTATGATCATAGGCTCTCGAACTAGGTTGCAGAAATTATATTGGTCAATTATTTTGGCACCCGTATTGGATTTTCCAAAAATTAACATGGAACTCGTTCTCAACTGATGCCTGATGGACTGATTTTAATAAACCGAAGCTTAAACACATGTAACTAGAAATTGACTGGACATTTTTTTGGTAGCCATCTTGGATGTTCCGAAAATTCTGGAAATTCACTTAAAAGAGTACTACTGATAAACTGCTTGATTAAAAACAAATTTGTACTAGGCATTAGAACTTCTATTCAAAATTTTGATTGGGCAATGAGAAAATATTTAAAGAAAATGTATGTATGATTACTATATTCTGCGGCTGTAGTAGTAGAATCATCCTACAGCTGCAATCAGCCCTTCTTCACTTTTGCCCACTGTGTCTTGTCCTCAGCCAAAATCTTTAGCTTCCTCAGGTCCATTCCTGATTTGATTTTACCGAGTCATGCTTTCCTTAAGGTCACTTCGTAGCACACTTGACAGATTTATGCAATGACGCCCTCTCCTGTCTGTGTATCTACTGTCTCCCAATATGGCGAATTCCAAGACTATGCTGGTGTGTCCCATGGCATGCTTAGCACATGGCCAACCATGGACCACCTTTGATAGGCAGTTTTTTACGGATAGCGGCGATGTATTACACATCTTGTATAGTGCATCATTAGAATTATGCTGTCACGCTATCACGCTAGAGTGACCTTTGGAGCAGTTACAGTTATACAACATCAACGATACAGTAGTCAGATTGCATTGTATAAACGTAGTCTTTTTCTCAAGGGCATCTTTGATCTACGAATCCATAGCTTCCAGAAGAGCCCCATGACGCAGCGTACAGCGATGTCAGCAGTACTATAAAGCAGTGAGCCTAGAATTTTACTTTTTCTTCTTAGTTCGCACCCACGAAGTGAATCGTAAATATTTTTAGTTTCATGCTTTGTAGATAGGTATATGTGGGTGAACTGTGTTTTGGATTCATTCATAAAGAGATTGTCAATTTTTAGTTTGCTTGCAGCTATTGGGAGAAGTTCGTCAATGGGTCCACATCGTCGGCATATTCCATCTGTAGCGTCATACCCAGTATGGACACTGGGGTGGGTTTTGGCGGTGGTCTTGTGGAATTTACCGCACTGATTTCGATGCAGCAGCAAGAAAAAAGGTGAAAAGCATATGGGATAGTCCATCGTCCTGCGGGGAGCTTTGTGTTCCCAAAAACGACCCATGGATCTTTGGGTCAAATGGTCAAAGGTCAATGTCACAGATCCCCTTATTTTGGTGGCCATATTCGATTTCCGAGAATGACCAGGTAAATTGTAAGGACAGCATCTCATTATATGTTGAGACAATATCAACCAAACTTGGCTGGAAGAACCCTAGCGTGGTAGTCTTCAGAACTTTTATACAAAAATGTTAATGGTCATTATTTCGACGGACATCTTGGATCTAGCATTGACAGATATGGCTTTTGAAATGTTCTAGCCAATAGATTAGCCACATGCCATTTTGATAGACAAATATAAATATTTTAGCCACATCTTTACTTCAATTTTTTAGGTATGATTACCGTTTTCTGCGGCTGTAGTAGTAGAAACATCCTACAGCTGCAATCAGCCCTTCTTCATTGTAGCCCAATAAGTCTTGTCCTCAGCCGAAATCCTTAGCTTCCTCAGGTCCACTCTTGACTTGAGTGTACCGAGTCCTGCTTTCTAGAGGTCACCTCGTAGCACGCTTAGCGGATTTATGCAATGACGTCCTCTCCTGGCTTTGTATTTGCTGGCTCCGAGTAGGGAGAATTCCAAGGCTCTCTGTGATGGTGTCTTTTCTGGCATCCTTAGCACTTAGTACATGGCCAAACATGGACCATCTTTGCTGGGCGAGTTTTACAGACAGTGGCGACGTATTACAGAGCTTGTATAGTGCATCATTGGAAATTATGCTGTCTGGCCATCAGTGTTCAGTGATTGTGCGTTGGTGTTTGCGGTGGCAGGCATCAAGTTTGTCTAGAGCTGCCTTTGGAGCTGCCTAGCCGTTACAGTTATAAAGGATCAAGGATGCGCAGGTTGCATTGTACAAACGTAACCTTTTAATCAAGGGCATCTTTGGTCTACGAATCCATAGCTTCCTGAAGGACTGGAAAGCTATGTTCCCCATGACGCAGCGTGCGGCAATGTCGACAGTACTGTAAAGCGGTGAGCCCAGGACTACTTTTCCTCCATGGTTCGCCGTCACGAAGTGGATCGTCATTTTCTTTAGTGTCATGCTTTGTAGATAGGTATATGTGGGTGAACTCTGTTTTGGATTCATTCATAAAGAGATTCTCAATTTTTAGTTTGCTTGCAGCTATTGGGAGAAGTTCGTCAATGGGCTTCTTTTCCTCGTCTATGAAGTCAACATCGTCAGCATATTCCATCTCTAGCGGTATGCCAAGTATTGACCCTGAGGGTGGGGCTCGGATGTGGTGGGTGGTGGGGGGGTTGTCTTGTACAACTTTCTCACACGGATTTCAATGCAGCACCAAGGTAACAGGTGAAAAGCACCGGAGATAGACCATCTCTCTGTGTGGAGCCGATTGATGTCTCAAACTCTACAGACTTCAGTAACCTAACTGGTACTCACAGCTTGGTGTCTGTAAGCAGTACTCTCACTAGTCGTAGCTCATATTCATTGCATCTGGCCTGGCGTAGCACATCTACGATCTTTGAGCGCTTAATTGTGTCGAAGGATCGTGACATGACAAGGCCCATTTTGTGGAAATCCCAGTGTTTGGACATGACTACCGACACAAGCATGCGTTGAGCCCATAAAATGTTTGCGCAGCTGCGTGCACTTTTGAAGTCACTTTGACATGATCTGGCGAAGACATTGATCTTCTCTCGGATGCGGCATAGAGTAACATTTGATAGGATTTTTCATATGCTGTTGAGGAGCACAATGGGCAGCAAATTGGCTGGGGGTCATGTGGCTTCTTGGGCTTGGGTAGTGCGATACGGGTGCCTTGGCCTACAATGTCGATGGGAAGGTGGTGCATAAAAGCTGAATTAATGAGGTCCGTGATCAGTTTTGAGATAAATGTCACTTGAATATTTGAATAGTTCATTGCTCATGCCATCATGTCCAGATGTACGTCCATTTTTCAGGGCTTTAATTGGCTTCTCAACTTCTGCTGTTTTAAAGGTGTTAGTAATGGCCCGGGGTCTCCTGAGTATGGCCGCAAGGGCTCATCATCCTGGTCAGTGAACTGTTCCTTGAACCCTTCTCGAATCACCGCTACTTTGCCCTGGTCAGTCCCGATAAAGTGTCCTTCAGAGTTGTGTATAACGGGTGGTGGTGTGTAGTCAGTAACTCTCAGGGCTCACGCTGCCCGAAACATTTTGTGACAGTCATCCGTGGCAGTGATTTCATCTGCTTGGGTGTCTGGTTGTTGAATTCCAAGATCTTTTAAGCGTTCACTAATATGTCGCAGAATGTTTTTGCACTATCGGCGTAGTTTGGTGCGGCCCTCACTTTGGCCACTTTAATAGATGCGCAGCCATAACGCTTTCTGCTGTGCTGACAGTTTTACTACTAGAGGGGCGTCAGTATACCTAGTTTGGTTGTTTTTAAGAACACCTATGATGCTGGTAGCAGATGATTCCATAGATTTCAGTATTTTGGTTAGGGCTTCGTTTGAATCGGAGCTGACGTCGATGTTAGCTATCTGCTCCCCGAGAGCCTTTTTGTATGACATTTTAGTGTCAGTGTCGCTGATGAGATTGGTTAGGTTGTAGGTGACAACCCTCTTGCCAGGTATGGCATTTATATATTAGGTATATATTAGGTAGAGATCGTTCATCTGAAGGCGTGTAATGACTGGCTTACGGTCAGAATTGAAGTCTGTGCCTCCATACTAACGAGCATTCTGGAGTAGGGGTTTGCTTCTGTCTTGCATAGTATGAAGTCTATTTGGCTGAAGACAGCTATTGTAGCCTTAGAACCTTTTGGAGCTTTGCGATCAGCCATGTGTCCGGTCCATGTTGTCCGGTGACGGCATGGGTGTTTACCTCCATGCCACTTATGAACAGTTTACAGTCAGTCATTATTGATCAGTTAATACTATCAATTCTACAGTCCAGTGACAATAGCGTCTTACAATATAAGAAAGGTGTTGAATATTTTGAATTTTTTTTTTTTTTGAACACCAGCATTCCAATTACAAAGCAAAAAGTCACGTTTAAGTTGCTGAATATTTTGAAACAAATTTGACTGGAAGCTGTTGCTGCCTTAGACTACTACCCATTAGCTGCTGAAATAATTCCAACCCACTTCTCAAGACGTAACCAACCAGATTTCGATCTAATATAGAGAGAATTCTAATTGACCGATGACCCGTGCAACTGAGCAGGTTATTGGGCCTCGTGTTTTATCAAACACGCATCGTGTGGTACAGAAATTCCCATGCCAACAGATAAAGTTTGCAACAACAACTTAGGAAAAATCGAAGCACTTGAAAAGCCAGAAAATATCGGTGACGTACGAACAACGGACTAATGATCGCATTGTGCACACAGTGTTTCCCACGGCCTGTGTAGCGTACTGTATTACAGTACAGCTTAGAAATAAGTTCAATGTTTCCAAAAATAAAAAACAGAAACATGTTAGTTAGTACAATTTTGAACACGGTGTAAGAAATGTGCTGTTGAAAATTTTTGGAGTTAATTTGATTGAAGGCAAATTAACTCCAAAATATTCAACAGTAGGCCTACGGTTTATTTGGTTTTGGAAACCACGTTAAGTTATCTCGGAGAAGTACTGTACGGTATTATACGTCAACTTCTGGCAACGCTCACAGATACTCGGCCTGGCAATGATTTTGTACCAACTACCGATCGACATAGATACCGTTATCGTCCAATAGACCCACCAACCCGTTGCAATAACTCTGGAAATGAGATGGCAAATTGTCTAGCAAAGACGTGGTGGTAGACTAACCACCTAGTCAGGGTAGCGCACTCGAAAGGCCAAACCATAAAAATCATGCATTAAAGGGACCCGTAGACGGATGATTAGAACCCGGACCCCGAATCTGCAACCCGTAATCGGCAACTGCATGCCCAGAAGAGAACAGTTGGTAATGTTGCAGCTCCATACAAAACACTATGGCTGGAATTCAGTAAAGTGGGTTAATTTATTACCAGGTTTATCCTTAAGCCTCATCCGTATTCAGATACGAGGTTTAAACCGGGTAACAGCTAGACCAGATTTAAGGCTGGTTTAACCGTGTTTATTTTATCAGCATTCGTATGCCATGCTTGAAGGTTTAGTAGAAATTTGGCATTTGCATTCTAAGATAACAATATCTATGGGACATTGCTTATTATTAAAATATATTAACACACCGATCGATGGACATAATAATAAAAAAGTGTCAATAACATAAATCGGTGATATTCTGATAATAAGCAATGAGGTCGCTTAAATACATGTTGTATATCAATCGCATTATGAATATGTTATATGTGCAAAAGTTAGATTATTTTTATATTGTACCAGTGTTTTAAGTGGGTTTAAATGCGGGTATAAACCTAGTAATAGCTAAACTAGGTTTAACTCTTTAAACCAGGTCTAGCTAAACCGCCTTATGGAATTCCGGCCTATATGTCCCCTATATGTCCCCGTACTCAACCAATACATGGCATTGATCCAGTACTGGCCAATTAAATCGTATTATTAGGGTACAGGCCTCAATTAGATTGGTACAAGATGTAGTAGTGCCCTTGTACAAGAAACAAGGTAACGCATTTTACTGAATAGTTCACGTTTCCATGCTACAGATACCGGCGAATAGTCATATCACTTAAATAGGTGTGTGTGTGTGTGTGTGTGTGCGTGCGTGCGTGCGTACATGCATGCGTGCGTGCGTGCGTGCGTGCGTGTGTTTACGTAGATCAGCGATCTCTGAATGATATTCGTTTTAATTCCCATTTCTACGGCATACTTGTATAATTTTGGATTCTGAGAATTCAGGCCTCAAAGGGTTAAAGTTGAATCCAACACGCGTACAAAGTGAGCGGAGCTTAGCTAGAAATGGCCGGAGCTTAGTTAGAAATGGGCGGAGCTTAGCTAGAAATGGACGGAGCTTAGCTAGAAATGGGCGGAGCTTAGCTAGAAACGGGTGGAGCTTAGCTAGAAATGGACGGAGCTTAGCTAGAAATAGACAGAGCTTAGCTAGAAATGGGCGGAGCTTAGCTAGAAATGGACGGCGCTTAGCTAGAAATGGAGCATGGCATTTCATTGCGAAAGAATGGACCTTTCCATTTTTAAACCATCTCTAGCTAAGCTCCACCCACAGCGCGCTCGTGTTGGGATCGATCGATCTCTGAACTCCCTGACTATCAATTTCCAAAAATCTATACAGGTAAGTTATTGAATGTTTTGGAACTAATTGGACTAATTAGTTTCAAAATATTCAACAGCATGTTTAATAAATAGTAAAGACATACAATTCGTACAACGTGTCGGACTATTAAGAGTTAAAGACGGGCCTATTAGAATCATTTATGAGGTAATGATTATGACGTCACCCTACACGCGGCTTAGCTGATTGTGACGTCATATGATGTCTGATGATCGATGGATACTCTGGAAAGGTGAATTGGATGAAATGTGGCATGTTGAGTGTGCATCACGTGACGATGTGCCTAATGTTAAATGTGTTTACAGCGATCGTTCACGACTAATTTTTGGGTGTTTATGACACAAATCATGAAATTTTGGTACGTACGTCCTCGAAAACTAAGTAATACACAGATATCTACCAGCTATATGCATTCACTTTTACTGTGTGATTGGAATTATGACACACTCGTGGGGGGGATGTACTCTTGTTAAGCCACTGGGTGTGGCAGGGTATGTCAGTCTTGAGCGGACTTTCTCTTGTTAATTTCATGCTATGCAATATCATCTATTACGACGCTCGAGAACTTTATAGTCATTGGATATTATTGTTTTTATATGACTTCGATTTGCATTGCAATTTTTATTAGCGCCACTAATCTGATGTATGGCACCCGCTGATATTCATATACGCCGATACGACTGAGCAAGCTGGATTGTTTTGCAAATTTGTTGTTTATTTTATAGTGGCGCTCGCATATGGTACTTAGCGTGCTATATATGGCTATTTTAGGATGTTTTATGACCCGGTTACAACCAATTCAATTCAATTCAAACCACTTTAACGACGACAATAATGACGATGATGATAATGATTCAGGATTATAAATCAACTGCTTACGCAACAATGCATCGTTGGCATGTATACAATTTAACGCATGCCATTCTTAAGACGGCGTCCTTGTTCAAGATTTTGAAACTCAAATGTTTTATTATGGTTTATCGGATTTCAATGAAACTCTGGCAGATGTGTTTTACGCCGTGCAGGAATGCAACCTGCATCATTCATATAGTTTGAAACTTAGAATTTTGGGGATTTTTTTACTTTTTTCATAGTTCTAAACCTTTAAATATTTTTTATTTGTCAATGTTTAGGCCTAATTGACATTATATGTCAACGGTGTATGGTTGTTCAGATTTCAATAAAGCTTTACAGTAGTATTTCACGCCACGTAATTTGCATCATTGCTCGTTTGAAATGATTCATATTTTAACGGTCTTTTTACCTTTTGAAGCATTTCAAGGCGGGATATATGCAGCTCAGGGATACTACAGTGCTTATCAGAAATAAATTTTACCTTTCTAAAACAAAATAAACCATACTGTTGAATATTTTGAACATAATTGGATTGGGAGACATTGCTGCATTTCTGACCCAATAACGTGTTTCTGTGTTCATTATAGATACGTTAACTTATTTCTTAGATGTTCCGTTTGTGCTTTAACATTATTAGCTCACCTGGCCAGAATGGCCAAGTGAGCTTATGCGATGGCGATCGTCTGTATGTCGTCTGTCGTCCGTCAACTTTTTCTTTAAACGACTTCTTCTCAAGAACCACCTGGCCGATTTCAATTATATTTGGCAGGAAGCATCCCTAGGGCATAGAGATTCAAGTTTGTTCAAACGAACCCGATCGACCAAAATCCAAGATGGCCGCCGGCCAAAATGGCCGATTTTTAGAAACACTAAAAAATCTTCTCCGAATCCGCGGGAGGAATTGATTCAAAACTCATAGCGCATTATCTATTGCAATGGTAGACCCAAGTTTGTTCAAGGCAACCTGATTGGCCGATTTTCCTGACGACCATCTTGGATGACCTAGTTTTCGCGAAAACGATTTCTTCTCCCGAACCGCCGAAGGGATAGAGCTGAAATTTTGTAAATATGCTTCGGGACCAAGGGCCTTTCAAGTTTGTTCAAGGGAAGTTTGTTGGTCATATTGGCTTTTTTGTATTTGATGTAATTTGATGGCGAAAATTGTTTTATATATGCTTATCAGTGTGGCGAGTTGTTCAAATATGGCACTTTCGAGACTGTCGGATAGACGGTTTGGCTGCCATCTTGGTTTGTTTTCCCGCCATAGGTTCCCATAGTAAAGCAATGGGCCCATAGTAAAGCAATGGGGAATTCTTTAAACGACTTCTTCTCAAGAACCGCTGGGCCGATTTCAATTATATTTGGGAGGAAGCATTCATAGGGCATATAGATCTAAGTTTGTTCAAACGAAGTGGATCGGTCAAAATCCAAGATGGGCGCCGGCCAAAATAGCCGATTTTTAGACACTTTAAAAAATCTTCTCCGAAACCGCAAGAGGAATTGATTCAACACTCATAACACATCATCTATGGCAACGTTAGACCCAAGTTTGTTCAAGCCAACCTTATTGGGCTATTTGCTTGGCGGCCATCTTGGATGACGTAGTTTTCCCGAAAACGACTTCTTCTCCCGAATCGCTGAAGGGATAGAGCTGAAATTTATTAAATATGCTTAGGGACCAAGCGCCATTCAAGTTTCTTCAAAGGAATTTCGTACGTTAAAAAACATGGCCGGCATCAACCAATCAAAATTTAGTATTGGTCATATTGTTTTTTTTGTATTTGATGTATTTTAATGGCGAAAATATTTCTATATATGCTTATCAGGGAGGCGAGTTCAAATATGCCACTTTGGAGACTATCGGATAAATGGTTTGGCTACCATCTTGGTTTGTTTTCCCGCCATAAGCTCCCATAGTAAAGCAATGGGCCCATAGTAAAGCAATGACGAATTTTTTTAACGACTTCTTCTCAATAACCACTGGGCCGATTTCAATTATATTTGACAGAAACAATCCTTAGGGCATAGATATTCAAGTTTGTTCAAATGAAGCCGGTCGGACAATTCGGGCGACGGCCATCTTGGATGTTGGCCGATTTTTAGAAAACTCATTAAATATGATCTAGGGCAACAGCTGAAACAAGTTTGTTCAATGGAACTTGACTGCCTAATGCTTTAGCAGTCATCTTGGATGACCTGGTTTTCATGAAAACAACTTTGTATCCCGAATCGCTGAACGGATTGGGCCGAAATTTTGGAGATGTGATAAGGGACTAAAGGCCGTTAAGTTTTGTTCAAAAGTAGTTGATACATAAAGAAACATGGCTTCTGTTTTCTTGTTATAATTCTGCTCAGCTCTATAGCGTTCTACTTATTGTTGATGGCCTTTCTGGTTGAAATGCCTATGATGCAGGTGAGCGATACAGGCCCCTTGGGCCTCTTGTTAATGTGAATTTGGGTTGGGGGATGGGGGAGGGGGGGCGGGGTGGATTTCAAATTTTGTTCATGGTTTTGAATATTTAATGCGGACCACTTACCTATCTGTTATTCTTACCAAGGCACGTATGGTGCTTGTACTACAGTTACAGTAAGCAGTTATAGGCTTTACAGTCTTGTCTTGAATCTATATCATTATATCTTCCTTATTGAGCAGTATCTTGAGGATCAAATGACACATATTCAAAGGGCCAGAACCTTGAAAATAGGGAAAACTCCCAAAATTCTAAGTTTGTTTATAGGTTGCAGGTTGCATCCCTACACGTCATAAAACACATCTGCCAGAGTTTCATTGAAATCCGATGAGCCATAATAAAACAGGGGCGAGATTTAAATTTCAAAACCGTGAACAAGTATTTTACCTTTTCAAGTTCAAAACGTATCCTCTGACCAAACATAATCAATGTGATTATGGCATTAGTTGTAGCGTTATTCATAGCTATTGCCGTAGTTTTTGAGGGGATTTTTTCATATTTTTTGCTTAGGAGTTGCTTGTTGTCACTTGAGTGAACGCGTATTATGAACATGTATGCATGTTTCATCGTGGCAATGCACAATATCTCAGACCAGCTTTGTTATTTTCAGCAGCATGACGTGTATTCAGTATTTAGGCTAGCTACTTTATAGCCTATGAGTATGTCCAGTATCTTATGGTGACATGGTTTTAAAGTCTATTGAATGGTACATAAGCTCAAGATCGTTACATTACATTAACGTATTTATTTGCAAGCCAGCAGGCACATGCCGTTGTTTCAACGTTGAAACAACGTGAAACAACGTCATGTGCCTGCTGGGAATGTTCATTTTGAGAAAACCACGATTTTAAGAAATTAACTCTGGAGTGAATACTTTTAGAATGATTTAACTAAAATTTCTTGCTACCAATGATAAAAAACAGGTTTCGGACAAATTGTTCTCAAAAGATCGTGAGTTGTAATAAGATCAGTTGTCTAAACAAACCATCATTTGCCACCCCCACCCCCACGCAACACACCACACCCATTTTATTTGCCATGGATTGGCCATTGAATGAGTAGTATTAACGTGATAATGGTCAAGCCGACCAATAACGCAATAACGGCTAAGGTCGTGAGGAATGTCCATATTTGACTACTTTTGAAAATTGACCCCTAAGATTTATCAATCCAGGAATTCCGGTCGTAAATTTAAAAAACCACTTGGCCTGCAACATGGACATTCAATAAGTAAATATCTTGATTCTTTTTCTATACCAATCTTCACCACTAAAGGGTTAAACGATCACGTGGTCCTCGTGACAAGCAACCACTTTGGGGTGGGGTGGGGGTGGGTTTCCATGCTGTGTCCGCTATACACATAGATTGATTGTAGAGATTTAATTTTCATCCACAATCTAACTTTCTAACTCAAGAAGATGGCCCGAAGATGTTTCAAATAAGCACCTGCTTTACGCCAATCCGGCCGTGATTTAGCGACCGGCCCAGGGACAAAATCCGCTATGCGTTTGCTTGACACAGACTCCGTAGAACCATAGAGTCGCGTGTAGTGCCTGCATACATACATTAATCATCTGAGCTTCCTGCAGTGAAGGCATCTTAGAGCGATAAATAAAATGGCGATGTTTTTCTGCACGAACTAACCGTCACGGTGTGCGGTCTATACGATTGTGCGTCTGAGTGAAAGTTAGAATATGACATGGGGGTGATCCACGCGTCTGTTATGATCTAATGATAATGGTTATGGTACCGAGTCAGGCATTTCAATGATCATAACCGGCAAAAAAACAGCTACAAAGTGACATTCCCCGAGACCACTGCGAAGGCCAGTTTTGAGTGTTTAGTTACATCAAACAACATATTCCAATAGGTATATCTCGGGGCCTGCTAAATATTCTGAAAACAATTTGACTGAAAGTCAAATTGCTTTCGAAATATTCCTCAAGTCAAAAGTTTTTTGCTCATTGAAAGTATTGTCTGGTAGCTTTCAACAGCGAGACAGTTAAAGTGTTATAGGCATATAAAGATGCTGTGTGAAGAACGCTGGTGCATATCATCATATAGTGGTGTTGGTGGTGATGATGGTGATTGTGATGATGATGGTGGTGCTGGTGGTGGCGGGGTTGACGACAACGACGGCGATGACGATGATCTGTTTCAGATTTAATTGATATTTGGCTTCCAATGTGTGTTCCTATGAATGACCTGAGTTAATGTAGGAATCCCGTCTTAGCTATGACACGCCCATCTCCACCCATGCTGTTTCCGTGTTGGGATCGATTGATCCCTGAACTCCCTGACCATCAACAGCAGCAACGCCCAGTCAAGTTAGTTTCAAAATATTCAACAGCATGTTTATTAAATAGTAAATACATACAATTCATGCAACAACGTTTTAGTCCGTCATCAACTATGCGTTCGTGACGAACTTAATTACATCATTCATGACGTTATGATTGTGACGTCATCCTACACGTCGTGTACTTGATTATGACGCCATACGATTGATGGATAAGCTGGAAAGGCTCATTGACCAATTATATATGATATATTGTTGGAGTGCACTTTGCACAATTCTTAAACCGGATAGTTGAAAGACGTGTTTTGTGAACCGCTAAGCAATGACAGAAGATTCGGAAATGGAAAATTTTATGTTAGATTAAGTATGGAACGATTGCGTCTAAACGACACGGGACGTTCGATCGATTAAAGGCCGATTCCCACCGTAGTCACTAAAACATCCTCCCACTTACTACGGATACACATTGGACCCTGTGTGGTCTCTGTACGAAGATAACACTAACATCCGAACGATTTCTAACTAGTAAGCCCATAATGGGCTCGATTTTAACATTAACCCGTTAACCCAAGGATAGTGGAATTTCATACAGGTTAGTAAAACTACACCTGCACTAACCCGCCTTGGTTAGTAATGCTCTCAAAAAAGGAAATACGAAAAAACACTTATACTGTCATTATGTTCAGTACCCGCCAAAAATTGACAAAAGAACAGATTTTCTGCTAGAGTCAATGCTTTATTGAATATTTGGAAATTAATTTGTCCGGAAAGTCGTTGCTGCCTTAGGCAGCAACGGCTTTCCTGACAAATTAGTTTCAAATTATTCAACAGCTTCTCTGTATGGTTGCCTTAGAAATGATTTTATAGGGATTCGTCGGTGAATGGATTAAAGCAGTGATCAGCTTTGAACTTACAATCACTGGGTTAGTGAAATTTGCTGAGGGATAGTAAAATCAGTGACGCACGATTTCGTCTGAGTTAGTAGAAAAAATCCTTAAAATCTACCCCTGCCGCCATAGAGGGGTCCATAAATGTCCCTCAGGATTATAAATAGCCAGCTATAGTTATAAACCAATAACGGCCCATTCGTCCCGAATAACTGTCATTGATATATGCCTTGTCTTGTCTTGTCTTATCTAGATCCCTCACTCCTGGTGAGAACGGTTTTCCAAAGCCTTTTCCAATGGAGGATTTCAGTTTATCCATCAATCATATGAAGTCATAATCAACAACGTGGCGTGTAGGATGACGTCGTAATCAATTCGCCATGAATGGCGTAGCTAAGTTCATCACGAACGCTTAATTGATGGTGGATTAAGCATTGTTGTATGAATTGTATGTCTTTACTGTTTAATAAACATTCTTTTGAATATTTCGAAATATTCAACATCTTACCTGTATGGTTTTCTGGAAATTGATAGGATTGAGAGTTCAGGGATCGATCTATCCCAACACAGGCGAAGTGTGGGCGGAGCTTAGCTAAAGATGGGCGGGACATAGATAAAACTGGATTTCTGTACTATTGTTGAGTAGCATTAGCGTTATTCATCGTCGTTGATGCTCATGGCTGGTATAATCCAGTCTTCTTGCTACTTGGTAGAGCTGCCAGATTATTTTCACAAAGCTGGTACAGAGCGTAACAGAGTCAAGTGTCATAAATTCTAGCTCTTCAAAGACTTCTGTTAATAATTCTGCTGAGCTGACATCCAGCGAAAGATTGCATAGCTAACTAGTCGTCAGTAATTGTTCTGCAATCTAAATTGGGTATCTGTAACAATTCATAAGTCTCTTGTGTAGCGTATATTAATGCAAAGAGGATCTGGCTCACACTGTACCTTTCCAAGTTTATCCATCGATCATATGACCTCGTATGAGTGATTCGAAACAGTCCGTCTTTTACGCTTAATAGTCCGACACGTTGTATGAATTGTATGTCTTTGCTATTTAATAAACATGCTGTTGAATATTTTGAAACTAATTTGACAGGGCGCTGTTGCTGCCTAGGCAGCAACAGCACCCAGTCGAATTAGTTTCAAAATATTCAACAGCTTACCTGCAGTTTTCTGGAAATTGATAGTCAGGGAGTTCAGAGATCGATCGATCCCAACGCGAGCGTGGGTTGGGTGGAGCTTAGATTGAGATTGGCGGGACATAGTTAAAAGTGGAATCTCCATTGATTGTCTGACCATTCGACTAGTTGAACATCGTTACATGAAATGCTCATATGACGTCATAATCAACTACGTGATGTGTAGAATGACGTCATACTCAATGACGTCATAATGACGTAGATACTTATTCACGAACGCATAATTGAAGACGGCTATGCGTTGTTGTACGAATTGAATGTCTTTACTATTTAATAAATATTCTGTTGAACATTTTGAAACTACTTTGATTGAGCGCTGTTGTTGCCATAGACAGCAACAGCACCTGGTCAAATTGGTTACACAATATTTAACACTACCTTTATAGTTTTCAGGAAATTGATAGTCAGGGCATTCGGGGATCGATCAATCCTAACACGGCGAAGTGTGGGCGGAGCTTAGCTAGAGGTGGGCGGGGAATAGCTAAAACTGGAACGGTCCATTGTAATGCCACATGTTAGTAGTCTGTAGTTGAAATGTTCCCGTTACCATTCAGATTTTCACCACTGTCCTATACCTAGACATCTCGTGGACTACAGTCGTCTTATCTGAGGCAAGTCTAATTGATACATGTCTATTTGGCAATTAAGATTGTCTGACCAGTGACTGTCCACAGCTCTATATATACCGTTGTTTTACTTGAATGCTGGTTAGACCATGATACTGCGAATTGATGGTAATTCATTGTTCGCCAGTAGTCTTCTAGCGAAACAGAGCCAGCTCTTTCCATCACACCATTTCGTTGCAATTTGCATGTTCACTACTTGATACTCGGGGCCGTGTTTTTGTCCCGAGACAGGTTACCAAGCAGAATTAGTATTTTAGCATCTATGATCTCTCCAATGGACCTTTCCAGTGTATACATCCATCATATGACGTCATAAATAGCTACGTGACGTCATAAATGACTCGATTTAGGCCTTCTTAAACGCTTTATAGTCCGTTAGTTTGTATGAATTGTATGTCTTTATGTATGATTAATGTATTCTGCGGCTGTAGTAGTAGAAACATGCTACAGCTGCAATCAGTCCTTCTTCGCTTTTGCCCACTGTGTCTTGTCTTGTCCTCAGCCGAAATCCTTAGCTTCTTCAGGTCCATTCTTGACTTGAGTGTACGGAGTACCGTAGCACGCTTAGCAGATTTATGCAATGACGTCCTCTCCTGGTGTTGTATTTGGTGGCTCCGAGTAGGACGAATTCCAAGGTTCTATGTGCCGGTGTCTCTTCTGTCATCCTTAGAACATGGTCAAACATGGACCATCTTTGCTGGGCGACTTTTACAGACATCTGCGACGTATTACACATCATGTATAGTGCATCATTGGAAATGATGCTGTCTGGCCATCGGTGTCCAGTGTTGGTGCGTAGGTGTTTGCGGTGGCAGGTATCAAGTTTGTCTAGAGATGGCTTTGGAGCTGCCCAGCTGTTACAGTTATACAGCATCAAGGATACGCTGGTTGCATTGTATAAACGTCGCCTTTTAATCAAGGACATCTTTGATCTACGAATCCATAGCTTCCAGAAGGCCTGGAAAGTCATGTTCCCCATGACGCAGCAATGTCAGCAGTACTGCAAAGAAGTTAGCTCAGGATTTTCCTTTTCCTCCATGGTTCGCCGTCACGAAGTGGGTCATCATTTTCTTTAGTTTCATGCTTTGTAGATAGGTATAAGTGGGTGAACTCTGTTTTGGATTCATTCATAAAAAGATTCAATTTTTGGTTATCTTGCAGCTATTGGGAGAAGTTCGTCAAGGGGTTTCTTTTCCTCGTCTATGTCGTCCACACCATCGGCATATTCCATCTCTAGCGACATACCCAGTATTTACACTTGGGTTTTTTGGTCTTGTGGAACATTCCCGCACGGATTTCAATGCAGCGGCAAGGTAACTGGTGAAAAGCACCGGGGATAGACCATCTCCATGTGGTGAGCTGATTATTGTCTCAAACTCTACAGACTTCACTGACTTGACTCGTCCTCTCAGCTTGGTGTCTGCAAGCAGTAGTCTCACTAGTTGTAGCTCATCTTCATTGCAACTGGCCTGGCGTAGTACATCTAGTATCTTTGAGTGTTTAATTGTGTCGAAGGCTCGTGACATGCCAATGCCCATTTTGTGGAAATCCCAGTGTTTGGACATGAATACCGACACAAGCATGCATTGAGCCCATACAATGTCTGCGCAGCTGCGTCCACGTTTGTATGTCTTTACTATTTAATAAACATGCCATATGCAGCAACAGCATCCAGTAAAATTAGTTTCAAAATATTAAACAGCTTACCTGTATAGCTTTCTGAAAAATGATAGTCAGAGAGTTCAGGTGTGCCTAGAGGTTAGCTAGAGCTGGGCGGATATAGCTAAAATTGGAATGGCCAATTGGGCGACCTCCCAATAAGGAGTAACACGCCACTGTGGTTGAAAGTGTCAGTAATTTTCTCAGAATACCTCTATAGCCTACTCATTCTCCAGAAAGTATACGGTTATCTGGTTTGACAATGCCACTTCTAATCCTTACAGGAATAATACACGCCAACAGCACGCTTTCCCAGAACCACAGCTGGTAGCATACCTGCTTTCAGCATTCGATACAAAGACGGCATGCGTTTAAAGGTTACTTTTACAGGTGGCTATGCAACTGACTAGATGTGTATCACTTAAAACCCATTGTTTGTGCTTCGTCTTAAGGGTGGTGGTGGTGGTGGTGGTGGTGGTGGTGTTTGGGGGGGAGGGGGCGCAGGCGAGTTGCATGTATAATCAATATTGTCTAAATGGAGTTAATGGACCTTTCCACTGTATACATCCATCATATGACGTCATAATGAACATAGGCAGCAACAACGCCCAGTAAAATTAGTTACAAGATATTCAACAACTTACCTGTATAGTTTTCAGGAAATTGATAGTCAGGGCATTTGGGAATCGATCAATCCCAACACGGCGAAGTGTGGGTGGAGCTTAGCTAGTGATGGGCGGGGTATAGCTAAAACTGGAAAGGTCCATTGTCAGATTATATTCTTCAGCTTCCAGTCACATCATTGTAGGATTTCATACCAGTCAAACCGTATATATACATGTATGTGCAGGCGTGCATTATATCAGTCAAACTAAACAAAGACATGCACCATGCCAGTCAAAATTAGCGCACGCACTTTTGCGCGAGCGCGCACGCACTCACGATGTGTAGGTCTACAACTGAGCAGGACTACACGTTTAGTTATGACAACATGTCAACTAAGTCGGTTCAGTACTAATGTTATTTCACGTGGGCATAGGATAGTACCTATACGCGAAGGTCACAGCACTAAGTAATGTATGGCGCGCATTCATACCATGCTCAATATAATTAGGAATGTATTGTGGTATTATTTTATGCTGATACAGTATAGATATATATATATATATATATATATATATATATATATATATATATATATATATATATATATATATATATATATATATACTCGGGACCAATGATGGATGGCTGAAGATGAGATCTGAGACTGTAATAACATAATGTGTTTGTCTGCGCAGACTGCCCTCCTGTCAATTAATAACAGCACAGTATAGGCTATGCTTTGTCGTGTTCTTAGTACTTTAGTACTTATTGTACAGTACAGATAAAAATAAGCTAAAAAGTTTCCAAAATAAAAACATAAACTTGTTAGTTAGTACAATTTTGCAAACCATATAAGAAATGTTCTGTTGAATATTTTCGGCTTTGATTGGAAGCCATGCGTGCTATCATTCGTTTAAAGCCTAGTCTCCGTGGCAATAATTGTAACTTTTGATCAACGACTTAGTAACTCTTGAAGGTAACTACAATTTGTAACCTTACATTCGGTCTAGAGTATTATATGTATAAGAAATCATATTTTATTGATTTGACAAGATTTACAGGAAAATGCATAATTATTTTGGCGACATTGTCCATACAAATTAATCATTTAAATGAAAGTTAATCCATTGTAAGGATATGCAAACACCTCATAAAAGTGTACAGTAAACTATGCAGTATGATAGATATCACGGAAATTTAGGCCCAACTGTTTTGACAGCTGCAAGCCACCAGACAATAATTTCAATAGACAATACATCTGGAGCTGCTGAATATTTTGAAAACAATTTGACTGAATTGAATCAAATTGCTTTCGAAATAAAACATGGCCATATAGTTAAACTCCGCGGAAAATGTATTCCGCAGAAGTTAAGCGGGCAGACATGTTAAGACCCGATACGCACTAGTAGACGTGTTTTCTACAACAACTTCGCTCGTGTGTAATGGTTCCAAGAATCAAGAATGCTCTATGAAACATTTTCATGGTGAAAGAAATAGCGTAGCGTTCTATTTTCAACGATCCTTTCCAGCGAACTTTTGCAACGAGATAACTGTTCTCCGTGTGTAGGTCTATCTATAACCAAGGAGCGTGCTCCATAGACCCTAGAACATGTTCGCGTTGCGTATCGACCCCTTGTAAGTCAGAACAATTTCGGAAGAAAAGAAGCGAGGTACTCAAACCTCGCCCCTAACAGCATCCACCCGGACACACACACGACCAATCACACCCTTGTAGAAGTAATTGAAGCGAGGAGATTGGCAGTGTTCCTGCGATTATATAGACACAATTTAAATTGCTTTCACATCTTTCACTCATAGCCAATGCTAACTATTGACCTTTGCGTGTGGGCAATCACACTTCGAGAGTCGCCAGTACACGCTCATTCTACAGTACATCGAATAAATAAGTTAACAGGTTTCCAAAAACAAAAATAGAAACACGTTAGTAAGAGATGTTTTGTCTAATATGTTGAACATAAGTCAAATCAGTTTCAAAATATTCCACAAAATGTTCCTTACATCATACACAATTTGCCATATCTGATCTATAATGGTTAAAATCGATGTTTTGAATATTATTGGAGTCGCTTCCATTGACGTTACTATCAACAATGATGACCGGTTTGCCGGCGTATGTTACTGAAGTCAAGTTACGTGTAGACCTACGGTACAGCTCATAAATCAACATGATGTAACATGTTCTGTTGACTATTTTGAACATAATGGGATTTGAAGACGTTGCTGCCTAAGGCAGCGCAATGTCTTCCAATCCAGTTATGTTAAAAAAAGTCAACAATACGTTTAATTTTTCTTTTGAAACATTTAAAGTTATTTCTGAGCTGTAGGTGTACTATATATAATATATAGGGTTGGGGTTTATTATACATGTGTATATGTCATAGCTAAAATTTTGGTGGTTTTTTTCGAGACAAATTTTACAGACGCGCAAGCCAAGTACATCGGCGCTCGTAGAAATCTTAGAAAGTGCTTAAACTGTTTGAATTCAGAATTAATTTGGGTTTAAAATCCGTTAACATGGCCATAGGCAGCAACAGCACCCAGTTAAGTTAGTTTCAAAATAGTCAACCGCTTCGGGATTTAAAGTGTATAAATTAATCAGAACATGCGCAAAACGTGCGTGGAGCTTGGCTAGAAATGGGCAGGGAATAGCTGGAAATGGGCGGGGCGTAGCTAGAAATGAGCGGGACATACCCTAATGGATCTCCATTATGTTACTGCTGGTCATTGTTTAGTGACGTCGATGACACATACCGCGATTACGTGATTAAATCGAAAATCGTGATTATGTGTTAAATCGTGAATTTATTATGAAAAATTACGTAATCGTGAATATTTTCCATTGCTTAAAATATTTCAAAACCTACCTTTTAATTACTATTTAATACGATCGGTCATGAAAAGTGACATTTTATTCAGTGACTGCATGCTCAATTGCATGGCGAGAGAAGACTATTTTTGAAAATGTATCACTCGAGAATCGAGCCAGGCATTCCAGTGATAAATTTTCAAACATAGTCTTCTCTTGGCCTGCAAATGAACTTTTTTAAATACCATTGTTGCTCTCGTCATTTATATTCTTTTGTTGTTATTTTCTTGGTAATTTGTACCCAAGTTGATTAATCGAGTAATCACGATTATAGATAAATAATAGTCGATCGTGAGCACTCAAAGGAATGATGGCATAAGTCTAACACATAGATTATTGTTCATCAATCTATAGTTGAACAATAATATCCCACGAGGCATTTTTGATTAGCCTACATTTACCTTTGCCCTGTGACCTTTTGACCTCAAATCAAGAGGGTTGCTTATTTAATATTCCAAAAGCAACCGTAGCAAGTTTGGTAAAGGCACCTCCAATAGAACTTAGGTTATCACGTCGGACAGACAGACAGACAGACAGGCAGGGTGGTTATTCGTGGACAATTTTCCCAGAATTGGCGCAAATTATCCGCCGGTCGTCTGCGATTTTTCTGTGACTGAATTCACCGATGGCGCAGCCATGCGTGTTTTGACGTCTATGGCA
The DNA here is from genome assembly GCA_034401795.1 of Chaetoderma sp. LZ-2023a. Taxonomy (NCBI): domain Eukaryota; kingdom Metazoa; phylum Mollusca; class Caudofoveata; order Chaetodermatida; family Chaetodermatidae; genus Chaetoderma; species Chaetoderma sp. LZ-2023a. The sequence goes on along the minus strand of CM067360.1, from coordinate 35,961,772 downwards.
AGACGCACTACTACAAAAGCACCCTGGGATATAATCAGCGCCATGGAGTGGTTAGGAGGTGCAGCCCCCCCCCCCCCCCCACACACCCCTCTAAAAAATCTCTGGTAATTTAATTACCCATCCACACAGACTATAGAGTCAAATGAATCATTTATAGGTTACGATAGGCAGGTAGGGAAAACTGTTCCTACTAGAACTTGAAACTAAAATAACAGGAAATTGGAGAATTAATCTTTCATAAACCCATGATAAGAGTGTTAGGCATATGGGTGTGTGTTGGTGATAAATAGGCTCATGCACAAACCCACGGCCGAATGTTTCTGTCATTCCGGCCGTCAATCGCCGGGAACTTCTGTATTCACTTACGAGTTCCATTCAAATAGGCTTCAGTGAAACATGTCTATAGCAGACACTAGATTGACCATCAAATGCTGGTCACTAAACAATGACCCATCGCAAATGACTTTTGGTGTCAAAAGATGGTGTTTCTTTAAGTCTTGCGACGACCCGTCTTAAAGAATCGGCATATTTTGGCCCCAAAAGCAGACGTGCCAGTTATTTACATGGATGGATGTATACTAAATAATGCATAAGGGAACTCAATATTTTCTCCTGCATAGAACATGTATTTTGCCTGCAGCAATTTTGTCGTTTACATCAACCTTCGTACTGCCTTTTCTATTTGTCCCACACACTGTACGCCCGCGGGCATATTGAGACACAAGACACGCAGATGTCCTATTGCCAGTATATAGGCCTATAGAATGATTGCGACACTTCTCTTTTCACACACTTATATATAGGCATATAACCTCCACAGTCGGTAACAGAAAGCCAGCTGGTGTGTGTGTATCTTGGGAATCATGTTGCTATCTTATACGATAGTCCATAATGCCGAGATGCTATCACCCTTTGTCATTTTCTAACCCTGAATCACAAATTAAGTGAGCGGGAATTGAAGAAAAATTAATGTTTATGTGAAAATTGCAACTGCGTAGACGACGAACTGCACTTTATCCTTAGCTGGGTAAAATACAATACTGAAAGAAAAAGATATATCCCTGATTATGATGTTACGAATAACCCAAGCGAAAACGCACAAGGGCCCCGCTCGCTATGCAACAAGTCTGTACTAATGCATGCTCTGAAAATATCTTTTAAACTCAAAGAAGACAAAATAACAATTTTTGATACATATGTACACACAGGTCTCTCTTTTCGCCATATTAACACACTGTGTAACGTTTACCATTATATATGCCATCTGTATATAGCATGGGTGCAATAAAGTGAAAAAGCAAAAAACAAACCAACTTAGAAAAACTCGTTCAACACCTCATCTTCGTATGAACTTGATCACGTGGAACGCTTCCATTTGATGCGATAAAATATGGTACAAAGTACGGGAGAGTTTCAGCACACGCACAAAGACACGCACAAGAACACACAACTGACCACACGATTCATAAATAGACATATACAACATGCGCGCCAGGATACGGAATATATACAGCGCACTCCAGGGTAGAGCTGGATATACACACACGCCCATAAAGGAGCACACAGAGGACGCCATGCACGCGCGCACAGGGCAGTCACCTCACATGCATGAATAAATGAACAAGCCACGCCCACAGATAAGCACACACGTGAACTAGCATACATCGTCAGTGACACACACTGCCATTGACTTACACACACTACTACGGATTATATACACACTAGTCTTATACGAAAGAGGAGTGTCTAATATATTGTGTCCATGCCTCAATGCTGTACGTAATCTATAAATATGTACTGTGAATACTGAATGTGTTGTCAGGGATCAGGTGAACCTGTTTGTCACCAAGGTTTGTGACTATTGACTGATAGTTGGTCCCACTCCACGACGTGAATATCAAACTGTGGATTGTGGCCAACTGTGCAAACGAACCAGTGACAGTGTCCCAGCGTAATTTGTATATTAATAAAGTATTGCCGTAACTATAAAAACGCGTATGTGTTATCTCACGTAAGATGAAAGATCCTGATGTATAGGCAAACTAACGGCATTAGATGTACAGGGACATAGCCACATGGACACACTAACACGAATGGGCGGACATCGAGACACACGCGCGCACACTGACGCATCGCATCAAGAAGGCACACACGAACGCACGCATACGCTTGACAAAAGCTACGCCCAGACACGCACACGCGACGACACGACTACGGAAGACGCTGAATGATGGACACGCCCAGTGACACGTGACAAACTAGAACGGACAGGCCACGAGCCTTACAGCAATAAATGGACAAATATATGCATAGACTATTAATGGACACGCCCACAATGGAACAATCAGTTATTAGTCGGAATGGACAGGTGCAGAGTATAACTCCTGCAATTCAATGTACCCATGTTACAATATGCCGTTATGCGATTGTATTATATACATTAATTATTATTAGTTAAATTAGTTTAATTAGTTAATTATACTCTTAGGCCACATTCACGTTAATACACGCCATAACTTAGTACACACAAATTGGTTGACATAATGACAGAATCATATTTAAGAGTGGACGAATGTTGACGACAGGCAGTTAAACAGTTAAAAGTTAGGTAGTGAGTTAGGGAGAGTAAGTTAGGGACAGTGAGAGTTACAGCTAGACAGGGAGTTAGTTAGTGAGTTAAGGAGAGTAAGTTAGGGACAGCGAGAGTTACAGCTAGACAGGGAGTTAGGTAGTTAGGGAGAGTAAGTTAGGGACAGTGAGAGTTACAGCTAGACAGGGAGTTAGTTAGTTAGGGAGAGTAAGTTAGGGACAGTGAGAGTTACAGCTAGACAGGGAGTTAGTTAGTTAGGGAGAGTAAGTTAGGGACAGTGAGAGTTACAGCTAGACAGGGAGTTAGTTAGTTAGGGAGAGTAAGTTAGGGACAGTGAGAGTTACAGCTAGACAGGAAGTTAGTTAGTTAGTCAGTTAGCGAGAGGTACGGTTAAGGACTCGGACGGACTTCGACAGCGGTCTCTGACCGCTAGTGACAGCGAGTGAGTAGTGAGATTGTCAGCTATGTAGTTAGCTAGCTAGTCAGATAGAGAGAAGACCTTAAATTTAACTTTGTTATATTTTATTAAGAATTCTCTCTAAGGAATCCATTGTAGTTAAGTAGAATAGGTTTAGAATAGGTAAGCGACGCGTGACTAGAATTTGGAATTTTATGTGTAAATTATAGAATTCAGAAAGTTCAGTAAACGAGTCATCATCAATAGAATACAGCATTGTGTCATCCATTCCATCCATCTCCGCTAGAAGGACGATCCTGGTCGGTACGCGGGTTGTGACGGCCCCGATCTAATCTCCATCAGAACCTCCGAACGGGACCACCTGTTTTATTCACCGGTACCATAAAAATATTACTATCTTGTGTTGTAAAGGGAGAATGCGGCGAGATTGCATAATTTGCCATAAATCAGCGTTCGCCATCTCAATTCCTTCAAATTCGTTTTCTAACACTATATTTAACGGTATTTGGCAGATTTAAATTACTATAGCATGTGGTATAGGACATACTCTTTGTGTGAGTGCTTACCGTCAATAATGATAGTGGTGCGGTGGTCGTACTATTAATAATAATAATAATAATAATAATAATAATAATAATAATAATAATAATAATAATAATAGTAATAAATCCATTGATCTGCCCTCTTTCAATATTAATTCTAAAGGAATTAGGATTGGTCATTTAAATGTACAGCACCTGGTGCCTAAGATTGACCAGTTAAAACTGATTATGGAGAAGTGTGAAAAAGAACTTGAAGTTTTCTGTACCACTGAAACATTTCTATCATCAACAATCCCAAATAACTCCATTGAAATTGAAGGCTGTGTTAATGAAAGAAAGGACAGAAAAGAACGGGACGGTGGTGGAATTGTACTATATATAGCTGATAACTATTCATATGTGAGGAAACTAAATTTTGAAACCGATGATCTGGAAACTCTATGGATTGAAATTAGACCATTTAAGACCAAGCCTTTCCTATTGGGCTGTGTCTATAGACCCCCTGATTCACCCGCTATCTGGATTGACGAATTTGAAGCTATGTTAGAAAATGTATGTTCCGAAAACTCAGATATTATACTTGTAGGAGGTTTTAATTTCGACCTTATTAAAGCAGATAATCATAAATGGCAGTCTTTAAATGAACTTTTTCATTTATAGCAACTTATACTTAATCCAACCAGAGTTACTGAGAAAACATCTAAACTGATTGACCATGTGTATGTCACAGATAAAGACAAAATTCGATCGTCACATGTCGGCTCTTTGGCACTAAGTGATCATTATCCAATATTCGCTGTACGCAAATGTAAATCATTCAAAACTCAAAATTCGCACCAACTTATTAAATACAGGAGCATCAAAAGCTTTATTGAAGCTAAGTTTCTTAGTGACCTGTCTGTATGTGATTGGCGTTCTATAGGTTATTTGGGTAGTCCTGATCAGGCGCTTGATCAATGGTATGCAAAATTCATCAACATTATAAATAAACATGCTCCCGTCATTGAACGCAGAGTTAAACGTGTATGTCAACCGGGATGGATGAACAGAGAAAATTAAAAAACCATGAAAGAAAGGGATTATCATAAAAACGTAGGAAACATGTTGAATTTTAAAATGTTAAAGCAAAGAGTTGCGTATTTGATTAAAGCATCTAAACGAGATTATTTTGCAAATAAATTAGAAGCAGGCAATAATAATCCAGCTAATATATGGAAAATTCTAAAAGACATAAATCCCAAGGCAAACAAATTACCTTCAATAATCTGTGATGATAATGGAAGTGAAATTCAAAACCGACAAATGCAATCGGAACATTTAAATATATATTTCAGTACAATCGCCTCAAAACTTACACGCTCCATGATAAAACAAAGGCCAAAGGCATTTGATAAGCTATCAGATCATGTTTTGAATAAAGTTCCAGAAAATATTTAGTTTCGAATTCCATATAGAACTGTTGAATATGTGTCCAGAGAACTTAGCAACTTAAAAACAAATAAGTCACCTGGTTATGATGAATTGAACGCACACTTCCTCAAAGCAGCAGCATCAATAATTGCACCCTCAATTACACTTATTATAAACAAAAGCATAGCTACGGGAGAGTTCCCCAAAATGTGGAAATGTGCAAAAGTAAAGCCTCTACATAAATCTGATTCAAAAACCAATGTTAGCAATTATAGGCCTATCTCTATATTACCCATTATCTTTAAGGTTATTGAACATGATCATAATTATAAATTTATAACCAAGTATAATTTACTAGTGGAGTCGCAATCAGGCTTCAGACCTAACCATTCATGTGAAACTGCTTTGTTAAATCTAGTAGAAAGATGGCGCTTTTCGATAGATAATGGCGGCCTTATTGGTTCTATTATGATTGACTTTAAAAAGGCCTTTGATCTTGTCAATCATGACATCCTATTACAAAAATTAAGTATTTACAAATTCATCTATAATACATTAAAGCGGTTTTCTTCATATTTAAATGGCAGACAATAATACGTTTCAATTTCTGGAAAGAATTCTAAACCACTGCCCATCGATATAGGAGTACCACAAGGCTCAGTTTTAGGGCCACTTCTGTTCATTTTATATGTTAATGATTTACCCATGTGTGTCAACAATCTTATGGATATGTATGCTGGTGATACAACTATGCGTGAAAATCTAAGTAACGGTATGAAGTTGGTAGAAGAATGGTGTGTAAATAATAAAATGTTGCTAAATACGGACAAAACTAAGTTTATGATGTTAGGAACTAAGCATAAATTGAAACAAGTAAATAATAATGTTATAATCCCTACAAATCGTGGAAGCTTAAATGTTGTGGCATCTGACAAACTTTTAGGAGTATACATAGACAATACGCTTGCATGGAAAGAACATATCTAGGCAAACCTTGTAAATAGATTTCGTCCTTGATTTATATTCTACGGAAAAATAAACATTATCTTAGCATTGAGCAACGAAGTCTTTTCTATAAGTCGTATATCCTTTCACACATTGATTAGTGTAGTCTTGTATTCTGCCCGTCTTCACCCACATTATTGGATAGTTTAGAAAAACTACAAAAACGGGCTGCTAGGGTGATATTAGACATGCCTTACAGGACACCATCTGCACAACTATTTGAAACATTAAACTGGACAAATTTAACTAAAAGAATGCAAATTAAAATGAGTGTTATAACATATAAATCTAGAAATGATCTGGCCCCTTGTTACATGAAAGACATGTTCACTTCCGTTGGGGTGGCGCACACTAGAAATTTATGTTCCAAAACACGCTACCGAAAACCATGAATTATCCTAAGTTTGAGCTTATTTACGTTATGAAATTTTTAAATCTCACTACGTCGTAAGTTTATGCCTGTACCTATTTAAACATATGGGTGATATTCTGAGCCGAACCCATTATGAGCGATATGTCAGGACATATCTACACCTATCTGAATGTGGTGAATGTGAACCAACCATATTAGAATGGGGCCATATGGCCAATATGTAACTACATATTACCAAATTACTTGATGATAGAATCGTGCAAAAGCAGTAGTACATATTCAGTTATATACAGCTATATGTAAAAAAAATGATTACAAACCGAGAACTGAGATTCTAATACTGAATATAGTAAATTGTTGACATTTAACAACTGTCCGTGGCTACTAAATTGAATATTACGAAATTACTACGTGGTAGAAATCTCAAGATTCATTAGCGTATTCATATCCCTATCTAACCATATGGGTGAACTTATGTGGCCACGCATATTGCACACGGTAGGGTATTGAAAACCACAGATCTGCCAATATTGGAACAAATTTATGCGATGAAATCGCATACTACGAAAATACTTCCACGTTCGAATTCTTTTAAATTCCCAATGGAACTAGCATATTCAAACTCCTATACGTCTATGTGAGCGAGGTTCTGGAACCGACCATATTACGGAAAGTAGGGCACCAAAAACCACGAATACACCATTTAAGCTAAATTTTGCGTATTAAAATTACTTCATCTAGAATTTGTTAGATTCGGAATATAACTAGCTTATTAAAGCTCAAGTCTATGTGGGGTAAATTATGGGGCTGAACATACTACAGACAATAGGGCACTGAAAACTGTGGTGGTTTATTAATACAATGAACCTTTCCAGTTTAGCTATGCCCTGCCCATCTCTAGCTAAACTCCACCCTTACCACTATCGAGTTGGGATCGATGGATTTCTGAACTACTAGATGATAAATTTCAAGAAAACTATACAGGTAAGCCGTGGAATATTTTGACACTAAATTGACTGCGTCCTGTTGCTGCCTATGGCAGCAACAGCGGGCAGTCAAATTACTTTCAAAATATTCAACAGCATTTTTAAAATTAAATAACAAAAACATACAATTCGTACAACGTGTCAGATTGTTAAGCATTTAAGATGGACTAAATCGAATCAGTCATGACGTAATTATTATTACGTTATCCTACGCGTCAGTTAATTAATTACGACGTCATATGACTTAATATGATGGATAGACAACCTGAAAAGGCCCATTAGCAACTGGTATTAATTACCCTCGCTCTGTCAGAGGATGAGTGTATTGTATTCGGGTCTATGTGCGTTCGGGATGGCAAGGGTCTACAATCTATGATTGGCCTTGTTAAAATATGTGACCTATAAATACGGGTGCTCTCTTAATACAAGTGGTCCATATTGTGTGGACCACGCATTAACAAATGGTATTAGCCCGTGTGGACCACGCATTAACAAGTGGTATTATCCCTGTAATGCTCAATCTGCTCATGCCAGTTTCAATAAGGGATCCATTTCTAGGTATGCCACGCCTATTTCTAGCTAAGCTTCACCCCTTTTTTGCGTGTTGGAATCGATGTCTATATATACGCTGAATAATGAATTCCCAGACTTCCAATTTCAAAGTAACTATACAGGTAAGCTGATGACTATTTTGAAACTAATTTGACGGGGTGCAACGAAAACCATGAATCGGCCGAAATTTGAGCCGAGATTATTTCATGGTAGATAGTTTTAAATCTCACTACTCCGTAAGCGTATGCCTATACCTATCTAAACATATGGGTGACATTCTGGGGCCGAACCCATTATGAGCGATATGCCAGGACATACCGACACCTATCTGAATGTGGTGAATGTGAACCAACCATATTAAAATGGGGCCATACGGTGAATATGTAACTATCTACGATGAGATTACTTGAGGGTAGAATTGTGCAAAAGCACTAGCTCATATTGAGTTATATACATCCATATATAAAAAAATTATTACAAATCGAGAACAGACATTCTGATACCGAATATAGTAAATTGTTGGCATTTGACAACTGTCCCTGGCTAGTAAATTGAATATTACGAAATTACTACGTGGTAGAAAACTCAAGATTCATTAGCGTGTTCATATCGCTATCTAACCATATCGGTGAAATTATGTGGCCAAACCTATTGCAGACAGGTAATAGTAGGGCATTGAAATCCCGCAGATCTGCCAAAATTGAAACGATTTCACGCGATGAAATCGTATACTACGAAATTACTTCACGGTCGAATTTTTTTAAATTCCCAATATAACTATCGTATTCAAATCCCTCTACGTCTATGTGAGCGAATTTCTGGAGCCGACCATATTACATACAGACAGTAGGGCACCGAAAAGCAGGAAAACCCCAACAATTAAGCCAATGTTTGCCTAATAAAATTATTTCATCTAGAATTTGTTAGATTCGGAATATACCTAGTATATTAAGGCTCACGTCTATGTAGGTGAAATTATGGGGCTAAACAGACAATAGGGCATTGAAAACTGTGAATCACCGGGGATTTTGCAAATTTTCGGTATGAAATTGTGCACTACGAAATTACTTCATGGTAAAAATGTGTTTAACCTCAATCCATTACTTCATTAGCGTATTGATATACCTATCTAACTATATGGTTGAAATTCTGCGGCCGAATTTCCTGTAGACGTTCTTAACTTAGCATGCATAGGCCTACACTTTCGATTGATTTCTGTATTCAACAATCTGCTACAATATTATTGACAGCAGTTTTGACTGGAAATTTGGAACATTGGTAGTCTATCAATACTGCTACATAATTGCATTGGCCCTTCATGGATTTATTCCCACGGATGGATTAAAGACAAAAGGATACTACTGATAATCACACATCCATTATTCATTCGTATCCCGCGAGTTCTCTTTCGATACGAGATCGAGAAATGTATCTCTTATGTAGGGGCCTATTGAGTAGCCATTGGCGTAGCGATTTCACGATCCACAGTGTTGCTTCTACAGTCTGCTACGGAGATAGACTGGGTCCTGGTCTGTCTGGTATCCGAAGTTGAGTCTGTGTAACAGTCTAGTCGTTGTGATAACGTAAGAAGATGACCGGTCATTACATTAGAGGTGTAGTTTCGAAGAAGCTAAGCCTTTATTTTAGATGGATCCATTATTGTTAGCGAACTCTGTCTACTCTTTCGCCCTCTACAGTATTATTACGCATGTTTTTCTTTTGAAATTTACCACACACATAGTACGCCTCAAGACTGTCTGTAACAAGTATGTAATTTTTACCCTATCTCGAATGCAACAAATGTGAATCATACTATAATACAATACGGAAAAGGTTAAACAGACATGGTACATCATCGTCGTCCTCATAATTTATTAACCCTGTATTACCCAAATTGAGTCAAGAATATAAAAAAAAATTGGTTATTGAGTGCCTATTTGCAGGCCAATAGACGACTGTTTTGAAGAGTTACTATTGGAATGACTGGCTCAATTATCGAGCCAGTCATTTCAGTGGTGAATTTTCAAAAACGATCTTCTCTTGACCTGCAAAGTAACATCCTCAAGATCACTGTAGAGGCCGGTTTTGGCGGCCTCCTCATGAAAGGGTTAAAATACATTAAGAGAAGATGATAGGCTTACATGGGCAGTCGTTGTCGGTGCAATACTTAATACAGGTCTATGATAGCAACAAGTAGGGGGGTTGGGTGGGTGGGGGGGGGGGGGGGGGCGCTACCAGTCAAAGTATTAAAAAGATATTCGTATAGTTGTCTTTATCTGAGATATTGAAAATTCGGTGTTAAACATTCTAAAGGATTTTGTTAGAAAAACACACAAGTGTGCCCAAGTAAGTCACATCTTGGTGGCGGTTGCTTGAGATGACTTCCATAGGCCTAACGTTAGTCAATCGGTCACTGAATCCGGATGGTATATTAATACATTAATACCGCGCTCGTGTTGATATCGATGGATCTCTGAGCTTCTTGACTATCAATTTCCAGAAAACTATACAGGTAAGGTGTTGACTATTTTGAAACCAATTTGTCTGGGTGCTGTTGCTGCGTGTGGCAGTAATATCGCCCAGTCAAATTAGTTTCAAAATATTCACCAGCATGTTTTGTAAATAGCAAAGACATACAATTCGTACAACGTGTCGGACTATTAAGCATTTAAGACGGACAAAATTGAGTCAGTCATGACGTCATGATTATGACGTCATCCTATACGTCACGTCGTTTAATATGACATCATACGACGTAATATGATGGATAGACAACATGAAAATGCCAATTAGCAAGTGGTATTAATTATCCTCTCTCCGTCAGAGGACGAGTACATTGTATTCAGGGCAACAATCTATGATTGGCCTTGTTAAAATATGTGACCTATAAATATGGGTGGTCTCTTAATACAAGTGCTCCATAGTGTGTGGGCCACGCATTACCAAGTGGTATTAGCCATGTAATGCTCAATTTGCTCATGCCAATTTCAATAGAGAGATCCATTTCTAGGTATGCCACGCCTATTTCTAGCTAAGCTCCACCCCGTTTTGCGTGTTGGAATCGATGTGTATATATATATATATATATATATATATATATATATATATATATATATATATATATATATATATATATATATATATACGCTGAATAATGAATTCCCAGACTTCCAATTTCAAGGTAACTATACAGGTAAGCTGATGACTATTTTGAAACTAATTTGACTGGGTGCTTTTAAAGGTTTGTTGCCTCTGGCTGCAACAACGCCAGGTCAAATTAGTTTCAAAATATTCAACACGATGTTGATTAAACAGTAAAGACTTACAATTCGTACACTTGCCGGACTATTCAATGTTCATTACTGAGCTCGATACACCATTCATTTACACATTTTGGATTGTCACGTCAGCCTGTATATGAAGTAATTGATTATGACGTCATATCCTTCAGTTACAGATCGAACCCAGCCATTATCATAGAAAATGACTGTTGAATAAATAGCAAAGACATACAATTCGAACAGCGTCTAGTCAAATTAGTTTCAAAATACTCAACAGCATGTTGATTAAATAGTAAAGACGTGCAATTCGCATACTTGACTGGCTATTCAATGTTCCTGGTGGAGCTAGATACGTCATTCATTACACATTTTGATTGTGAGGTCCAGCTACATCTGACCTAAATAATTATGACGTCATATACAGAAAATTCCATTATCATAGAAAATGTCCCATGTCTAATTGCCGTCCAAGACACCATTATGGTTTTTCTTTTGCAATTTATTACTGGAATTATAGGATCGGTTATCCAACCAGTCATTTTAGTGGTAAACTTTCAAAACAAGTTCTCCGGCGAGTAGCTAATGCGAATGGACATTTCTCACGATCACCGCAAGAGGCCATTTGTGGTCAGTTTGATAGAGTGCTAAAGTGGACATATAAGAGACGCCGCGAGTGGGTGTGTGCTTGAGTACTTTCATCTGCAGAAGGAATGATAAACATGTTTTGTACACAGTCCTCCAGCAAAAGAAGCTTATTTAGAGTAGTTATTTGGAGTTCCGTTGGCTGTTTATTAAAATAATTAAGCGGTCATCGCCGTGCAAACTCTATTACAGTCGGACCAGAACAAATAAGAGAACTCGCCATGAATCACGCACATGAAGATCATAATTATGAGATATCCAGCAATCTAAAAATAGAGCCGTGTCTTCGCGCCGAGAATTATTAGATCTCGTATCGATGGAGATCTCGCGAGACACATCCCCACAATCCCCTGCGCGAAATGGCCGCGCCTATAAGGCAATTCTAGGCAGCAATAGATAGAAACGTTCCCGCTGAGGCGGGCACGCAATTATCTAATTTAACTGTCATTTTATTATATATATATATATATATATATATATATATATATATATATATATATATATATATATATATATATATATATATATATATATATATATATGCGTGTGTGTGTGTGTGAATGAATGACCGTGTACGACCTTGCGCGTATATATGTTTGTATGTATTTATGTGCGTGCGTGTCCGCGCGCGCGTGCGTGCGTGGGCCTCGGGAAGATCAGTTTACTGACGATGTATACTCTCCTTAAATAAAGATTATTATTATTATTATTATTATTATTATTATTATTATTATTATTATTATTATTATTATTATTATTATTATTATTAATGACAATAATGAACATAGAAATTCTAACCAAATTCGGCTATTGAGATTTTAACATCCATTTTTTCACCCAGCAGCTCCTGAATTTGGTTTTAAAATGGCATGAGTATATCGCGCGTGCATATGCAGACCTAATCGTGAACGTACATATGGCCATTATTGACATTATATATGTTATTGTACCTATCGACTAATCTACGGTCTCCCCAGTGCCGCATTGTTATATATTTATATAACAACAAACGATGTTGGCGAGAGGGCTGTAGCTCAGCGTCATAGACAATACAACTACACATACAAGATTTCGCCCTAGTACAGTACAGCACATATTAGTTAGTAAACATTTTGAACACAATGTTCTGATGAATATTTTGAACATAATTGGATTGGAAGATATTGCTGCATTAGGTTAAATTGCAATCCAGTTATGCTCAAAATATTAAACAGTAGATATAGGGTGGCAAGTGGTGGGTGCTCTTGTACTGTAGCTCCGTAACGGCCATCAGCCCGTGTATCGATCTGCATGGCGAAGATCGTCACTCCTTTCTACAAGCAATAATATCTAGCCTAATGTATCGCCGATCATGTGTTTGACCTTTATCTCGTCTCTTGTCAGAAATGGCATGATATTTTATTAAAGCGAATTAACATTAGCTATCTATAGAACTAATCTTAGCCCAACTGTTGCGCATACCCTGAATACACGGCTTACCGGGCCGCTACCGGACCAAAACCGGGACATATTGGTGTAGGCCTATTTTGGGAAACTCTCACAATACATTGCTCCCAACTCCAGGCCGGCTGGTAAATACGTCAGGTGAAGATAGAACATCCCAGATAACGCTATTAGTATCAGCCCGGTATCGGCCTAGCACCGGCCCAGTAAGCTGCGTTATCAGGACAATAGGTATCTTGCTTTAATATTGGACTCCGATACAACGTCGTTTATATAAACGCCTAATGTCATAATATTATTGAAGTCATGCGCAGTTATGTGTTGTATTTTTTTTAATAGATTTTATCGAGTTAATTGGAAAACACCCTATAGTTACCGCTGGGTACAAAGGTGTATATTAACTTGATGAAAATTTTGCAAACATATAAAAACTAATAAATATGTATGTTTAGAAAATAGGATGAGCTTTCGAATGATGTATAGCCTATGTTTCCAATCAAGTTCACTTTTACTCTCTCAGGCCTTACAAAGGCATAGACCTATATGAGGCAATGGTAGTATCGTAACTTTAGTTTATCATATAGGAACTGTGATTTAAAAAAAAAAGATTTCTCTTGGTCTGCAAATAGAACTCAAGATCTCTTCAGATGCTGTTTTGGCTGATATGAGTGCAACACTTTAATCAGTACTGGACGAAGGTTAGCCCTCTCAGCCTTGTTGTTGATAGCAAGTGGGCACACTGAACATTGATTGGGATGGTGGGGTATGTAGTGAGGGCGTTCCGTTGTCATGGTGACATTACAAGTACGACACAAGCTCAATAGAAGTATGTAGCACTATGCATTAACTCTGATTAGGCTAATCAGAAAAATCCACCATAATCTTCCAGCGTACCATATAGTGTACTATAGTCTCTTACTAAGACATAATCATTTCATTCCCCTATGTCCCTGGCTAAGGTCGACATTTAGCTGTCAGACCTCACTGGTAATCGGATTTTCAGGACACATGTAATAGTGACTATTTCGCTTCGCTATTTAAATCTAATACCGTGTAGCGCACACTCCGTTGAACCGCATTGATATATGGAGTCAAAGAGTCAAGGTCATGATTGACCGATTAGGACTGATTTTTCAAAGTTTTGTTTCAGATGGTATCCCAAAGTTTACTTAATGGATCTTTACTAAACGTGACCTGGATCTCTCACGTTGGTGTTCTGGAAATCACTACTGACTCAATAAAAGTCTTACTGGGAGACGGTAATGGTGACGCGATCAAGATCGTATCCCAGCCTATGGCAGCAACAACGCCTAGTCAAATTAGATTCAAAATATTCAACAGATGGTTATTATTTATTAACCGCTCTTACGTCAACAGCGCCTCAAAGCGCTCAAATGGAAACGTAAATCAATTAACCGTTTAATGGTCAAGATTGTTCAGGAAAATTTTAATTTTTTCCGTTTAAGAAGAATTTTCTTTTGTAAATTTACAAAAGTAGCTTTTTGTTGGCCTGTAAAGCAGATACGGTCCATCAAATCGGTAATGATAAAAAGAAAATTCCAGTTTTAGCTTAGCCAGTGTCCATTTGCATGCCGAGCCAGTCATTCCAGAGGTAAATTGTCAAAAATACTCTTCTCCCGGCATGGAGTCCGTTTTCAACAGCTTGGCGATTAAAGGGTTAAGTTAAAACAAGAGAGGTTGAGTAGTAAAGACATGTAATTTGTGCACCAATGCTTAGTCCGTCATCAATTCACCTTTCCATTTTAGCTATGCCCCGCCCATCACTAGCTACGCTCCACCCACACATCGCCGTGTTTGGATTGATCGATCCCCGAATACCCTAGCTATCAATTTCCTGAAAACTATGCAGGGAAGCTGTTGAATATTTTGTAACTAATTAGACTGGGTGCTGTTGCATAGGCAGCAACAGCGCCCAGTCAAATTAGTTTCAAAATATTCAACAGAATATTGATTAAATAGTAAAAGCAAACAATTTGTACAACAGCCCATGGACCGTCATCAAATATGCGTTCGTGATGTACTAATCATGACGTCATTCATTATGATGTCATTGTACATACCACGCAGTTCATTATGACGTCATATATTGGGTGGGTACTCTGGAAAGGTGAATTCACCTTTGCAGAGTATCCATCCATCTATCTATCCATCATCTGACCTCGTATGACATCATAATCAGCTCAGCGCGTGTATGATGACGTCACAATCATTACGTCACAAAGGGTTCCATATAGACCGTCATCAAATCTCAAATACTCCGACACGTTGTATGAATTGTATGTCTTTGTAATTCTGCTATTTAATAAACATGCTGCTGAATATTTTGAAAGTAATTTGACTGGGCGCTATTGCTGCCATATGCAGCAACAGCACCCGGTCAAATTAGTTTCAAAATATTCAACAGCTCGCCTGTACAGTTTTCTGGAAATTGATAGTCAAGAAGTTCAGAGATCGATCGATCCCAACACGAGCGAGGTGTGGGTGGAACTTAGCTAGAGATGGGCGGGGCATAGATAAAAATAGAAAGATCGATTAAGCGTTCGTGACGAACCTATCTACGTAATTCATGACGTCATTCTATACGTTATGTAGTTGGTTATGACGTCATGACCTAGACGCCTAACTGTCTAACGATTAATCCTCGTGAATCTGCATGCAACCAGCTGCGTGCCATGCACTTAATTCTAAAGCGATTCCGACATAATTGATCTAAATAGCTGAAATTACTACATGTAATGGCATGTAATGGCTGAATTTTTTGTCATTGGTATTCTCATAAGGAAACTATAATCTGTGTGATGCACCGCTTCAAAGGGCCCCCTCCAGACCCGCCTGCCCCCCCCCCTCCCACCTCACTACCACCAACCCCACACTTGTTATTATTGGACTCATGAGAGTCTATATCGTTATATTGAAAATAACACACACACACACCCCCCCCCCTTTTTTTTTTTTGCTAATGTTAATTAAACGTGCATATTCACACCAAAATGCTTGAAAATAAAATTATTAAAATTGCATACTTTTAGAGGCTTAAATTGTGTGCCTTTCGATGTAATGAAGCGAAATAAATTATGATGGTTTCATTCAGTCCGTATAAATTGATATAAAACATTTTTTGTTGTGAAGTGGAATTAGGGACTCGTGTAAACTTCAGAACATACACAATTATATTAATTAAAATATAAAATAAAATCATCTTGTGTTATTTCGTTTCCTTATATATAAGCACATAGTTCAAGCCTCTAAATGCATATAATTTTAACAATTGAATTTTGAAGCATTTTGGTGTGAATCTGCACCTTTAACCACTACATAACTAATGAAATGCGTACGATGCTAGTGTTGCTGACCAACATCGTCCCTATACATAGAATAATCACCACATTACATTCTAAGAATAGACTTTCCACAATAATTTACTTTAAGGTTTCTGTCCAGATGTGTTACCGTTACAATGGAATGCGCTAGCAGTCTGTCTACGTGTACATGCAGGTCTATTGGCAACGCGTATAGGAATCCTTCAGGCGTCTTAATCGATATAGACGTATTCAATACACCGAGTGTATATTATTATTATACTTGAGGGCATGTTGAAAGCTTAGCACAATTTAGATTCATCTACTGATTTTCCTTAAACACACATATGTGGGTTTTGTTAAGAATGCACATAATATGACCTTTCATAGCTGTTTATACGAACTGTGTTTATAGAATCGTGAATTGCTAAATCATGAATATTCCACTATCTGGTTTGGAGTACAGCGCTCAGAATTATTGTGGGTGGGCGGGCCACTTTAGTTAGCTAATATGGATACAGTACAACTCAGAAATAACTCGTTTCCAAAGCAAATAAAACGTACTGTTTTATTTGTACTATAGTTTTGCTCATAAGTGGATTGGAAGACATGGCTGCCTTGTCTCCATGGTTGCATATGCAAAGAGGATGCAGGATGGTGACAGCGAGCTGACCATGTCAACGGTTACGGTTACTCTGACCTTGATTTTTTACCCCTGCTTTTTTCTGTTTAGCAAATCGTTTACGTTTATTATTTTTAGAGGCTTAAACCGTGAGTCTATATGTAATGAAACGAAATAAATCTTGCAAAATTGAAATAGAGGCACGAGCATACAGACACATAATTTAAGCCTATAAGAGAATACAATTTTAACAATTTTATTTCCTAGTATTCTGGTGTGAATATTCACCTTTAATACTACCAAAGGTAATCTTGGACACATGGTTCCCTATGCCATAAGGAAGCTGCTAGCTGATATTGACATCACTAGGTCAAAGGTCAAGGTCATCGTAGCCTTGATATTTTACCTCGATCGTGTCTGTATTTCCAATGTTATTGTTTGTATTTGGCTATATTTTAGGTTTGCTTAATCCTACGGGAACTAAACTTGGGCACACGGTTTAACATACCATAGCAAGGCAGTATGACGGTAGTGAGGTCATTAGGTCAAAGGTTAAGGCTATTTAAACATATTTTATTGTACTAATAATACAACGAGATTGGGCACAAGTTCTAGCAACTTATCGAGGAGAGAGAGAGAGCGAGAGCGAGAAAGAGAAAGAGAGAGATAGAGAGAGATAGAGAGAGAGAGAGAGAGAGAGAGAGAGAGAGAGAGAGAGAGAGAGAGAGAGGAGAGGAGAGGAGAGGAGAGGAGAGGAGAGAGAATGTTATACTAATAACAATAACATTATTCTATTCTATTATTCTGACATTGCTATTTGACATTTTCCAACGTTAAGTTTTTGGGTGTAGTAAATCATTTACATTTATATTTCAGGAGTGGCTAGTTGAGTCTTAATTCTAGTGCAATTAAACATAGATAAATGGTTACCTATATTGTTCGGAAGCAGGATGATAACATTGATGTCGCAAGGTCAACGGTCAAGGTTACTGCGACAAACAGAAAACAGGCGAGACATTTCATTCCGATGAATTCTTGTTTTAGAAATAAGTTCATGTGGTTTGAAAGCTAACACAAAAACATATTAGTTAGTACAATTTTAAATAGTCAATACGGTATGAGAAATGTTCGTCTGCATATTTTGAACATTATGACATAATTCGATTGGAAGAGATTGCTGCCTTTCAATCCACTTATGTTCAAAATATTCAACAGTACGTTTTACGTTGTTTCAAAACATGTACTGTATGTGATGGACCCACCCACCCACCCCTATCATATAAGCATTAACATGGCATAACCAGGGACAGATCCGACTTTTGGAGTGTGTTAGCCAATAGAATAGCCAAAATATTCAACAATGTAAACAGGAATCTTCGCTTTGCAATTGTAACGCTAGAATTAGTCAGGCAGGATTCAGCCAATAAAGAAAATTAAATTAATTTTAATCATTAGCCAATGATTTAGCCAATTCTACTTTTCATTATCCAGATTTCATTTTTACTAGCCTTTTGGTTAATTCGCTAGTGGGTAGATCGGGCCATGCATAACATGTATAATCTCACAATTACATACACAGCACAAAGTAGGGACTATATGTATCACATTTGCATAACATAGGCCTACCATAACTCCATGGTGGTCCATTATAAGCATCCTGAATGACATATGATGATATTATAGAAATACTGCTACGTTTGATATGCGCAAACATTGAAGGTGAGTGTGACATGTAAGGGGTGGGTAGTTGGGGCTATGTTTTGAGTAGGCTGGTGTCAGAAGAACTTACCCAGACTTTAATAGGCAATTTGTAAATGGCGGTGTTTCTTTGCTTATCCTCTGTTTTCTCATATCACCCATACTCAAAGAATTGAAATAACATCTATGGCGATATCAAGTAAAACGGTACACTGCATGTGTCTCTGAGACGGTCGTCAACAGTATATGCGAATTGTAACAGTGTGGTAATGGAGCTTTCCAGTTTATCCATAATCATATGACGTCATAATCAACTACGTGATGTGTAGTATGGCGTCATAATCAATGACGTCATGAAGGGCGTAGCTAAATTCGTGACAAACGCTTAGTTGATGACGGCCTAAGCGTTGTTGTATGATTTGTAGGTATGGCTTTGTATGTATGATTACTATATTCTGCGGCTGTCCCGCTGTAGTAGTAGAAACATCCTACAGCTGCAATCAGTCCTTCTTCATTTTTGCCCACTTGTCCTCAGCCGAAATCCTTAGCGTCCTTAGGTCCATTCTTGACTTGATTTTACGGAGTCCTGCTTTCTTGAGGTCACCTCGTAGCACACTTAGCAGATTTATGCAATGACGCCCTCTCCTGGCTTTGTTTTTGGTGGCTCCGAGTAGGGCGAATTCCAAGGCTCGCTGTGCTGGTGTCTCTTTTGGCATCCTTAGCGCATGGCCAAATATGGACCATCTTTGCTGGGCGACTTTTACAGACAGCGGGGACGTATTTCACATCTTGTATAGTGGGAACAATTGGAAATTATGCTGTCTGGCCATCAGTGTCCAATGCTGGTGCGTATGTGTTTGCTGTGGCAGGCATCGAGTTTGTCTAGAGCTGCCTATATTTTTACTATTTAATAAACATGCTGTTGAATATTTTGAAACTAATTTGAATGGGCGCTGTTTGCCATAATATTCAACAGCTTACATGTATAGCTTTCTGGAAATTGATAGTCAGAGTTCATTCATCATCAGTTAATACCATCAATTCTGATTGACTAAATCATTGGCTATCCCAATACGGACGAAGTGTGGGTGGAGCTTAGCTAGAGATGGGCGGGGCATGGATAAAACTGGATTCCTACATTAGTGTCGTAAGTATTCACATACCGTACATTTGGTATTGTGTCTGGACAGACATGTAGGCAGGCTCATCTGTGTGATATCGCAAGGCTAACAGTGCTGTAACTTAGTGAGTGCCCTGATGCAAATGCAATTGAAAATCATTGAGGAAATGTGGAACTCAATATAGGCAGATGCCCTCATGAGCATGCCAATCTTTCGTGCTTAGTAAAATATCAGTGCTTTCAATATTTATAAATCCAGTTTGTTGATTTTTATCTCATATCATTGTGTAATACAAATGCAATTTCAGAATGATGGGCACTTTGAATCTTTATAAATAGCATCTTCATGAAATTTTTTATGATAATGCAAGTATGTGTACCGATTTAGTATATGACATAGAGTGTGGGCAGCCTAACTTCAATGAGGGAACTGTTTTAATTTTTAGCATTCCCTGATGACATTAATCTCAGAGTTACAGGAACTTGTCTCATTGCGGTCTATTAGACATCTACACCCCACCCACCTCACCCCACACCCATCAGCAATGTACGATCAGTGCTTCAACGGTAATGAGTTCTCCTCTTACACCAATGGTCCTGGGTTCGAATTCTACCTCCACCTGATGAACCCTTCGAGGGCGAATTCAGTCATGTAAATAAGGACTCTTACGGTGTTTGAATAATTTATACAACCCGCATTGTATCACCGGGTATCTAGTATAAATGAGTTAAGGATTATGTTTGACATGCAGAAAGTAGTTACACTCTCTTCTGCGTATTTGCTCTAAGAACGTTCAAAATCAGGGATAAATAGATAGCCTTATTGACGTGTATGTATTATTTATTTCTGGAGTTTCAGCGTGTTACTGTTTTATAAACGGTTTTGCACGAAAAGCTTTTAACATATCAATGCTTTTGTTGTAACTGTTTTAATTATGCATACCGTAGACGGCCTCGAATGGTTTAAGTGCAGTTTATGTACGATCACTTGGGAATTCTATCGCTAAATTTATATGTATCTTCGTGATAAATTATGCAGTTTCCTTTGCTTCGTCGTCAAATGTTGGCTAAAAAAACTAACCAGAGAAAATCGGTAACGTAAAACACCTAACCCGGAAGGTAGTTTGTAACAGCTTCATTCAATTATGCTTCATAATTACCCCTTTTGGGATTTGTTAATCTATAATACGAAGGCAATGTCAATACATTAGACAACAGAGTTCGGATTTAAAAAAACCTGATCGGTTAACTGTTTGACCGCTCACTGAATTACGGATTCAAGAATTTAATATCCGTTCATGTTTTAGCTTGTACGCATTTTGTCAGCAATGCTTCTGAAAGCTGTTGCTGTCTTAGACAGCAACAGCTTTCAGCAGCATTGTTACCAAAATGGGCACAAGTGGGTTTTTTCGACTGACTATGTAATAGTAAATAGCAAAAGGGGTTAACGGTAAAATCGAAATCCCAATGAACATTTGTTAATTTATTGAGCTTTCTATAGTGCTGAATGAATCACGTGTGGTAGATAGCGACGGAGTAACGGTATCAATATTTCTAGCCATGTCCACCCCGACCCCACGTACGTTTCTGGCTAAGATTCACACGCGTTCTACGCGTGTTGGAATCGATTTGAAACTTTTAAAAACCTGAAATCCCAGAATCAAAATTTCAAGTTAATGAATGTTTTGAAACTATAAGTTAACTTGGGGCCTATGTCAGCAACACCAGCACCGAGTCAGATTAGTTTCAGAATATTCAACAGAATCTCTATCAAATTGTAAATTCACAAAAGGCATACAATTCGTTCATTTTAATGGCGGTCTTTTCGATTTTCATAACGGCGGTCCGTCATTTTGATTGTGACGTCATCTAATTAGTGACGTAATTGATTATGATGTCAGATACGCGAGTGACAGATCGGATTCCTCAAGTCCTGTTTGTTGGCTACATAATTCACACCATCCTTAGATGCATTAGGACAATACTCTGGCATTATCACAATCATTTCAACACCATAGCTGTACTGTAACATTATGATGATCATTGTCATACACATCATTATTACCTTCTTCCCATACGGGGGAAATGGGTTTGCAATCGAGTCTGTCTGTCTGTCGGTCGGTCGGTTGGGCTGCCTGCCTGCCTGCCGACCTGTCTGTCTGTCTGTATGTATGTATGTATGTTTGCCTGCCTGCCTGCATGTCTGTCTGTCTGTCTGTCTGTCTGTCTGTCTGTCTGTCTGTCTGTCTGTCTGTCTGTCTGTCTGTCTGTCTGTCTGTCTGCATGTCTGTCTGTCTGTGTCTGTCTGTCTGTCTGTCTGTCTGTCTGTCTTGTCTTGTCTTGTCTTGTCTTGTCTTGTCTTGTCTTGTCTTGTCTTGTCTTGTCTTGTCTTGTCTTGTCTTGTCTTGTCTTGTCTTGTATGCCTGCCTGCCTGCTCACCCGCCAGCCTGCCTGTGTGTGTATGGCTGTATGTCTGGCTGCCTGCCTGTTTGCCTGCCTGCCTGCCCGCCCGCCCGTCCGTCTGTCTGTCTGACCGGAACTGTATTTCAAAGACTGCTGATCCGATTTGATTCTACATTTTACCCAATGAGGGAACTTGCGTTGCAAGAGAATTTCCATTTGTCGGTCGTGGTCCGGATTAGAGAACCCGGTTCGTATCAGATCGAATACTATATCTGTTGATATCTCTATAGTACTACGGTGTTGTTAATGCCATTTTTCTTCCATTGATAACATTAGAAGTTCTCCTCTCAAAAGAAAATGGATTATAAATCAAACACATTCAGGTTTGACTGGCCATCAATATAGGGATCGATTTCTAGTTATGCCCTCCCTTTCTTGATAAGGTCCGCCCACGCGTTGTCCATGTGGGGATCGATCGAACACTGAATTCCCAGAATCCCAATATCAAGGTAATTATGCAGACAAACTGTTCACTATTTTGAAACAAATTTGACTGTGTGCTATTGCTGCGTGTGTTTCAAAATATTCAGACTTTATTAAATAGTAAAGACATCCAATTTGTACACATGATGGATTCGACATCCAATTCGTACACATTCATTGTTCTTGACGGAGCTAGGTACGTCATTCATTACAAATTTTGATTGTGATGCCAACCTATGTGTGGCGTAATTAATTGTGACTTTATATACTTGAGTGACGGATCGAATCTATCCATTTCTCTTTTGAGAAGAGATTTATCACAATTTCATTTGCCAATAGTTTATATTGAAAATAATTAACCTGTGCATTTATGATAAATCACTTCTAAGAAGAAGAAACCCCGAATATCATAAAACCGTCGTCCCAATGTCTCTAAAATAGCACGTGGTGCATATAATAGCTGAAGGAGGCTAACCGGTCCTCATGATCAATCTCTGTCAGGAATTACACCAAGCTTGGCGACACGCTGACCGGCTAACACGCCATCATCTCTACGAAATACAGTCAAATCTGTCTTAACTCTTTAACACTCATAGCAGCCAAAAAGGGTTTCTGCAGTTGTCTTAAGAAATGTGTATTCGCAGACCAAATGAAGACTATTTTTGACAATTTACCGCTGGAATGACTGGCTCGATAACCGAGCCAGTCATTCCAGTGGCAAATTTTTAAAAATAGTCTTCTTGTTCTGCAAATAGATATTTTATATTAGAAAATTGAAGTTTTCTTGAACAAATTCGAGTGTTAAAGAGTTAAGCGAACACTGTACGGTGCACCGAGAAATGATCACACCACTTATGGCAGATAGGCTTGTAATAGAAGATATTCTATTTGTCACTCTAGGAAACAACCGTATTTTTGGCATAAATCCTTTGGGGTGGGGTGGGGGGGGGTGGTGAGGCTGTTGGCGGCTGGCCCGACACTTTTTTTCCCAGGGACCCCCTCCCCCAATCCCCCTACTAATGGCCCCTCCCAGACCGCCCCCACCACCACCCCCATTATTACATTAAATCTACGCCACTGATTAATTGGTCCTAAAGGGAGGAGGTCTCTCTGGAAGTTGTGGCTGCAACAAAATATGTACCCTCGGTAGAGATTATTGAGTACCGGTAGGCGACTGGGTCACAAATTAAGCACGGTCCTCGGTCACCGACCTCGCAAACTAGCGTAATTGCATGCCCGCTCCACGGGCACGCTTCTATTTATTGCTGTCTAGAATTGCCTACAGGCGCAGCCATTTCGCGCAGGGGATTGTGGGGCTGTGTCTCGCGAGATTTCCATCGATGCAAGATCTAATAATTCTCGGCGCGAAGACACAGCTCTATTTTTAGATTGCTGGATATCTCATAATTATTATCCTCATGCGCGTGATTCCTGGCGAGTTCTCTTATTTGTTCTGGTCCAACTGTAATAGTTTGCGCGGCGATTACCGCTTAATTATTTTAATAAACAGCCAACGGAACTCCCAATAACTACTCTAAATAAGTACTCTTCTTATGCTGGAGGACTGCGTACAAAACATGTTTATCATTCCTTCTGCAGATGAAAGTACTCAAGCACACACCCACTCGTGGCATCTCTTATATGCCCACTTTAGCACTCTATCACACTGACCACAAATGGTTTCTTGCGGTGATCGTGATAAATGTCCATTTGCATTAGCTACTCGCCAGAGAACTTGTTTTGAAAGTTTACCACTGGAATGACTGGTTGGATAACCGATCCTATAATTCCATAGTAAATTGCAAAAGAAAAACCACAATGGTCTCTTGGACGGCAATTAGACATAGCACATTTTCTATGTTTCTGCAGTATATGACGTCATAATCATTTAGGTCAGATGTAGCTGGACCTCACAATCAAAATATGTAATGAATGACGTATCTAGCTCCACCAGGAACATTGAATAGCCAGTCAAGTATGCGAATTGCACGTCTTTACTATTTAATCAACATGCTGTTGAATATTTTGAAACTAATTTAACTGGACGCTGTTCGAATTGTATGTCTTTTGTATGTCTTTTCTATTTATTCAACAGTCATTTTCTATGATAATGGCTGTGTTAGATCTGTAACTGAAGGATATGACGTCATAATCAATTACGCCATATACAGGCTGACGTCACAATCCAAAATGTGTAAATGAATGATGTATCAAGCTCAGTCATGAACATTGAATAGTCCGGCAAGTGTACGAATTGTATGGCTTTACTGTTTAATCAACATCGTGTTGAATATTTTGAAACTAATTTGACCTGGCGTTGTTGTGGCCAGAGGCAGCAAACCTTTAAAAGCACCCAGTCAAATTAGTTTCAAAATAGTCATCAGCTTACCTGTATAGTGACGTGGGAATTCATTATTCAGCGTGTGTGTGTGTGTATATATATATATATATATATATATATATATATATATATATATATATATATATATATATATATATATATATATATATATATATTCCAACACGCAAAAAGGGGTGGAGCTTAGCTAGAAATAGGCGTGGCATACCTAGAAATTGATCCCTCTATTGGAATTGGCATGAGCAAATTGAGCATTACAGGGCTAATACCACTTGTTAATGCTGGTCCACACGGGCTAATACCACTTGTTAATGCGTGGTCCACACAATATGGACCACGTGTATTAAGACAGCACCCGTATTTATAGGTCACATTTTAACAAGGCCAATCATAGATTGTAGACCCTTGCCATCCCGAACGCACGTAGACCCGAATACAATACACTCATCCTCTGAAGGCGCAAGCTTAGGTTGTATGGTGGAATGGATAGAATTGGGATAATGGTTAGAGGTCTTATTATGGTTTCTTGATATTTTATGTTAAAGCGTTTAGGGCGACTGGTGTATTAGGAAATTAATTAATATTCGAAAACATAATAATTTATCTTATTGCATATGCGGAGGGTCGTTAGACCTGGCTTTTAGGATAATGGTTTTAAAGGTGTATGATGCAATAGGGGGAACAGGTAATGTTGTCAGCCATTAGGTGTGTAACTTCTTTAACACTCTTTTTGGTCGCTAGCCTGGGGCTTTTCCAGGCACCACCTATATGGCTGCGGGTTTTGTTTCTCGTGCTTTTGCACCAGATTCGTAAGGTACATACTGATTTCCAAAAAAAAAAAGAGTAATTAATACCACTTGCTAATGGGCCTTTTCAGGTTGTCTAGCCATCATATTACGTCATATGACGTCGTAATTAATTAAGTGACGCGAAGGATAACGTCATAATAATGACGTCATGACTGACTCAATTTAGTCCATCTTAAATGTTTAATACTCTGACACATTGTACGAATTGTATGTTTTTGTTATTTAATAAAAATGCTGTTGAATATTTTGAAAGTAATTTGACTGGGCGCTGTGGCTGCCATAGGCAGCAACAGGACCCAGCCAATTTAGTGTCAGAATATTCCACGGCTTACCTGTATAGTTTTCTTGAAATTTATCGTCTAGAAGTTCAGAAATCCATCGATCCCAACTCGAGAGTGGTATGGGTGGAGTTTAGCTAGAGATTGGCGGGGCATAGCTAAACTTGAAAAGTTCATTGTATTAATAAACGACCAAAGTTTTCGGTGCCCTATTGTCTGTAGTATGTTCAGCCCCATAATCTACCCCACATAGACTTGCGCTTCAATATGCTAGTTATATTCCGATTCGGAATATAACTAGCATATTGAAGCTCAAGTCTATGTGGGGTAGAATTTCCGAATCTAACAAATTCTAGATGAAGTAATTTTAATAGGCAAAATCTAGCTTAAATGATGGTGTATTCGTGGTTTTCTGTGCCCTACTTTCCGTAATATGGTCGGTTCCAGAACTTTGCTCAAATAGACGTATATGCTAGTTACATTGGGAATTTAAAAGAATTCGAACGTGGAAGTATTTTCGTAGTATGCGATTTCATGCATAAATTTGTTCCAATGTTGGCAGATCTGCGGTATTCAATACCCTACCGTCTGCAATATGTGTGGCTACATAATTTCACCCATATGGTTAGATAGGGATATGAATACGCTAATGAATCTTGAGATTTCTACCACGTAGTAATTTCGTAATATTCAATTTAGTAGCCACGGACAGTTGTCAAATGCCAACAATTTACTATATTCAGTATTAGAATCTCAGTTCTCGGTTTGTAATCATTTTTTTACATATAGCTGTATATAACTGAATATGTACTACTGCTTTTGCACGATTCTACCATCAAGTAATTTGGTAATATGTAATTACAATTCGCCATATGGCCCCATTGTAATATGGTTGGTTCACATTCACCACATTCAGATAGGTGTCGATATGTCCTGACATATCGCTCATAATGGGTTCGGCCCAGAATATCACCCATATGTTTAAATAGGTACAGGCATAAACTTACGACGTAGTGAGATTTAAAAATTTCATAACGTAAATAAGCTCAAACTTGGCTAATTCATGGTTTTCATTGCAATACGTTCACCCCCAGAATTTCACCCACAAATACTTATAGGAAATATTCTAGTTGTATTCCGAATTTGAAAAAATTCTACAGGAACGTAATTTCATAGTACACAATTCCATACCGAAAATTGGCGCACATTCTCTCAGATCAACGATTTTCTGTAGCACACTGTTTGCAATAGGTTCGACCCCAGAAGTTCACCCATATGGTTAGATACGTATATGAATACGCTAATAAAGTATCAAAGGTTTAAAAAATGTTTACTATACAGTAATTTCGTCATATGCAATTTAGTAGTGGCACACCATTGTCAAATTCCAATAATGTACTATATTCGGTACCAGAATATCTCTACATGCCTTGTAGCCAGTTTTAGACCATAAGGCCATGTAGAACTGGTCAACAAGATCGTCATCATTACAACGGTTGAGGACGATTTTGGCCATTTTGGCGAGCAAAAATATTTGCTTTAATAGTTTGTCACTGTTTCCAGTAAAGATATCGTTTAATAGGTGACATAGATACGATAGCTAAATGAAACAGATCACGATCTCGTCGCTGTTTCCCACTGGGTCTTCAGTCAGAATGTTTTCTACTATATCATTATCGTTGGAGAAAACTAGGTTCACTGTATTGGTTCTATCACGAAAGTACGAAATAATTTTTCAAATTTGTTTCAAATTATTCAACAGCACCGACCCCTGGTACAGTTAGGTTGAAATTTCGATTCTACGAATTCGTGTTTCAAATTAAGTTTCAAATTAATTCCGGCAAAAGTAAAAAGTGGGCGGAGCTTAGGTATAAACGAACCGGACATCGATGTAAATGGACCCCTCGATCCCTCAATGGAGGATTCCAGTTTATCCATCAATCATATGACGTCATAATGAATACGTGACATGTATGATGACGTCATAATCAATTACGCCATGAATGACGTGGCTAAGCTCGACACGAACGTTTAATTGATGATGGACTAAGCGTTGTTGTACGAATTATATGTCTTACTATTTAATAAACATGATGTCGAATGTTTTAAAACTAATGTGAATGGGCGCTGTTGATATAGGCAACAACAGCACACACTCAGTTTCAAAATATCCAACAGTTTACATGTAAACAGATAAAAACGTTTCCCAGACAAGTACACATCTCTCAAAATTGAACGACCCACGCTGACGTACATAGAGAAAAAGTTTGTTAAAACACAAATTCAATACCGTAGAAGGAACTGCCGAATTACAATTACTGTGAAATGTATTCTTTAGCGCCTGAACCTTGTATTATCTGCTCCAGGCCTTTTAAGATTATTAGTACGTCCGATCCGTTGGCAACACAACGTTTGCCCAATCTTTTATCGAACTCGATGGGGAAATGATTACTGGTTGATCGAGGTAAGTTGGCAAACGTTCGCTGAACAGTGTCTGTCTAACCATAATTTTAGAACATGGCACATATTAAGATGACTGATTAGCCATGTCACCTTCTTACCAATGTAAATCCTAGATACACCGGTGTGGCTTCTGACCAACTGTTATTAGATTCGTAACAAGTGATATTTCTACTGAACTCGCGCCAAAGCTTTCCAGAACCAATGGCATCATCCGATTTAACATCCACCGTTCTAAAGGAGGAATCCAGTTTTAGCTATACCCCGCCTTTAGCTAAGCTCCACCCACACGTTGCCCGTGTTGGGATGGCTCGATCCCCGCAATCTCTGACTGTTCAATTTCCAGAAAACTATACGGGTAAGCTGTTGAATATTTTGAAACTAATTTTAACTGGGTGCTGTTGCTGCTTATAGCAGCAGCAACAGCGCCCAGTCAAATTAGTTTCAAAATATTCAACAGCAAGTTTATTAAATAGTAAAGACATACAATTCGTACAACAACGCTTAGTCCGTCATCATTAAGCGTTCGTGATGAACTTATCTACGTCATTGATTATGACGTCATACTACATGCCACGTAGTTGATTATGACGTCATATGATTGATAGCCTAAGAAACTTGAAGTAGACAAATAACATCCAGTACATTGACCTCACTGCGCCAGAATGACCATATCGATAGACTTAGGGTCCCCACGGTACACTAATTACTCCCCAAATACATCGAACTAGGCCTATATCATAAATCATGAATTGGAGTGGAAACGTGGTTGGTTATAGGTATATACTATGCATGGCCGATTTATTACTCTCAGCGATGACAATGGTGAGTTTGCTTGCACGCTATCAATAAAGAGAGCGATTCCTACAATCGTGCGTTTTCCCATAACTATTTTGCGGATACAGAATTTAGTCAAGCTGGACGCCCTGATACATGATTGGAGGTTGGGTTAATATACTGGTGGTTGGGTGTGAGGGGCGGGGTGTGCGTACGTGCGTGCGTGCGTGCGTGGGTCAACGCATAGGTGTCAAAACGAGAAACAACATGCATTAAAATAAGTATAGGCCTAAAGAAATTCATTTTTGTGGACTATGCTGAAATGTTTTGCATACATTTTTAGGAACATAGTCCTATGTGTTAAAATTATATACGGTGGTGGGAACTTGTCTCCTAAAACATTAACTGTCTGACTATTGCAAGCCACAAGACAAGGAAATAATTCTGGATCGGCTAAATATTTTGAAAACAATTTGACTGAAAGTTGTTGGTGGCTTAACCACCAACAACTTTCAGTCAAATAGTTTTCAAAATATCCAGCATATCCAGAGTTAACACCCACCCCCACCCCCACCCCCACCCCCATAAATGTAGTCGGCAGCAATTCAGCAGGTATAGTGAAATAATTGGTAGTGCGCGCATGCGCTTTCTGGAATATGGTTTGTATTTTAAACAAATAAAATGTTAGACCTGTATATAAATAATCGCAGTCTAAATATAATTATATCATGGACACTCCGATCAGAAATAAAGGAATTTTGTATTCAAAATGCCTTAATTTGCTTCCGAAATAAATGTCGTTATTGATTACCACTGACAAAATTCCTATATAGGCCTATATTGTTATTTTCGCTCTCAAAATCCATCAACGCAATAGTTGAAATTTGATTTCGCTGTGGTGGTCATGGGTTTTTCGCATCCACTTCCCTTTGGGATACTTGAATGGCCCTTAGTCACAAATTATATGCTATAGGCATATGCAATTCGCCCTACTCGGAGCCAACAAATACAAAGCCAGGAGAGGACGGCATTGCATAAATCGTCTAAGCGTGCTACGAGGTGAGTTCAAGAAAGCAGGACTCGGTACACTCAAATCAAGAATGGACCTAAGGAAGCTAAGGATTTCGGCTGAGAACAAGATACAGTGGGCAAAAGCGAAGAAGGACTGATTGCAGCTGTATGGTGTTACAGCCGCAGAATACAGTAATCATACATACATATGCCAAGTTGCCAGAGACGTCCGTTTTTTAAAAACTAGGACATCCAAGATGGCTGCCTAGCAGAAATACAGACGCAGTTCTTTATAACTAACTTGATTCATCTCATGGAAATCTGTCAAGCGTCTTTGGAGAAGATAATTAAATGATTTTTTTAAACGACAAATACAAGCCGGTCGCGGACCAAATCGACTAATCAGTTTCGTTTAAACAACACGATGGCTCAGTCTGATTTGAAAGTGGCAAATGTCAAAAGCAATCAACTAATAAAAAATTCAATTTTCATTGGTCGATGACGGCCATGTTTTTTCACTAAACAAATTCCTACAGGGAAGATGTTGAATATTTTGAAGATAATTTGACTGGAACGTGTAACGCGCGTAATTCCGTATATTAAGTCGTGTAAGCGTTTCAGTAAATATTGCTAATAATACAAGTGGATTCTAGACAAATGTAAATTACAACCGACTTTTGGCACTTCTCAATCCCAGTCAAACACTAACAAGTAGAGTAACCATTGTATCTGCTTAAATAAGTATATCCTTAACGCAAAGCACAGGTGTTACCGTTTGACATCTGATCATGTGCTAAGGTAATGAGCTTTCTCATCCGTGGGTATATGGATTGGCAGGTAGGTATAGAGTTTGGAGCTTGTTCAGCTTTCAGTAAGTAGTTTTTTCTTCATCTTATCTCTCCCCCCCCCCCCCCCCCTCCTCTCCTCCTTCCCTTCCTTTCCTCCCCCCCCCCCCCCCCCGCCCTCCACCTACTCCTCCTCTTCCTCCTCCTCGTATCTCCTCCTCCTCCTCCGACTCGTATCCCCTCCCCCCCCCCTCGTATACCCTCCTCCGACTCCTCCTCGTATCCCCTCCTCCCCCCCCCCCTCCTCGTATCTCCGACTCCGACTCCTCCTCGTATACCCCCCCCCCCCTCCTCGTAACACAGTCACTGTCACAATGACATAGCTCTGTAACGAAAATCGAAAAGTCCGTCACAAAAGTGTACGAATTGATGAGTTTACAATTTAATCAACATTTTCAGCTTTTTGCAAGAGGTAACACGAGCTAAATTATGATACCATGCCCATCGTCCGGCGGCGGTGACGTCGTCATCGGCATCGTCCAATTTGCGAATAGCTCAACTTTTGTTCATATCTCAAACTTGAACACATGCAATGACCGTGAGGTCAAATGGTCCACGGTCAAGGCCGCTGTGACCTTTATTAAAAACCTTGTCTTTTTCAACATTAACATTTTCCGTTTAGCGCAACTTTTCTGTTTATATCAAAAAGTCAAGGTCAGTGTGATAATGACAAAACTCATGGATTTTCTCAACAATAACATCTTGCTTTTACCTCAACTTAGCAGTTCATATCTCATGTTGTGTTAATAATACTGCACCCAAACTTGGATACTTGCTAATGAGAGGGGATAAGACAATTACTTTGGGGGTTAACAGATAAAAGGGCATGGTCATTGATAACTGTATTTTAAAACCTCCTATATTTATTTTATGGTTGAAGTCAAGCTTCGTAGTTCATTGCAAAGTTGTAAAGTCGACCTTCATAGTTGCATTTCAACCACATTTCTGGTTGTTGAATATTTTGAAACTAATTTGACTGGGCATACACGCACGCAGATACACGCAATCGATCGTGTACCGTACGTGTATTAATTAGTCATATAGTGATGTGTCCGTACGTTTGACGTATACAGTAATTTCCTGCACCCTGTCCCTCACGAACATCGTTTCTCAAATATTTTAATAATGATATGCATGGGACGTTTACTTTGTCAATAACGATAATTTATTGCTTATTTAATTAGTGCGCGTGACTGATCGAATTATTGTCGATTTTATTGTCGCCCCTTTTAACGCTGAAATCCAAATACAGTGCAGCTCAGAAATAACTTATAATGCTTCGAAAGCTTCTATATGGCCGTGCTGACGTTGATGTAGAATTAAACATCACGGTTTTCACCAGTCTATGTCAATATATTACTGACACCTGTCGGTTTAAATAACCTACAGTAATTTCAAACACCACTCATGGATTGCGTCGACAAATCCATAGACGCGGAAGTTTCTGGATGGCCGCGCAGGGCGGACCAGCGCCAGTGACTACAGCACATCGAGCTCATCGTTTCTCCTTATACCGCCTTGTGATTCGTCAAACCATGGGTTTTTCCTTCTCCCGAAGATTTTATTTATTTATTATTATTATTATTATTATTATTAATGTTATTGTTGTTATTACTGTTGTGACAGTTGGCAATATTATTATTCTCCTCTTGATTTATTTAATGCACTATATTTGTACGTAAGTGGGAGACACGCTCATAAGACATGTCTTATTGTGCTCCCACATAGACTAAAAAATAAATCTTGTTTAAATCAATGCTTCGAAAACAAAATAAAGCATACTCTTGAATATTTTGAACATAATTGTATGTGGAAGACATTGCGCTGCCTAATGCAGCAATGTCTTCCAATCCCATTATGTTCAAAATAGTCAACAGAACATTTTTACATCATGTTGATTTATGAGCTGTGCCGTAGGTCTACACGTAACTTGACTTCAGGAACATACGCCGGCAAACCGGTCATCATTGTTGATAGTAACGTCAATGGAAGCGACTCCAATAATATTCAAAACATCGATTTTAACCCTTATAGATCAGATATGGCAAATTGTGTATGATGTAAGGAACATTTTGTGGAATATTTTGAAACTAATTAGGGGGAGGGGGAGGGGGAGGGCACGTTGCTGCCTATGGCAGCTTTCTTGTATAGGTTTTTTGAATCTAAAAATACTGTAATATTAGTGATTCTTCGTTTCAGTGTCAAGCGATATGATGTATGGTGCTTAGGGTTGGATGGGTTACTAGTACTATGTAATAATTAATTACCACCAATTAGTGGTGTACCAGTGAAACTATTGTAAGCTGGTTCCATCATAACACGTGACAGATGTTGGTACACGCGCCATGGGCATTGATTTCGTCTACCAACGACCTACCTCAGGCGTGTAATTATATGCCATCAATTAGAAAATATCAATATTCCACAATGGCTCATAAATGCATAGGAATTATCTATTATCTCTTCACCTGTGAGGGGGAGGTTTCGACTCGCGTTGTTGACTATCCTCCAATCGAAACCATAATTTGTGTACTCTGAAGGTGATTGATTTTTGTAAAACTACTTGAAATAGTCTGCTCTAACTCGCTGGTCTATAGCGTAGTTCCCCCTTAACTGGCAAATTCACTGTTTATCTTCGCGTTGTATGAGACGATGGACCTTTCCAAGTTTATCTATCCATCATCTGACGTCATATGACGTCATAATTATCTAAGTGACGTTTATGACGTCATGAATGATTCGAAATAGCCTCGTATTTAACGTTTAATAGTCCGACACGTACGATCAATCCAAACCCGGGTGTGGCCGGAGAACGAGTGGTGTGGAATATAGATGAGTTATACCATGTTCTGACATGGTTGTTCCTGAATGAAGAGACAATGGGAGTGGGTGAGACCAGTATGGATTGATTGGTCAAGAGCTGGTCACGTGACCTCATTTAGACACGCTCACCCCATCCATTTCACACCTCATTACACCTGTCAATCACCAATAGGTTGACATCCCAAAAGGCTGCGGAGTGCTGCGCGCAAGTCTGATTGGGCTTGAGTGCTGTGAGGTTATCTCATTTGCATGTTAGGTGATGCCCGCATGCCAGTATATGGTCATGTGGGAGGGACCTTTAAAAAGCTATTAAAACACCCCATGACTCTATGTGTATGTGGGCATAGCCTAGTATGTACCGCCCAGACTGACACTGTTACTGTCATTTCCCTGTCCAGTATTCACCCTACAGCTATCTTCACCGTTGGCTTTCTTCTAGGCTTGGCGATGGGCCCTTCTAGTAGATTCCATGCTGAGAGATGGTTATATTTGAACGGCAATCCCATCACCATTGAAAACATACTCGGGGCTGCTAGGTCCTTCAGAGCTACCTGCTGCTGGGCCAATGAATACTCTAATGCACCGTGCTGATAAAGAGTCTGGATCTTCTTGTTCACATGACGCATTCAGTAGTAGAAGTACAGGTGGCGTGTCATAGCCAGATTGGATATCACTGCGGCCATAGCTGGCAGCCTGCTCAAATATATCCAACATTGGCGATTCGCCTGAAGGTCTGAGAACCGGGAGGCAGGAAACGTAAATACAATACCAAAATACGCAATGATTGCGTAAAATGATAACAAATTTACAGACACGGACGCCTGTATTGTGTCACAAAGAATGACTGCAAATGGAAAGAAGCAAGATGACTAAAACAACAAGGCAATAACAAGCAAATGGCTTACGCCTTGTAATTGATGATGATGACTTGACGTTGTAGTTCCCTCACTTCTGGTGAGAACGGTTTTAAGATCTTACTATTTAAGAGCATATCAGTGTTGAGGAGTATTGGTTTGATCTATCTTTACATCTTTGGTCTGGTAAACATCTTTGGTCTGGTACAATCCGGTTCTCTTGTTTGTAGACCACTGTGATATCCTTCTTTCTCTGAACTGGTTGATGCCATAACATAGTCTGCGAGTATGAAGTTCAAGTTGATGGGTGATTTCTGTAGGTAGTTCTGCTTCACTCTTGTGTCAAGGAGAAAGCTGGACATCATACTATCACACACACCCCCCCCCCCCTTGAAGGGTTTGTGTCAAGGAGAAAGCTGGACATCATACTATCACACACACCCCCCTTGAAGGGTTTTCTGAGTTACTTCATAGATGATGATGATGATGAAGAATACTAAGACTCGAATCTGGCAACCCTGCTATTCGAAACTGAAACGAAACCGAAAGTACTACAATCTTTAAAATTAGATTTCATGTTAATAGATATTTCTTGCCGCGCATCGTTTCCAATTTAAAAGATACGCCATTAGTATGTTTATGCAATTTTCGTGAGAATAACTAATAGTACATAGAGGCCTACCAAGTTGAAATTGCCAGCCCTTCAACAAATAGCCAAATGTACCAGTTTTCGCAATCCAAGTCAATTCAAAGATTATTTATTTGACAGTAACTATTTTTTTCAAAGTGACGATGAATGGCATTGATTAATGTATTTGAGAAATGAGGAGGGGGACTGTGTAGTAATAACGTAAGACCTCCACCCGCCCTGCTCGCACACGCGCACGTACGCACACAGTGGTAACTTCTGAAAAATTTAATCGTACGTCTTTGTCGTGTAAAGGGAAAAGTTATAAACATGATATGGGAGGTGGTGGGGTGATAGGGTGAATGATAATATTATCATGCGATAGAGAAAGTTGTGATTTTTTGTGCATTTTTCCTGGTATACGCCATCTATTTTACAGTCAATGCCTACAAACATTGAAATTACCAACCTTGGCATTTCGAAGACTACGTGGTGATATGATAGAGATTTATAAACATTTCAATAATAAATATGACCAAGGAGCATCAGCCTTTTCAACCTCACACCACAAATACCAGTACATGGTCCATAGCCTAAAAATCATGAAAGTTAGACTTAGACTAGACATACAGAAATACTCCTGCCACTATGGTGCACTGGAATAAACTCTAAATGTGTCATCAGTGCACCATCAGTTAAGTCACTTGAACATAGATTGGACAAATTATGGGAAAGTCATCCATTATGGTTCAACTTTGATGCTAAACTTACATGTATACACAATTCACCTTTCCAGTTTTAGCTAGGCCCTGCCCACCTCTAGTTAAGCTCCACCCACACATCGCCATGTTGGGATTGACCGATCCCCGAATTCCCTAACTATCAATTTCCTGAAAACTATACAGGTAACCTGCTGAATATTTTGTAATTACTTTGTCTGTGTGCTGTTGCTGCATATAGCAGCAACAGCGACCAGTCAAATTAGTTTCAAAATATTCAACAGGATATTTATTAAATAGTAAAGACATACAATTCATACAACAACGTATAGTACATCGTCAAATATGCGTTCGTGACATACTTACCTGTGTCATTCAGGACATCATAATGACGTCATTCATTATGATGCCATTCTACATGTCACGTAGTTGATTATGACATCATATGATGAATGGATAAAATGGAAAACATTATAGGCTTGCACGATTATCCGATATTATCGAAAATCGCAATTTTTTTTCCAGTCACGATTTTTTACGATATGATTTTGGAAAAATCAAAATGTCGCAAAAATGTTACTGTCATGCGTATTCTGCCTATTTGTCATGTGTTTGTAGCGTAGCCTTCTATTACGGCAAACTGTTCAATTTATTTCCAAACCAACATCTTTGCAAGAGGGGTGGGCTTATATTAGGAATAGGTCAAGAAAAAGTTGAAGTTCATTCTTTAAAATTGTTTTAAAAGATGGACAATAATACGAAAATTGAACGCAATTTACCGGTAGAATTTTTTGCCGCCGTACTGTATACCTCAAAACCATGTTCACGTGAGTGAAACTATTACCTGGGACGGTATAAATATTGTATATTTCTTAATAAGCATGGTTTATAATATCTAAATTAACCCTAAATTTGACATTAAATGGTGTCACGAAAATATATAAATCGCGTGATATTGCTTGCTCTCGTGTTTTTGGAGGCGAGAGGTAGTGCGTTCATAAATGTGTTAGCTAAATGAGATGGTGTACATGCTTTAGCAAGTAAGGTGAACTATCCAAGATGTTTCTGAAGGCTAACTATTATTAGTAAAATATATAATTCACGTGATATTGTTCGCTCTCCTGATTTTGGAGGCAAGAGGTGGTGTGTTCACAAATGTGATAGCTAAATGAGACAGTATGCACGCTTTAGCCTGCATGGGGAACTATCCGAAATGTTTCTGAAGGCTAACTATTATTAGTAAATGGGTACTCGGTAAATGCGGATCAGATCTAAACATTAGATATCTATGGATCTAAAGCGCATTCCTAATATCACGTGATTTGTACATTTTCACAAAGACGACATGAAATGTCAAATTTTTGGTGTAATAAACCATGATTATAACAGAGTACGCAATATCTAGGTTGTCCAATGTAATAATTTCACTCCCGCAATGATGGACATGGTATACATCAAGCCAAGGTGTAAGGCATCAAAAATTTAGACCCGGAAATTGTGTCCTATTTTCGTATTATGAACGATCATTCTTTAAGCATCTTGGCGACTGGATTTAACGTTTTTGTTGAAATTTATCAATTTGAAGTCATATTTGGTTAAAACTGATATGAAAACTCATTGTGGAACCGATATGTCTACATACGCCAAACCGTGCAGTCCAGCTCAACCCAAGACCAATTCACACCTGTGAATTCATATACCATAAAATAGGCTCTACGATATATCAAAATATCGCGATTTTCTCACCACGATATATCGCAATACATTCTAGGACAATATCGTGCAAGCCTACTTCACTACTAGCTGACTGATGCGAAACTGTTCATCCTGGTGTTAGAGGCTTGAGACGCCTGATGCCTGCTGTCAGATGTCCTTTCATTGTATCGTAAGAGTTAGGGTGTGTGTGAACCATGGTAACGGTCTTGATCATTTTATGTGTCTTTTTTTTAGGTTTTTGCATTTCCAAAATTAGTGTTCGCTTCTAAAAATTGTAATATAGATAGATAGATAGTACATTTATATTGCGGTGAACTCTATGCGATTGCACGCTCTAAGCACTAATTCATTTCTCTGACCATATATGCACTTTAGAAAAGATACAAAAGGGGACACGTCAGATAAAGACCACCACTTTTATTCACTGCCGGAAAGCGTAACTGAGGCACCAACGGTTGAATCCTTCGACAATGTACTAGATATGTATTACAATGAGATACTGCATGCTTTTGACTAAATGTACTAGATATGTATTACAATGAGATACTGCATGCTTTTGACTAAATGTACTAGATATGTATTTCAATGAGATACTGCATGCTTTTGACTAAATTAACCCTTTAGCCCTCTAAATTTTAATTTTCTCATAGAAAATGACCATTTGCAGACCAAGAGAAGACCATTTTTGAAAATTTACCAGTGGAATGACTGGCTCGGTTCATTCCAGTGGTTAAATTTTCAAAAATAGTCTTCTTGGTGTGCAAATGGACATTTCTCAAGACGACTACAGAAGCAGTTTTTGGCTGATATGAGTGTTAAAGGGTTAAGGACTAGTAGCAATAAAATAATGCCTACAATAACAAGCAAATACCCTATTCACTGTACAGACAAACAATGATTTGCTGTTATGCCAGCTGAAAAATTGTGTGTACCTGCCAACCCTCTATTTCCAAATTTGATGCACAGGATCATGCTTACCGTAGTTGACGTATTGAATTTTGGGAGTGTCACAAGACGATTTTAATCGCCAAGTGCAGGCATGTGTGCGTGCAGGAATGTGTGTGTGTGTGCGTGCGTGTGTGTGTGTGTGTGTGTGTGTGTGTGTGTGTGTGTGTGTGTGTGTGTGTGTGTGTGTGTGTGTGTGTGTGTGTGTGCGCGCATATATGTGTGCGCGCATATATGTGTGTGCACGCGCATACATGTGTGTGTACTTGTATGTGGTTGGATAACTATGGTTCTTTTCACAGAGATCTTTGATAAACTTGTCTGAGAGGTTGTTCTTTGGGTCTTGTATAACCCTCTTCACTTTTGGGTCAACAAGTCAAAGTTCAATGTCATCATTAAGACTTTTGGGTGAAACTCACAATTCTCTGAATTATAATTATTATTATTATTATTATTATTATTATTATTATTATTATTATTATTTTTCAGACATTTGTTGTGATTGCCAAAAAATTACAGAAGAAAAACATCTACAGATTTTCGGCTACACGATCGTTCTTTCTCTTAACACCATGGAATTCGATACGAAGTTTTTGTGTATACATCGCCACGAATCAGTTCTTCGATTACTTTGTTATACTGACAATCCTTGTAAATTGTTATTTTTTAGCCACAACAGGCCAGCCAGAATTCCCAGAGTAAGTATGATAAGTTATATTGTTACTCATGACTATAAGTATTAACCATTTCAGGAATGTCCAATCTGGCATAACCCTTTTTTCAGTTCCCGCAAAAGTTACGCATATATTTCGGACACAACCTGATTTCTGTTCCCGCAATTCCTTTCACGTACATAAATACATGAAAAATGGTTACGCAAAACAGAATGGGTTACCTAACATAGATTTACCCAACCCAAAATTGGGTTACGCACATTATCAATATGAAGAGGCCCGCATTTAACACTCAAGTCGTACAAAAATGACTTCTACAGTTGTCTTGCGAGAAATGTACATTTGCGGAACAAGAGAATAATATTTTAGAAAATTTATCACTAGAATGAATTGGTCAATAATAACCAGGCCAGTTATTTCAGTCATAAAATTTAAAAGATAAATCTCTTGTTGAACTGCAAACGGGAATTTTCTATGTGAAAATTAACATTTTCTTGAACA
Source organism: Chaetoderma sp. LZ-2023a (assembly GCA_034401795.1). Classification (NCBI taxonomy): domain Eukaryota; kingdom Metazoa; phylum Mollusca; class Caudofoveata; order Chaetodermatida; family Chaetodermatidae; genus Chaetoderma; species Chaetoderma sp. LZ-2023a. Next base: position 35,921,485 of record CM067360.1, on the reverse strand, counting down.
AATTGAAGATTAAAGGGTTACTTTTAAGTCTCCTTAGTGTCTACACCTTGACTGTTTAGTGGTAAAATCTTGTCAAGAAAATCTGAATGTCTACTGAATGACAATGTCCATTTGCAGGTGATGAGAAGACTATTTTTGAAAATTTTACCACTGCTCGGTTATCGAGCCAGTCAGTCCAGTGGTAAATTTTCAAAAATTGTCTTCTTGAAATGCAAATGGACATTCCTCAAAACCCCTGCAGAGTCTGTCTTGCCTATTAACCATTATCAGTCATATCAGCCAAAAAACAGCTTCTGCAGTGATGTTGAGAAATGTCCATTTGCAGACCAAAAAATCTTATTTTTGAAAATTTACCACTGGGATGACTGGCTCGGTGACCGAGCCAGTCATTCCAGTGATAAATTTTCAAAGATAGTCTTCTCTTGGTCTGCAAATGGACATTTTCTAAGTGAGAATTGAAATTTTCCTAAACAAATTTGAGGGTTAAAAGGTTTAAGAAATGTGTATTTTTTATGACAACTGAATTACGATTAACACATTCCATCCAGTTTCTCAAACAATGTACGATTAATGCATACTTTGTTGTTAAAATCTGACTGATTATTTTGAAAACCAACTGACTGAAAGTATCAGAGTTAGTAATTGTCAGTCAATTTACTGGCCTATCCAGATGAGCTAGTGGCCTATCCAGATGAACTAGTGGCCTATCCAGATGAACTAGTGGCTCATCCAGGTCATTTAGTGGCTCATCCAGGTCATTTAGTGGCTCATCCAGGTCATTTAGTGGCTCATCCAGGTTATTTAGTGGGTCATTCAGGTTATTAAGTGGCTCATCCAGGTTATTTAGTGGCTCGTCCAGGTTATTTAGTGGCTCATCCAGGTTATTTAGTGGCTCATCCAGGTCATTTAGTGGCTCATCCAGGTTATTTAGTGGCTCATCCAGGGTATTAATGGCTCATCCAGTTTATTTAGTGGCTCATCCAGGTTATTTAGTGGCTCATCCAGATGAACTAGTGGCTCATCCAGGTTATTTAGTGGTTCATCCAGGTTATTTAGTGGTTCATCCAGGTTATTTAGTGGCTCATCGAGGTTATTTAGTTCCTAATCCAGATGAACTAGTGGCTCATCCAGGTGAACTCCTGGCAGTCCTCAAACCCCTTGTCCACTATATTTTTGGACATGCCAAATATCAAAATATTATGATATTGATCTGACATTCAGCCACATTAGAAAAGATGAAAAATTCTAAATATTGTCCAGATTTTAACATAATTAATCAAAGATACATACGTAATTCCCATGCTTAACTCTTTCACCGATGTATTCCCTATATCTCATTTTCAAGGCAAACATACACGAAAACTGTTGAATATTTTGAAATCAATTTAACTGGAAGCCATTGCTGCCTTAGGAAGCAATGACTTCCAGTCAAATTGGTTTTCCAGTTTTAGCTATACCCCACCCACCTCTAGCTAAGCTTTACCTACACTTCACCGTGTTGGGATTGATCGATCCATGAATGCCCTGACTATCAATTTCCTGAAAACTATACCGGTAAGTTGTTGAATATTTTGTAACTAATTTGACTGGGTGCTGTTACTGTCTATGGCAGCAACAGCGCCCGGTCAAATTAGTTTCAAAATATTCAACAAGATATTTAATAAATCTTAAAGACATACAATTCGTATAACAATGCATAGACAATGCATAGTCCGTCTTCAATTATGCATTCGTGATGTACTTATCTACGTCATTCATGGCGTCAATGATTTCATTGATTGTGATGTCATTCTACACGTCACATAGTTGATTATGACGTCATATGATGGATGGAGACAGTGGAAAGGTCCATTCTAACATGGTCACATGTTGCAACCATTTCATACATATCTGAACTGCCTAACATGTATTTTTTGGATAAAAATCAATATGATAATTGTACGAGTGGGCATCCTCAAATGTAGTGGACATGGGATTGTGGGATGAGCAGTATTGTGTTATCCAAGTGAACTAGTGATTAAGTCAGGTGAACTAGTAACTCATTCAAGTGAACTAGTGACTCATTCAGGTGAACCAGTGGTTCATGCAGATGAACCAGTGACTCATTCAGGTGAACTAGTGACTCACTCGGGGGAACTAGCAACTCATTCAGGTGAACTAGTGACTCATTCAGGGGCACTGGTAACTCATCCAGGTGAACCAATGGTGCATTCAGGTGAACTAGCAGTTCATTCAGGTGGCCTAGTGGTGCATTTAGGTGAACTAGTGGCCCAGTGAGGTGAACTAGTGACTCATTCAGGTGAACCAATGGTTCACTCATGTCAACTAATGGTGCATTCAGGTGAACTAGTGGTTCATTTGTGTGAACTAGTGATTCAGGTAAACTAGTGGTTAATTCAGTTTAACTAGTGACTCATTCAGGTGAACCAGCGGCTCATTCAGGCGAACTAGTGACTCATTCAGGTGAGCTATTTGTTAATTCAGGTGAACCAGCGGCTCATTCAGGTGAACTAGTGACTCATTCAGGTGAGCTATTTGTTAATTCAGGTGAACTAGTGACTCATTCATGTGAGCTAGTGACGCAAGCAGGGCAAACTAGTGGCTCAACCTGGTGAACCAGTGACTCATTCCAGTCAACTAGCGACTCATCCTGGTGACCTAGTGACCCATTCTGGTGAACTAGTTACTCATTCCGGCGAACTGGTGGCTCATTCTGGTGAACTAGTGGCTCATTCAGGTGAATTAGTGACTCATTCAGGTGAACTAGTGATTCATTCAGTTGAACTAGTGGCTCACCCGGGAAAGTTCCATGCCTAGGTTGTTAAATTTTATTTAATTCTTTTATATTTATTTATTCTATTAACACAGGTACATATTTCTGGCCATTTACACGTTTGAAATGATAATAAAGCTTATTGCACGTGGATTCTTTATCAGCAAATATACATATCTGCGAGATCCGTGGAACTGGCTGGATTTTTTCGTCATCATTATAGCGTGAGTAATTCATAATTCATCCTGTTATGCACAAGCTGTGTTTCACACAATTTATTGGTTAAATGTTTTCACGCTTTGATGTATTGTTGTTTTATAGGTAACCAATCATTTTGCAGCATATTATTATGAGAACTCTGTTGATTATTAATGACATTTGCAGGCCCAAAAATTTGACCTATATTTAGATAACCCATGAATAAATTACCTAGTTTTCAACACAGTAACTTAAGTACAGCGCATAAATAAGTTAATGTTTCCAAAACACAAAACATGTTAGCTAGTACCCTTTTAAACATGATGTAAGAAATGTTATGTTAAATGTTTTGGACTTGATTTGGTTGGAAGCCATTGCTGCCTTCCAACATAATCAAGTCCAAACTAGAATGCACTTGAGGGATATGCTGGCTCACGCCTTTGCACTTGGTTTTGCATTTACACTGCAGAGTGTCATGAGACTTGTAATAGGCGTGTGTGTATGTGTGCGTGCGTGCGCGCGTATGTGCATGCATGTGTGTGTGTGTGTGTGTGTGTGTGTCCAACGCGATTGTTCAGGTTCTATTTGATGTACTTTGAGCAAACATGGGTGGGGGAGGGTCCCGATGAACTGTCATGGTTTTGGGATCCAAAAGTCATGGTCACCTTGGTGTAGAATGAAATGCATCAGCTGGTATCTCAGTGCACAGTGTCTATAGTACTTTTGGACAAATGTATGCCATTTACATGGAATAAATTAATCATTAGAATTCAGTTGCACTTTCATATGCTTTTGTAGGCTGATTAATCGAATAATCATGATTATTCTTAAATAATCGATCGTGATCACTGAAATTAATAATCGCGCAAGTCTAATCACCAGGCTGGGGAAATTTGTAACAGTATCAAGACACCCAGAGGTCGACGTGGGTCCTCCATACAAGTTCCTTCTGTTGGTTTGATTGGTATACAGTTTGTGCCTAGGCTTGCGCGATTATTGATTGCAGTAATCACGATCAATTATTTAAGAATAATCGTGATTACTCGATTAATCAGCCTACAAAAGCATATCAATGACTAAAGCTGCAATTGTGTTTAGAAATGTGTATTTGCAGGCCAATAGAAAAATATTTTATTCTCGAGCCAGTCATTCCAGTGATACATTTTCAAAAACAGTTTTTTCTTGACCTCCGAATGGACATACATTCGTTGAGAAAATGATACTTTTCTTGACCGATCGCATTAAAGAGTAAATTAAAATGTAGATTTCGAAACATTTACGCAGTAGATATTTTTCATGATTATTTGATTATTTAATCCGTAATCGTATAAATTCACGATTTAAAAAATAATTGCGATTTTCGATTTAATCACATAAGCACGCAAGGTTATTTGTGCCCCTGTTGAACAGATCCCATTCATGCCATGTCATAGCTGCCTTTAAAAGGTCATTTCTCATGTCAGTATTTCACAAAAAGGGCCATTTTTACAAGTATGTTTTTAGCTCATATGGTTTGTCAGGCCAAGTGAGCTTATGACGTGGCACGCGTCCATGAGACATCATCCGATTTTAGCCTTAAACAGCTTTTAAATTTAACAGGAAGCATCCTTATGTAAAAGAGATGGAAGATTGTTAGAAAGGAACCTGATTGGTGAAACTCAAGAAACTCCATCTAGTTCATGAGAAGCTGATTGGCTAATATCTATGGTGGCCATCTTTGATGGCTTAGTTTTCACAAAGATAAGTTTGGAATCTATTCAAGGGGCCGGGTCGTAATTTTGGAAATAACATTTGGGCCTAATGGCCATTACCATTTGTTCAAGGGAAGTTGATGCTAACAAACGATGCCTACCATAAACTGATCAAAATTTACCATTTAGTGGCTATGTTGAATTTTTTTATTTGATGGATTTTGATGGCGAAAGGTGATTTATTTGTATGGTGATGTCAAATTTTATGCTTTCATTTTTGTCAGATAAGCAGATTGGCGGCCATCTTGGAAAATTGTGGTGCTAAAACCACTAAGAAAAGCCATATGCTTGAAATGACCACTGTGCCAATTTCAACCGAATTTGTAATGAATTATCTTTGAGGCATAGAGATTCAAGACATAGTTTAGCTAGAATTGGGCAGGCATGGCTAGAAATGGGCAGGGCATAGCTAGAAATGAATCCCTATATTAGGTAAAATGTTTTTAAATTAAAATTTTTATTTTAAAAATGTTTTCCACCGTACCCTTAAAACTTGACACGCATTCTCTCATTGTAAATAAATAGTTTATTTTAATAAAGAAATTTTCTGTCATTTCAGTTATTTAATGATTGTGCTACAATGGTTGACGAATGCCAGTCTCGGGAACCTCACAGGGTTGAGGACGTTCAGGGTTCTTCGCGCCCTCAGAACCGTCTCTATTATCCCAGGTATGGAGAAATTAACCAACCCAATGCAGCACACATTTTTCACAATTGTTTAGGAATACCTGTGAAATATCTCAAAAATTAAGTTTAACTGAAATATTCAACAGCTTTTCTGTATGATTGTTTTGAAATTCTGATATTAAGTGTACCGTATTTTAGAGGTTAATAGTTTATCAAAAGACAGTAGGCCAGAAAATTAATCTAACTTTTGTTAAAACTGTTATAAATACAATAAATGTACAATATATATATAGCATTCAAGTGGACTGTGCAATATTTTGAAACTAGTTTTACTAGAAATCTTTGCTTTTTGCAATAAATTTTCCCTGTCTAAAAAGCTGTAGCCCTTGAAATTCCAATTTCTCATCTTTATGACAAGAATACAGGAAATTTGTTGAATATTTAATTTTAAAACACGGCAGTCAAATTACTTTCAAAATATTGAACAGAATATTCCTTACATCGGAAATAATTTGCCATTTCTTGTCTTGGAGGGTTAAAGGGTTAAAATAATCACTAAGATAGTTACATGTACATCATACAGAATTTGTTATATGTGTGTCGTGAAGGAGTTCATTAACTGTGTGACTAGTAAAGCATGATATGCCATGACATATACCCGACACTTGTCGTCAGTTGGAAGACGAACGTCAGATGCCTATTTATAGGCCATAGGGAGCCGGCAGGATTCCTGCCACTGCGCATGCGCATGTTCATGCTCACTGATTGTTCTTGGCTGGATCCAGGATTCCTGCCACTGCGCATGTTCATGCTCACTGATTGTTCTTGGCTGGATCCAGGATTCCTGCCGCTGTGCATGCGCATGTTCATGCTCACTGATTGTTCTTGGCTGGATCCAGGATTCCTGCCGCTGTGCATGCGCATGTTCATGCTCACTGATTGTTCTTGGCTGGATCCAGGATTCCTGCCGCTGTGCATGCGCATGTTCATGCTCACTGATTGTTCTTGGCTGGATCCAGGATTCCTGCCACTGTGCATGCGCATGTTCATGCTCACTGAATGTTCTTGGCTGGATCCAGGATACCTGCCACTGCGCATGCGCATGTTCATGCTCACTGATTGTTCTTGGCTGGATCCAGGATTCCTGCCGCTGTGCATGCGCATGTTCATGCTCACTGATTGTTCTTGGCTGGATCCAGGATTCCTGCCGCTGTGCATGCGCATGTTCATGCTCACTGATTGTTCTTGGCTGGATCCAGGATTCCTGCCGCTGTGCATGCGCATGTTCATGCTCACTGATTGTTCTTGGCTGGATCCAGGATTCCTGCCGCTGTGCATGCGCATGTTCATGCTCACTGATTGTTCTTGGCTGGATCCAGGATTCCTGCCGCTGTGCATGCGCATGTTCATGCTCACTGATTGTTCTTGGCTGGATCCAGGATTCCTGCCACTGCGCATGAACATGTACATGCTCAGTGATTGTTCTTGGCTGGATCCAGGATTCCTGCCACTGCGCATGCGCATGTTCATGCTCACTGATTGTTCTTGGCTGGATCCAGGATTCCTGCCGCTGTGCATGCGCATGTTCATGCTCACTGATTGTTTTTGGCGGGAGCCACACACAAACATTTATATAAATCCTGGGATGATTTAACACCATAAAGTCATATCTCAGAATGGGTTTGGAAACACCGCTCCCTCTGCCATACTATTTATCGTAAGAGCCACTCATCCCTACCACTAAGTCCCTGTTTATACCAGAATGGAACACATTGTGTATTTGCACACATGCACGCGGGCGCGCATACACACACACACGCATGCACGCACGCACACACACACACACAAGCCATGGAACAATTGGTGCTCAGTGGCATGGATCCTGCAGGATCCAGCCAACAAACAGTCAATGAGCATTACATGCACATTCTCAGTAGTAAGGATCCTGGCGGCTCCCTGTGGCACATAAATAGGAGCCAGTGCACCAGTGTCAGGCATCTGACATTCATCTTCCAACTGAAGACAAGTGTCAGGTATGCTTCAGTGTCATGGCTTATCATGTTTTACCAGTTTAAATTAGGCAGCAAAATGTGGTAGGAGCCAATACAGACAATGTCCAACCAGAGCTATTCCTGGCCTCTATTTCAAAGCTAATTCTCACAGAAGTAGTCAAGGAAGGGAATGATAGGTACCTCACCCCATCCTCCCCTGCCAATGTAAGGGAAACAAAAAAGACTTCAAACTGAGGAGTCAGGAGCACTACAGGTGTATCCAAAAAGACTCACCCATAGATCAGTGCTCAATACTTTCTCAACACCTCTGTAGAGGAAACAAATGAACTCATCTAACTGAGGATTCGGGAGTATTAAAGTTCTCATATATTGATAAAAAAAATATGTATCCTAACTAAATTTATGACTATTTATTACTTTATGGACACTAAATGACTAGAGCTGTAGCCGCCATTTTGGATAGATATTTGCTGGCACCATTGTTTCTATTGTCTTCGGTGGTGCGCAATTGTTGGTATAAAATCATTCTCGTAATGCTAATGCTAGTCATTCTTCTGCTGGCTTCCAATTTACAGGCCAAGAGAATGCAATTTGCTATAGGTGGGCCCCAATCAAATTAGTTTTAAAATATTCAACAGCTTAACTGTGTAGTGTCCTTCAAATTGAGAAATGGGAATTCAGGTTTCAAAAGTTTCGAAGTTTCACATCGCTTCCAGCGTGCATAAAATGTGGGTAAAGTTTAGCTAGAAATGAGTGGAGCTTAGCTAGAAATGGATCCCATTATTTGTTTGGGAAACACTGTCCATGGCTGTATGGGAAAGACATAATCTACATCACAGTCTCACATTTTTGTTTAAAAAAATTCTGTTATTTTTATCTTAATATTTCAAAAATTTGATTTTCAGGTTTAAAGACGATAGTGAACGCACTGCTTCGCGCTTTCAAGATGTTATTTGAGGTTATTATGCTGACGATGTTCTGCCTGATGGTGTTCGCATTGTTTGCTCTGCAAGTTTACATGGGTGTTCTCAGACAGAAGTGTGTGCAGAATGTCGAGGAGGACGACACAAATTCTATCTCGGATTTTGAGCAGTATTACAACGCGTTTATCCATAATACAAGTGAGTACGCGATCAGTTCAATGGAGGAATCCAGTTTTAGCTAAACCCCTCTCATCTCTAGCTAAGCTCCACCCATGCTTTGCCCGTGTTTGGGATCGATCGATCCCTGCACTCTAAATCTCAATATCCAGAAAAGTATACCTAGGTAAGCTGCAGCAACATCACCTGGTCAAATTAGTTTCAAAATATTAAACAGCATGTTTATTAACCGTTTAACCCTCGAATTTATTCAAGAAAATGACAATTTTCTCATAGAAAACGTCCATTTGCAGACCAAGAGATGACTATTTTTTTAAATTTACCACTAGAATGACTGGCTCTGTTATCGAGCCAGTCATTCCAGTGGTAAATTTTCAAAAATGTTCTTCGCTTGGTATGCAAATGGACATTTCCCATGACTGCTGAAGAAGCCATTTTTGGCTGATATGAGTGTTAAAGGGTTAAATAGTAAAGACATACAATTTGTACGACCTGATGGACTATTAAGCATTTAAAGCTGAAGGGTCATTATGAAATTAAGAAATTCTTTAGTAAAAAAACGTAAGTGAATTAATTATTCATGCTTGCAATTTGTATCAACTAATTGTCCGCCATTTTGTTTTGCGCCAGCTACTTTCTTTTCCCCACAAACCAGCCTAATAAAAGGAATCTAAATTCATCCCCATTCACTTTTTTATGCCTTGTGTGTAAGACTAGCGAGCACCCAATATCAAACTTTCATCACCTAAAATACTGAGAAATCGCGAACTGAGGACACTTAACATAAATCGAATATGTTTATAATTACGTTCTATCCCCTCCAGGATAAATTTCCATTCAAAATTGGATATAAATATGTAGTTATTCTCTTCTCTCGGACCCGTGTTTCCACCTTGCATGAACTCCAGGTATTTTGAAAATTCCAACAACACTGACGTCATCGATCTGTGTGTATATCAATTCAATTAGTTTATTTGCATATCAAAGATACTCATGCTAAGCAAATAGTACGGTCTAGTCTGCTGAGCACCTTTGTAATCCACACTGAGATTTTATAAAATCACATGGACTTGAATTCCTAATATAATAGGGGAGCATAGGGCAATGTGTAAGCATTTTCATATACTATGCGTGATTTTAGAAATAAAAATATTGTGGTTTGGTGAGAGGGGACGAATAAGCAAGTGTACCCCCATCCCTCATGATACACACACACACACACACACCATTGCCACTGCCATGGCCACCACCACCACCATCGCTCCTGAAACCGGGGCAACAGATGCCACTGCTAACAACAACAGAACCACCAACAGTAACAGCTACGACCAGTCATGGCGCTGTAGCTGTTGTAAAAGACACAGAACCACCATCATCGCAATAACAATTTCAACCAGCAACACAGCCAAAAGAACACCCACAATAGTAAACACAACCACTCCTGCAGAAATCACTCAGCACAAATACCACCACTACCATAACCACCACCCGCACCACCTCCCATCACCACCACTACCAACCACTGCAACAAAGAAAACTAAATTGCGCCATCGGAAATCCCCACACTATTGACAGATCAGATTTTGACGTGCTCAATTGCTCCCTCGTCTCTGAGATAATGATAGGAATAACTCATTTAACAAATTTGATTGAATTTCACTGAGGGATTTTGGACGACATCGCAATGAACGAGGTGTTTATAAGTAAACTGTTGATTACGGCCCTGGCCCTAGGATACATATTCCCAACAATGAGAGAGCAAGTTTGTCATACGTGTTATCTTCCTCTAGTTCTTGCTTTCGCCATCTCGCTGAGAGAGCCATAAGTGGCGCTGCCATTTTCCCCGTAGCTAACCATTTGACCATGAAGAAGCACATTCGAATCTTCATACTTTCGGTGGTACCATTTGTTTCCCACCATACGGAGCCAAATATAAATGGTCTCATGTAATCTGTGATCATATGGGTAACTCACATAACAAACTTGTTTGAATTCTACCGAACGGTCCGGGCAGACAAATGGCATGACAGACAACAAGACAGACAGGCAGGCAGGCAAGCAGTCATGCAGGAGGTATATCTTATAGGTGCTTAGCTGCAGATCACAGTTCAATAAACCGCCATTTCCATAGTCAGTTAGTCAATCACAAAAGCATATTCCGGGAAATATCTAAAACCTGCTCGATTTGGCTAAAACACTGAAGGAAGTTGCCATGCAAGAGGATTTGCAGACTTTGGCCATATTCCAGATAAAAGAATCCGGATCCGGATCAACTAAATACTGGATCTGTGGATATCTCGGAAACTAATGACCCGATTCAACTCAAACTTTAACACAGAAAAATGCGTGACTAGGATGACAATCTGGAACCCGCAGCTATTGAGATTATTTCGAGCTTGTTTCAACATGTGGGATAACTATCAACCACACCCAAGCTCAAAGCAATATAGCCACGGTCAGAACACTAGGGTGATGAGGAAGACTGTTAAAAGATAAAAAGCACTAATAAAAATAGATGGTGGGTAATTGTGGCGATGGATGATGGTGGTGGTGGAGGTTGTGCTGGTGGGGCTGCTGCTGATGAAGATGGTACATGGTAGTGGTGGGGGTAGTGGGGATGGCGGTAACGACATCAACAGTGATGATGACTGATGTTGATGATGGACAGCTAAAGTCTTGAATGCCTGGATATGTCTCTCTCGTCATTGTCGTCATCATCATCATCGTCATGCTTGCGGTCATGGTCGCCATCATGGTACCAAGGTAGTATTAGTAGCAGCAGTCGTAGTAGTAGTAGTAGTAGTAGTAGTAGTAGTAGTAGTAGTAGTAGTAGTAGTAGTAGTAGTAGTAGTAGTAGTAGTAGTAGTAGTAGAAGAGGTGGTGGTGGTGGTAGTGGCACTGTCAGGGTGGTGGACAGTAGGAGTCTTGTTGGTGTTGTTGCTATTGGTGGTGGTGGTGGTAGTGTTAGTGGAGCAATATTGGTAGTCTTAGTGGTAATGGTACAGATAGCTCACCCCACACCAACCCACATCATTTTGCATTTTACCAAAATCGCCCCTTGCCAAATATAATGTATGTGTACATATTACCCTGATCTCCCCTACATTATTGTGAATTCTTATCAGTGCCTCGGCGTAAACACCTGAAATCATACATCCTATCGCTTTCCTATCAGATATACACACATTTTAGAGTCAGTATTTCCGCGACTATATTGTTTAGGGCTCATTCGCTTTGATATGCAAATAAACTAATTGGATTGGAATGAGTTGATCTACACATAGATCAATGACGTTAGCCTTATTGATATTTCCAAAATGTCTTGATGTTTGTGCAAGGCGTAATAGCTCGTCTGAGTGAGAATAACTACAAATTTATATCCAATTTTGAATGGATATTTATCATGGATGGGATAGTACATAATCATAAACATATTCATTTCATGTTTGTGTCCCCAGTTCGTGATTTATTTGTGTTTTATGTGACGAAAATTTGATATTGGGTGCTCGCTAGATTTCTTACACACGAGGCATCAAAAAGCGAATTGGGGCGAATTTAGATTTGGCAATTCTTTTTATTAGGCTAGAGGTGTGGGGAAAAGAAAATGGCCACCGCAAAACAAAATGGCAGACGATTACTTGATACAAATTGCAAACATGAATAATTATTTCACTTAATTTTTTTTACTAAAAAAATTCTTATTTTCATAATGGCCCTTCAGCTTTAAGACGGCCTAAAATCGAGTGATTCATGACGTAATTGATTATGACATCAGCCTATACATCACATAGTTGATTATGACATCATGTGATTGACTGAGATACTGGATTCGTCAATTAACCCCTAGCTGACTATAAGTCACTAAAATTGCATATTCATTCTTTAATGGCTAAATTTTATGTAAACGAAAATCTAAATATTTGGCTATTGAATATCCATATGCAGGCCAAGAGAAAACTATTTTTGAAAATTTGTCACTCGAATCAATGGCGCAGTTTCCATACCAAATAATTCTAGTGGTAAATTTTCAGAAAGAGTTTTATTGGCCTGCAGATGGACATTCGTCACAGGTAGTGAGTGTTGTTCCGATTAATCGCTTTGGTCATTGGTTGATTGGTTTGCACGTTCAACCAACCGATCGATCATGATTTCAGAAATTGATTTTGGTTGTTTATAAATTGACTGTATTAATATATTTTAACTGGTCAAGCTAGAAAATGAATACTTTTTGGAAAAGAATTTAAATTTAATTGTTCCAACTATATAGTATTACTCCTTAGTCTAAGACATAAATTCTCTCCGCACTGAAATAGTATGTTAATTTCAAAGCAACCATACCAATAACATGTTGAATATTTTGAAACTTATTTGACTGGAAGCTGTTGCTGCCTAAGGCAGCAACAGCTTCCAGTCAAATTAGTTTCAAAATATTCAACAGATTATTTCTTAAATTATTAAGAATCTGTCATACATGCGACTTGGTTTGAAAGGGGTAATTATCCATGAACATGCTATATAATTACTGCATTCAAAATGGGTAAAAAATGAGAACCTGTTATGATCAATCATTAATTGATCATCAGTTAGTATATAAACCCAATCATCGATCACAAAAAATAGTACCAATTCCCAACACTAGTCACAGGCACGATAGAAGCAGGTTTTGGCCAGCTTCGCCATGAAATGGTTAATGGTTAAGCTGACCCAACTTTGCAGGCCGACAGAAGTGTATATTTTAAAAACTCCAGTGAAATGACTGGCTCGATAACTGGGCCAGTCATTCTAATGGTAAATTTTCAAAATTTGTCTTCTTGACCTGCAAATTGAGATTTACTAAGCAAAATCAATATTTTGTTGACAAATGAAATTATTGAAATTCCCTTTCATGCGATCACTATAGCCTGTCTTGGAATCATTGTTGCTGTAAGCTTTTGTTGTTGATGACGGCAATAACGTTCATCAGCATTTGTTTCCAAAATGTGCAACAATCTTTCTTCCACTTGTTCTATAAAGATTTAATTTCTGATATGACAGGATATTATGGGTTAACTATTAACATGCTTAATATTTTAGAACAATCAGTCCAGTTATTCTCAAAATAACTAGCAAATTTCTACCCAAATATCTAACATGTAAAAAATTCCATCAACGTCTACATAAATAATGCAAGATCATGCTTTATTGATCAGGTTTGCTTGCGTAAATCTCATATAGAGCATTCCTTTTGATGGCTAACTTTCTTCAAGCATATCAATATATTTCCTTATTGAATGTACATTTCCAAGCTAAGAGACAACTATTTTTGAAAAGTTACCACTGGATTGACTGGCTCAGTTATCGGGCCAGTTATTCTAGTGATAAATTTAGTCTTCTAGATCTGCAAATTATGGACATTCCTGAAGATGACCGCATAGGCTGGTCAATATGCCCGACTCCATCATGAAAGTGTTTAAACCTTTAATCTTCGAACATATTCAAGAAAATTTACATTTTCTCATGGAATATGTTAATTTGCAGACCAAGAGAAGACTACTTTTGAACATTTTTCACGTGAATGACTGGCTCAGTTATCGAGCCAGTCATTGCAATGGTAAAATCTTCAAAAATAGTCTTCTTTTGGTCTGCAGATGGACATTTCTCAAGAGCACTGCAAAAGCCGTTTTTGGCTGATATGAGTGTTAACGGTTTAACCCAATGTCTATCATAGGCCAAAAACAACAAATTATTTATCATGTAGCGAACATTCTGTTGAATATTTTGAAACCTATTTGACAAGGATCTGTTGCTGCCTATGCAGTAACAGGTTCCAGTCAAATTGTTTTCAAAATGTTCAACAGCTTTCTCATAAAGCTGTCTTGAAATCGAGACACTGGTAGTTCAAGGGTTAACCCTGACTACTCTGATGTCAGTATTCTATCTGTTACTGCGTCAAAAACTAAGAAACTAATGTACATTTTCCCATGATTTTGGTGGATGATGTTGCTGTCTACACTTCCACCAAATAAATAAATAAAAATGAACATCTTTTATTTTAATTTGAAAATTTAGAATTTTGACAGCGAAGTGGTTAGGGTTAAAGTTAATTCATTAGCGGCTTTCTTTGAAGAATATCTACTGGCAACGATTTCCAGCAACTCTTTGAACTTTGCTACTTATACATAGTGCATATTCTATCCACCCTAAGATGCCTTGATTAACCCTTTAACATTCATATCAGCCAAAGATGGCTTCAGCATGGGTCTTGGGAACTGTTGATTTGCAGAGCAAGAGAAGCCTATTTTTGAAATTTTACAACTAATGACTGGCTCGATAACCAAACCAGTCATTCCAGTGATAAATTTTCAAAAATAGTCTTCTCTTGGTCTGCAAATGGACATTTTCTATGAGAAAATTAAAATTTTTTTGAACAAATTCGAGTGATAAAGGATTACTGCATGTCATCTCCAGATCTGCTCAGACACATTCTGACATATGTGACTGATACTGTTTTATTGCGATTATTATTACACTGTGTAGCATTTATTACGCCGAGTAATATTGTATTTATATTTCGTTTATGTTCTCGTTATGTAGCTTAAGTTCTATGAATCATACAGTAACCGCAGAAGTTGTTAGCGAGAACGTTTATCCCATCAACTGTGAAAGTTGTGTGTACAATGAGGAATAAATAATAGCGGTTGTCAGTCATATAATTTCTCCTTGAATGAAAAGGTGAATGTTCTCCAGGTTTCTTCCATATGCTTGTACAAGCCATACCAAGCATAAGATCTTGCCTATCGTACAAGTATATCCAGCCACTTGCCAGAGATCAAAATACTGTCAGAGTAGCGGAATAGTCCACTCAGGCTAATAAATTTAGTGGGGATCAGAGGTTTGCATGTATTTCTGGATTAAAGTTACATAATGGACAGTATAACTTTCAGATGATAAGTAATCCTTTAACCCTCGAGTTTGTTCAAGAAAATTTCAATTTGCTCATAGAAAATGTCCATTTGGAGACCAAAAGAAGACTATTTTTGAAAATTTCCCACTGGAATGACTGGCTCGGATATCGAGCCAGTCATTCCAGTGGTAAATTTTCAAAAATAGTCTTCTTTTGGTCTGCAAATCGAGATTTTTCAAAGCCACTGCAGAAGCCGTTTTTTGCTGATATGAGTGTTAGAGGGTTAATATATCCATTTCTAGCTATACCCCGCCCATTTATAGCTATGCCCCGCCCATTTCTAGCTATTCCCTGCCCATTTCTAGCTCGGTTCTGCTCTTTACCTGTATGTTAGACTCAATTCACATACTTTGAATCCCACATTCCCAGAATCCCAATTTCAAGGTAAATATACAGGTAAGATGTTGAATATTTTGAAACTAATTTGACTGGGTGCTGCTATAGGCAGTAACAGCGCCCAGTCAGATTAGTTTTAAAATATGCAATAGAATGTTGATTAAATAGTAAATACATACAATTCGTACCCTTGACAGACTATTTAATATTCATGACAGAGTTATAAAATGTTGATAATGATTGTGACATCAGCTTACATGTGATGTAATCGATTATGACTTCATATACTTGAGCGATAGAGCGTACCCGTCTAGTAAATAAAATATCATTTCATTGCGATCTTGGTACACAATATTGTTTCAATTTCATTGATCCAGTTCTTTGCGCCTTGTTTGTGAATGAAACACTGTGCATGGCAAAATGAAGTTTCTATTCACAAATGGATGAATATGATCTGTCAGTGAAGTATATGATGTCATAATCAATTATGTCATATGTAGGCTGATGTCACAATAGAATGCATAATGAATGACGTAGCTAAATCCGTCATGAGCTTTTAAAAGTCTGTCATGTGTATGAATTGTATGACTTTAATAATTAATAATAATTCTGTTGAGTATTTTGAAACTAATTTTGACTGCGCACTGTTGCTGCAATAGGCAGCAACAGCACCCAGTCAAATTAGTTTCAAAATATTCAACAGCTCAGCTTTATAGCTTTCTGGATGTTGAGATTCAGAGTTCCATGTTTGAGAGATCCCAATACGGGCATGGCGTGGGCGGAGATTAGCTAGAAACTGGACTGGCATCGCTAAAAGTTGATTCATCCATTGCAGTTCATAATGCCATCGGTGAATTGATAGTTCTGTTTGCCCTTTAGGTAATAGACTAATAGATAGAATTATTTTACTGACAATTTTTACTATTTATATTCATTGTACACACCGTCTATAGATGATGCAATGCAAATTCTCACCATACAGCTCATAATAAATACATTAAATGTTTCCAAAACATGTTAGTTAGTGCAATTTTTAACACTGTAGAACGAAGCGCCACAAAGTCTGGATCACACCTTAAAACAATGTGTGATGACCCTACACTGATCATAATACACCAAAAGTACCATTTTTTTTTAATGCGAAAAAGTCCTATACTTTTCTATATATTTTCCTATACAAAAATTGGAAAAAAATGTCACTGTGTAAAAAAACTTATGCCAAAAAATATGCCTGCAAACCCAAAAATTTCTGCACCCCCAAAAAATAATTTTGTACCGGCCAAAAATATTTTTTGCACTGCCAAAAAATGGCTGCACCACCAAAAAATGGTTGCGCCGCCAAAATGGTTTGCCACCAAAAACCGCCTGCACCGCACCACCAGAAATTTTCCCAGCACTGCCAAAGAAGTGCACCCCCCAAAAAAAAATGTTTATTTCTTAGCTATATATCCTATAGCAACAGTAATTGATGTAATACAGTTAAACAAAGACAAACAAATATACATACGCTTTGCAATAAATGTTACCTGGCATAATAAAAATCACAAGTACGCAATGTTATCTAGCGTTATAACAATCACATTAAGACAATTGTACAGGGTGCCTGGTAGAGTAGTAAACGTCGCAATAAAACCGCATCAGTCTCATATAAGTTGTCAGAATAGCGGGTTTTAATATGGTGAGCATGTGTTAGATATGACATCATTGAGGGGTGAGAACATCTGCCTTATGTATGAGGTGCAAAGTTGTCACTCAGAGCCTCTTTCTGCTCCAGTATGGCTGAAGTTCCTCTTGCAGAATAAATTATGAAACTTCATTATAAACCTGTTGTTGCCTTCTATGGAGTTGAATGGATAGTTCTTTTGAGATAGTTTTCAGGGTCAGAGGTTATGCTGATCTTGATGAAATGAGAATCAGTGTGAATTATACAGTAACTATTTAACCCTCTAATTTGTTCAAAAAAGCTCAATTTTCTCATAGAAAATGTCAATTTGCAGACCAAGAGAAAACTATTTTTTTTAATTTACCGATGGAATAACTGGCTCGATAACCAAGCCAGTTATTCCATTGGTAAATTTTCAAAAATAGTCTTCTTGGTCTGCAAATTCACATTTCTCAAGACCCGTGCAGAAGCCATTTTTGCCTGATATGAGTATTAAAGGGTTAAGTGCCTTGAAATTTCATACAGATATTGACATTTATCGAGAGATGAGATGATTGATTTTCTGAAATTCCTGTCTTTAAACTTTCTTGTTGAATTTTCAATTAAAGTCACATTTTACAGTAATTTGAAATTAAAGCTAGACCGAAGGTAGGGGAAATTTCCTAGGTCTAATTTCTCGCCTGAATATTAATTAAGAGTTATTCCCCAGAATGTGGTAGCTAGATGGTAGGAATTGGGGTAATTCTGAAAGCAATGTAGCTGTAAACTGTTGCTGCCTTAGACAGCAGCAGCTTCCAGCAACACTGCTTTCAAATTTTCATCAATTTCATGCCAAAGTGAAATTAATATACCGCGTACTTATAATGGCCCTTTCCAGTTTTAGTTTTTAGCCCCAAACATATTATAAATTCTGGACCTGCAGCAGCTCATTGGTTTTCAAATTTATCTGAATTCAAGTGGGGGTACGCAGCTCGCCTTTGATTCTGTGATCAAATATTTATATCAGTCCCCGGGCCATCTGACTTCTCGAAGATTCTTAGATTCATGCCAAAGTGCTTCTCTCTGGTCTTGTTGCATCAATCTAGCTATTAATACTTGTATCGATAAACAGCAACTTCAAACTTGTATCATACTGTGAATTTATTCTCTGCAACAATCATAATTATACTCTGACTAAAACTTCTAACTAATATCTAACATTCATGTTTATACTATAAAAAAGTGGACCGAAAAGTGAACCAAAAGTGATCTCCCAAAAAGATAGATCCCGTTTGCACAAGACATGCAAATATATAGCGCGCTCATCAACCCTCACCTCAGCCAATCCTGGCCCGGCACACCCGCATTCCTAACCCTGTGGTAGAAATCACTGATGTCATCTTGTTGACCAATCCGTGCACTCGAGCGCCATTATGACCTTTAGCGGCCATAATGATTCAAGACTAATTTGTGCAGTGTTCATTTCAATGATAACATCAATGGTCTCTACCATCAGTAAATGTCCAGCCATTATGTTGACTGACCTTTGTTGTATGCCAACAAAGGCAACCGACATAATGGCTGTGACAACGGCTTGACCATATAGCCCTTCTCATGCTGAATTCAAAATCAGAATGCAGAGTAATCTTTTATATCCAAAAATCTGCACTTTGAATAATTCCGATTTTACAATATGTAACTAAGCTCCACCCACTCTTCATCCGTTATTGTATCGATCGATCCATCCATGAACTCTCAATTTCCAGAAAACTAAAGCTGAGGTAAGCTGTTGAAACTAATTTGACTGGGTGCTATTGCTGCCTATGGCAGCAACAGCGCTCAGTAAAATTAGTTTCAAAATATTCAACAGCATGTTTACTAAATAGTAAAGACATACAATTCATACAGCAACGCTTAATCGATCATCAGTTATGAGTTCGTGATGAACTTAACTACATGACATCATTTATTATGACATCATCCTATACGTCATGTAGTTGATTTATAATGTCATATGATTGATGGATAAAATGGAAACATATTCGGCTAATTTGTGAAGACTGAAGTAAGGCCTTAGGTGCATAACTATAACCGCTGTGAGAATTTACTGATAATTATCCCTGATGGCTAATTGCTCGTCTGGGTTAATTTCACGCCTTACTGGCTAACATTTCATCTAAGTAATTTTACACCCTTTGTTTATTCCGGTGAGATAAAATGTACATGATTATTGATAATTACTGGTAGATGGGGAATGTAGATTTGGACAACATACAGTCACATGTAGAGTTAAAACTGTCATTCGTGATTACCTTGCAGAGCAATAAAATGTGATTATTTATGACGTATTGGCGTCATTTAAGTCCAGTAGGCAATAGTCAACTACTGGTAGTCCTTTCTCCTGGAGTTAATGTGACTATCTCTAGTTGTTTCTCCATCTAGTTTGACTATCATCATTACATTCCTGCGACTATGAATCCTTGGGCATTCTATTTCATGCACATTTCATTCTATTATAATAATGTGTGCTGCTTAATTAGGAGAAGTGGAAGAAATTACATGGACTAACAATGTTACGACCCAATAAACAATTTTATGTGTGACTATCACAGCTATATATATACTGTTTATACTATTTCCTGATGCAATAAATACTAGAATGACATGGTCGATGGTGCTCCATTATAAACATCCATACATTCGTCAATTACTTTTTTACCCCACCACCACCTCCCCCCCCACCCCACCCCCCACCCCACCCCTGTTGTCCCTCCAGGCATTCAAACATAAATATGTATATCGCAATCCACAATCATATGGTTAGTTAGCTAACCAAATTTGGTTAAATTCCTCCAAACAGTTTCTGAGAAGATAGCGTGGCAGACTGATATACAGGCAGACAGATGAATGGAGGTGATTGCAATGAGTGCAGATAGCTATTATGAGTACTATGCATGCTATTTAATAATTTTATTGAGTTTGGAGTTCAGCTGCAGGTGTTATGTCAAACATTCCTTATCATATCCAGCATTTGAAATTAACCTGGATTAGTTACTTTTCATCAGAATTGGTGACCCGCTGTTACTACTAACCTTAGTGGCTATAGAAACTGAGGGCCGATTTCAATGATTTAGGCTTTGCGCTACAGTGCCGAATCGAGGTATCTGATCTGTCACTCTAGTAGCTGACGATAAGTTCATGACATCAGGAAGGTGGCAGTAGTCCATTGTGAAGGTGTACCTTAATGTTGACTGTATGAATTGTGTGTCTTTGATTAGGTTACAATTTAGCTGTCTGCCTGCTGAATTTCAGCAGGCTACATTTCCCATGAGGTTTAAGTCTGGATATACTGAATATTTTGAAAACATTCAGCCAAATTGTTTTCAAAATCTTCATCAAGTCAAAAGGTTTTGCTCATTGAAATTATTGTTGGCTGGCTTGCAGCGGCGAAACAGTTAAAAATAAACTTTATGTTGAATATTTTGAAAATAATTCCAATTTTGTGTAGGAGCCCTAATCACTATCACAATATATAAAAATAAATAGATAAAAATCCCAACATATCGATATGTCATTTGTAATATATGCTCAGATATAGAAAGAAATCATGATGTATGAGGACACTAACACATTGGCTCTTGTACCAATGAAAAATCAGTGCAAACTGTAGAATGTTTTGAAATTACTTAGTCAGCAACAGCTTCCAGTCAAAGTAATTTTAAAATAATCTACACGCCGTAAATTTTGCGTAATTTTATTTTCTCATTTAAGCATAGAACAAAATCATGAACTTTTGTTAAAGTATGATAATGCAAAATCATTCGCTAGATAATCTTGGTTTTTACGTGCGCTAAATTTGAAATTTGTTGAACCAAGAAAACATTATTATCTAACATGAATTGTGCTATAAGGCTTAACCCTTTAACACTCATATCAGCCAAAAACAGCTTCTGCAGGCATCTTCAGAAATGTCCATTTGCAGACCAAGAGAAGACTATTTTTGAAAATTTACCACTGAAATGACTGGCTCGGTAACCGAGCCAGTCATTTCAGTGGTAAATTTTCAAAAATAGTCTTCTCCATCTGCAAATGGACATTTTCAATGAGAAAATTTGAACAAATTCAAGGGCTAAAGGGTTTAAGAACGCGTCGACATATAAATCAATATATGTCATAGATTTATGTTAATCGACTGGTGGATCTTCCGCAGAGATATATACAGTACAAGATGTATATGTGAGTATATCTACGCATAAAAAACAGGACAATCCAATCGAAAGTATGGCACAATTTTTTACCTTTTACAACAGGCCAGTTTCTTGAAATAACCAAGGATTGTTGCAGTTATTTTGTAAAGTCATTTTTAATGCATGCATATCACCATGATATTCATCGTAGCATTCTTACAACTTCTACGATTAATAATTCACCATGTACAAGGGTAGCGTAGCTTCCCCCTCTCCCCGCACTCACCCACACCCTACCCCTCGTTAACCCTCTCATTAACCATGAATTCCAGTGTATCAGTTTCAAGGTAACTATATAAGAAACCTGTTGAATATTTTGAAACTAATTTGATTGGAACCTATTGCTTCCAGTCTAATTCGTTTCAAAATTGTCAGCGTAATATTTCCTACATAATAAAAGGTTTGTCGATTCTGGTCCGAAAAAGTTAAAGGGTTAACCCTTTAACACTCATATCAGTGAAAAATGGCTTCTGCAGTGGTCTTGAGAAATGTTGATTTGGTGACTAAGAGAAAACTATTTTTTTTAAATTTACCACTGGAATGACTGGCTCGATAACCGAGCCAGTCATTTCAGTGGTAAATTTTCAAAAAATTGTCATCTCTTTGTCTGAAAATTGACATTCTCTTTGAGAAAATTAAAATTTTCTTGAACAAATTTGAGGGTTAAAAGGTTAAAGATCATGAGAATGTGATGGCACGACTAGAAATGTTGGATGAAATGTGACAGATGTTGAGATATTTGTTTCCCATACGGCATAATGCAGGACAACTCAGAAATAACTTAACGTATTTTCCAAACAAAATAAAGTATAGCATTCAGTCAAATTATGCTCAAAATATTCAACTGAACATTTCTTACATCGTGTCCGAAATTCTACTAACTTACTACCTCTTTTTTTTTTAGTTTCCCCAACGTAGTCAACAGATATTATAAAAATGGGCCATGCCCGTGCATCCATGAACATTTGGTTTCCACTCGGTAACTTCAGGTAGCCTGTATGGATTTAGTTCAAATTTCAGAAATACATCGCTCCACAGGAACTGGGATTGCACTTAGCCAAAATCTGTCTAATTGCCATAGTTATCCCCCTTGATTTCCTGAAAAATCATATATGGTTTCCGCTCGATAACTTCAGTTGGCCTGCATGGATTCCGTTCAGATTTTGTAAATACATCACTCAGCATGAGACCGTGACTGGAATTGTGTTTGGCGTAAATCCAGCTGTAATCACCGGGGTTATCCCTCTTGATTACTTGAAAGCTTCAGTTAACCTGCATGGATTCAATTGAAATTTCGGAAATACATCGCTCCCCTTAAGATTGTGACTGGAATGGGATTTCGCCAAAACCTGGCTGTAATCACTGGAACTATCCCACTTGATGTCTTGAAAAATCGTAAAATATTTTGTTTCAGCTCAATAACTTGTAGCCTGCATGGATTCAGTTCAAATTCGGAAATATATTATTATTATTATTATTATTATTATTATTATTAATTATTATTATTATTATTATTATTATTATTATTATTATTATTATCTATATATTTTATATTATTTTATATATTAATATATATTTCTCCCCTCGCATTCCTAGGTCATTGGTATTCCGACGACAATGGCAACTACCCTCTCTGCGGAAACATTACAGGCGCCGGGTAAGTCAGCATGCAATCGTATAATACAATAATACGGTGTATAGCAGCGCTTGCGGCTAATTTTGCTCCGATGGTATTATGTTTGGGTGTATGACCCGTGTACTCTATCATTAGTCCTTGGATTAATGCAGAATGACGAGATAATCAATTACAGATGTATTCAGTCCATTCAACTTTTGCATCATGCTGTTGATGATATATGTTCACGCATTTTCTTGCCACGCCTAACATAGCACCACAAGATTAACCACATTAACACACAAGTTACCCAAAAATGGCTTCTGCAGTAGTCTTGAGAAATCTCCATTTGCAGTCTGACAGAAGAAAATTTTTGAAAATTTAACACTGGAATGACTATCTCGATAATCGAGCCAGTCATTTCAGTGATAAATTTTCAAAAATATTCTTTTGCTCAGCAAATGGGGACATTTTCTTTTTTTATTTAAATTTTCTTTAACAAATTTAAGAATTAAATGGTTAATCCATACTACAATGATATCCAAAGTTTAATTATTAATCAGTCTGCAGAAGAATAGCTGGTTCTACATTTTTTGGGAAAAAATGTTGCTGAAAGTTTACAGAAATATTGTTTCCAAAATAAACAGCAGAATTTATCATTTGAAACAGAACAATATTTAGCAGTCTAATAGTTTAGCCGTTTTGTGCCTTAATGCTTTAAATCCAATAGCTCAAATATAAAAACAGACATTTTAAATTTATTAAATCTTCTAGTAGGTACTGTAGTGGCAGTCCCCTTACCAGCACTGTTTGCTTGAAAACAGTTTGATTAAAAGTTGTCGCTGCCTTCAAATTGAAAGTAGCTTGATTAAGATTTGTTGCTACCATCAATTGATTTATTGCTTGATTGAAATCATTGCTGCCAGTTTTCAAATGCATTTCATAAAAAATATATCCTAATAAATCATACTTGAAAACCACATTTAATTAAACTGTTTTCAAACAAACAGTGCTGGTAAGGGGATGGGCGCTATAGTATTTCAAGACAAATTGGATTCTCGGAGCTGTGTGTTGCCTTCAAAATATTCTTAGATTTTGTTATCATCTGGAAAGCAAGAATTCTGGGTTTTCAGGAGTGACTGCGCTAAATTAGAACAAAAGCATTCTTGTTTCGAGGATGTATGACGTGGGATAATTACGTGGAAGCCTTCTGTTAATTCGCTAACGTTAGCTTACAGTAGTTTTCTTGAAAAAACAAACAAGGTCCATTGGTATGTAAATAAGCATGCATATCACGACTCTGTTTAATCACGAAGCATAGCTCAATCTACGGTTTATGTGGTAAATATCGCTGATTGTATTAAACACAGCTGGGGTTAATGTCTGTCTAAGAGTTCATGCTGATTATATACATGTGTGGCCTTCGGGTATACATACATGTATATCACATGAGTTTGGGGTGATTCACAGGTTGCGAATGATTCTTGGATAGGTGGTCTTTGTTGTGCTATAATCAGTTGCGTAAGTGGCAAATTTTTTGCAAAAAAGCAAGAGTGCTGGTATGGGCGCCAATACTTTTCCTATGTGACAGGTCTGGTGCGCGTGGGCAGCACTATCCCACTCGCTATCATGTACTAATATTGTCCATGAACTACGTAGTCTGAATAATACGGGTAAATATAAATTTACCAGCCACCCTCCCCCACCACTACCCCACCCATACATTCGTCAAGGTTATTTAACCCTTTACCGCTTACATTTTTTCAAGTAAATTTAAATTTTCTCATAGAAAATGTCCATTTGTAGGTCAAGAGAAAATTTGTTTTGAAAATTTATCACTGGAATGACTGGCCCGGTTAGCAAGCCAGTCATGCAGTGATAAACTTTCAAAACTAATCTTCTCTTTGTGTGCAAATGGTCATTTCTCAGGACCACTGCAGTAGCCATTTTTGGCTGGTTTGAGTGTTAATGAGTTAACACTATCATGTTCAAGCCAGCCAAGAAAATTCAAATATTTGCTTTTTGAATCTTTATTTGTAGGCCAAGACTATTTTTGAGAATTTATCACTTGAATGTCCGTAATTTGCCAAAAATAGTCTTCTCTTGTCGTGTAAATGGATATTCCTCAAGATCATTGCAGAGGTCAGTTTTAGTTGGTTTGAACGGTTAGGTAAAAAAAATGGCTGTAGTAGAAGGTAGGTCCAAACAAAGCCTACGTCTGTATTCACCTTCATTAGATGAATATTGAGCCGCCTCTTCGCGATTACAAGGTTAATCCAGGTATAATTAAATAGGTGCGGGTAGTTAGGCAAGTGTGTAAGTTAGGAACACTTCTTGAAACCGTCTCCTGAGATTTAAATAGACGGATCTGCTCTGTTACTCTAATATCTGATGTCATAATCAAATACATCACACATTAACCGATGGCACAATCAAAATGGCATAAGTCCACTCACGAAAATTCAAGTTTGTCACGAAATTGTACAAATTGTATATCTTTGCTGAATTTATAATTTAATGAACATTCTGTTGAATATTTTGAAATTAATTTGATGCGGAGCACTCGCTGCCACAGGCAGAAACAGATCCCAGTTAAATTAGTTTCAAAATATTCTCTAGCTTACCTGTATAATTGCCATGAAATTAGGATGCTCGGAATCCAGGGTTGAAAGTGTCTGGTGGAGCTGGAAATGGAGGGTGGTCATGGGGTGTTTTTTGTGGGGCCATGCGGGTGCCTAAAAATGGATCCTCCTTAGCTCTCTTACAGAATACACTCAACTTAATGAGCCCAAGTTAGACTTGCTGCTGTGAACTTTAGGCCTTTGACCCTTAGCGACCAGAAACAGTAAACTCCTTTTGATGTAGAGAATGTTATGTTGAATATTTTTAAACTAATTTGACTGGAAGCTGGTTTTAGTCTAATTTGTTTCAAAATATTCAACAGCTTTCCTGTATAGTTGTCTGCTGTAAATTTTCAAAATAATCTCTTGGCCTGCAAATGAACATTGTTCAATGCAAATAGAGAAGCTGGTTTGGGCTGTTTTGTCCATTAAAGGGCTTATAGTGAGTCAAAGTGCAGTGGTAAATTTTCAAAAATACTCTTCTCTTGACCTGCAAATGAACATTCAATAAGAAAATATTTAGATTTTCTTGAACAAATTTAGAGATTAAAGGGTTAATGCTCTTTGGTGGACTGACCCATGGCTAGTAAACTAATCAAGTTGAACAGTTCTAGTTTGAATGACTATGAAACTATAGTCAGGGTCGCCTCTGTCACATGCTTGACATGGTTCTCTAGCTTGACATGCTTTACATGGTTCCGTTGGTGGGCCATCATCAACGGAAAATTGGATGGTTAAAAGCCCCTCCACCGCATATTTCATGCCCTATGAAATCGGACTTGCCTATTTCGCATATGCTTTGAGCCATCCCTATCCATAGTTTTATCGCAAATCACAATTTTTGGCTAGAAAGCGTACTCTAATTGTAACATCACATTATGATAATCGTGAAAAAACTTGATTACATAGTTATACAAATGGTGGTCATCATGACATTGTGAAATTACACAGACCCTATGAGGTGTGAGTCTGTGAAACAGACTAACTTGAGGGCTTAGCTTTAAATTAGAGACATTGACACATGTCTAATTCGATTTCAGATAATTAGTCTGAAAACTTCGTCGAGAATTTGAATAATTAAGGATGTATTCATAAACAATTGCGCCATGAACAAATCTGATGCCAATTTCATGTTAACGGTCAAGCCGGCCAGAACCGGCCTCTGCAGTCATCTTGAGGAATGTCCATTTGCAGGCCAAGAGAAGACTATTTTTTTTAATTTACTGCAGGAATGCCTGGCGCGAGCCAGTCATTCCAGTAGTAAATTTCCAAAAACAGTCTTCTCTTGGCCTGCAAGTGGACATTCAATAAAATATTTAGATTTTCTTGACAAAATTTGACCACTAAAGAGTTAACCCTTGAACACTGGAGCCGGACAAAAATAGTGTCTTCAATGGTCTATTTGCAGACCAAAGAAAATTATATTTTTGAAAACTGACCACCGGAATGACTGGCTCGATTTGAGAAGCAATCCTTCCAGTGATAAATTTTCAATAAATGTTCTCTTGGTCTGCAAATGGACATTTTCTATGAGAAAATTAAATTTTAACATGTTAACGATAGTGTACACATATGTATCCATGGTTTT
Organism: Chaetoderma sp. LZ-2023a; assembly: GCA_034401795.1. Lineage (NCBI taxonomy): Eukaryota > Metazoa > Mollusca > Caudofoveata > Chaetodermatida > Chaetodermatidae > Chaetoderma > Chaetoderma sp. LZ-2023a. The sequence continues at coordinate 35,894,032 of CM067360.1, read as the reverse complement.
TCTTAGGAAGTTTATAGTGGCAACAGTTTTCAATTAAAACAGAAGATTTACGGTATTCTTGGAACAAGATGTGAAGGAATTTGTGAGTGATGCATTTGGGTTTTATGTGGCATTTGGACCGGCTCCACAACTGAACCTAGAGAGGACCCTTGTACGCCAGGGCCAGAACTGCGATGCACATGTACCGCATGTCGGTATAATTCAGTACAGATCATAATATGATAAAATGTTTCCAAAACCGAAATATATTAGTTAGTACAATTTGAACCCTTTAACAATCATATCAGCCAAAAACAGCTTCTGAAGTGGTCTTGAAAATGTCCATTTGCAGACCAAGAGGAGACTATTTTTGAAGATTTATCACTAGAATGACTGGCTCGATAACCGAGCCAGTCATTCCAGTGGTAAATTTTCAAAAATAGTCTTCTCTTGGTCTACAAATGGACATTTTCTGTGAAAAGATTCAAATTTTCTTGAAGAAATTTGAGTGTTAAACGGTTAAACATGATGTAAGAAATGTTTGTGTGAATATTTTGAACATAATTGGACTGCCTTATGCAGCAATGTCTTCCAATCCAGTCATGTTCAAAATATTCAACAGAACATCTAATTTTGTTTTGGAAACATGTTAAAGTTATTTCTGAGCCGTACTGTAATATTTATATCTTTTACGTAATTTAACCCGTTCAAAATATTTGCTTATTGATTGTCCATTTGCAGGCCAAGATAAGACTATTTTAGGAAATTTACCACTGGAATGACTGGCTCGTTTATCGAGCCAGTCATTCTAGTGGTTAATTAAAAAAAATAGTCTTCTCTTATTCTGCGAATTTACATTTTTCAAGATGTTAAACATTGCGTTATGGTTAGATACATTATGTACAATACGGTACACAGGATGGTTTATCCGGCTTTGTCATGAAAGGGTTAATGACCAAACACCAAGCTCGGAAGTGGTCTTGAGGAATGTCCATTTACAGTACAAGATGAGACTAGTTTTGAAAATTTTCCTCTAGATTGATTGTCGCGATAACCGAGCCAGTCAGTCCAGTAGTAGTCTCTTTTGGCCTTCAAATGGACAGTCCCTATGGAAAAATCGCAATTTTCTTGACCAATCATGACCATTTTCGGGGTCAAAGTAATTGCGGTTCGATGTTGTACAACAGTGTACAGTATAGGCTCGGAAATAACATAAAATACTTCCCCAGCAAAATAGAACGTTCTGTTGAATATTTTGTAACAGAACTGGATTGGAATACATTGTTGCCTAAGCCAGCAAATGTCTTCCAAACCAATTATGTACAAAATATTCAACAGAACATTTCATACATCGTGTTCAAAATTAGAATGTAGGTGGGGCTTAGAATACATCTTCCGTATCCTCTGCGTGTCGTAAGAGGCGACTAAAGGAGGTAAGGGTAAGGTAACCCTAACAGAAACCTTGAGTGCTGGAGACGGAGGTTCCAGGGCGCACGGCGCACTCTAATAAACCATGGATCCATGCACTTAATGCTTATGATCATGTCGATAGTCACTTACAGGACTGGCGGTATGATCAGCGAACGAAAAGAAGAAGTGTTCAAAATTATACTAACTAACATGTTTCTGTTTTATGTTTTCGAAACATTTTAACTTATTTATAATCTGTACTGTATCTGAAATAATTCATCTAATCAATCAGAATTACAAATTTTAAAGATTAAAGTTATTGTTATTTTATATATTTACCATTTCAGTGGCAGAGGGTATGTGTAGAATTAGCATTTGTTCCTTAAAATTCTAATATATGTCTATATTGCATTGTAGATTTATCCATTGATGGTCCTATAATCCAAGCGAGATAATTTGTGATTTATAAATGACCAGTTATAAGAAGGGGAAAATGTATTTTTGAGAACTTTTCACTAAAATAACTGGCTCTAACAAAAGAGCTGTGTAAAGAGCCACTCATATTAATGAAAAGTTTTAAAAAGTTCCATCTGTTTGCAAATATATATTTGTATTTTTTGTAACTAATAGTTATCTCCCTTAATGATTTACCCAGTAGTAGCGTTAATATTAGTCCCGTTTCACTCTGATTGACAGAGGGAAGGCTTCATTAGAGAAAATGTACCCTTAGAGTAGAATACGTTTGCAGATCAAAGAATTTGGGTTAACTAAACCAATAGTTCATGTGATGGCTGCGCAAAATCAAAAAGTTCAGGGCAAGAATAAGTTGGCCTATATAGCCATATATTACGCAAATGGCTGGCAGGTAGCCAAGCTACAGGCTACAATACAGCACAGAAATAATGTATCCATGTTTCCAAAAGAAAGTAACAGTTTCTGTTGAATATTTTGGTCTTAATTTGATTGAATTGCAATGACTTCCAGTCAGACTAAGTCCAAAATATGTAATAGAACATTCCTTACACCGTGTTCAAAATTGTACTAAGCATTTCCATTTTTCTGTTTTGTAAGCATGTTAGTTTATTTATGAGCTGTACTGTACTGTGGGAAAATATGTCAGTATTTAGCTATTCTAGGTTACGTCAATTTTCTAAAATTCACAGCCTGTTTTTGGAAAGTTAGTGTGATTAGCGAAGACTCATTGTTACCTAAGCCATATCTGGTGTACTTAAAGCTGATCTGATATGCTAAATGAAGCAGTATTTAGGGCCTATCAGTAAGACAGTGTTATCAATAAATTTCTATTTTCAATAACTATATTATGAGTCGCAGTATTGTTGCTTTAACCCTTTATTTAACCCTCAAATTTGTTCAAGAAAATTTCAATTTTCTCATAGAAAATGTCCATTTGCAGACCAAGAGAAGACAAATTCTGAAAATTTACCACTGGATTGACTGACTTGGTTATCGAACCAGTTATTCCAGTGGTAAATTTTCAAAAATAGTATTCTCTTGCTCTGCAAATGGACATTTCTCAGCACCACTGCAGAAGCTGTTTTTGAGTGATAAAGGGTTATACAAGACCCTGAGCGACTCATTTTATAGAGGCTGAGAACTGTTGCACGAGTATAATTTTATGAATCAATTCGCGGATTCATAAATAAAGTTACGATAACAGAAATTTATTGTAAAGCACTATGGTACTGGTAGTGGTTAATCATCGGTTATTTAAGCATGGCAGATCAGCTTTAACCCTTTAATGACTAAATTTGTAAAAAAAAACGTTAGAACGTCCATTTTCAGGCCAAGAGATTATTTTTGAAAATTGACCACTGGAATAACTGGCTCGGTTATCGAGCCAGTCACTCCAGTGGTAAATTTTCAAAGGCAGTCTTCTTTTGGCCTGCAAATGGAGATTCTCCAAGACCACTACAGAGGCCGGTTTTGGTTGTCTTCATCATGAAAGCGTTACAAAATATCAAAGATATTCTTCTCTGTCTATAAACGGATATTTTCATTGATTCAGTGAGTTATCTCCCTTGTCATTTTGAGTGAAGTACACGTATAAGTAGTCACTCATGCTGAACGTTGTTTTATTTTATAGTTAGTGTCCTAGTATGGCTTTGTTAATGTTAGAGTAAGTGTTGTGTGACTAACTGCATGTTCAGTAGAATTTGCCATTAATGTTTGTTTGAGTTCCCCGAGTTGACATAATGCTATTTTATTTACTTGTAAAAAAATTGATGCTTAATTAATGGATTTCTTGATTATTTTACGTATTCTTTTTAATGGACCTTAATTTTTAACAGGACCATGTCGAAGTCAGTCTGTATGTTTGCAGAAAAACATTTTAGTGGGATGCACATTAACCCTTTAATGGTCAAATTTAGAGGCTAAGAGAATAAAACTTTTGAAAATTTACCACTGGAATGACTGGCTCGATAATCGAGCCAGTCATTCTAGTGGTAAATTTTCAAAAATTGTATTCCCCGGACATGTAAATGGACATTCTACAAGACCATAACAGAGGCCGCTTTTCGCCAATATGATCATTAAAGAGTTAACCCATCTCACATATTCATAAACTCAAACATACATATATGAGGAAGCCTTTTAATACAGACCAGTCAAGACAATGAAGGAGTTTCACGGAACCACTTCCGTCTTCTGCCCAATAAAAAAGCCTACTGTATATAACAATAATTATTAGCTTTACCAAAGACTTACAATTCATTCACTGTTGTCGCATACTTTTCAACTTCGTGACAGACTAAATATGTCGTTTTGATTTCGTCATCAGCTAACAAGTGACGTGTTTGAATTATAACGTCAGATAAGTGAGTGACTAGATCGCATCCGTCCATTCCACTTATACACTATTAGTTCACGTCTCGCACTTCAAAGTCAGCTCCCAGTTAAATTAGTTTCAAAATATTCAACAACTTACCTGTATTAGATGCCTCGATATCCAGCATGGTTCAAACTATAAAAATTGATTCCAACACTAGTACAACGTGTGTGGAGCTTAGCTAGAAATCGACGGAACACTGTTAGCTAGAAATGGATCTGTCTATGTAAGAAGACTGTAGTCTTGATAGGAACGGAGGATTCCAGTTTATCCATCAATCATATGACATCATAATCAACTACATGACATGTAAGATGACACCATAATCAATGATGTCATGACTGACATAGTTAAGTTCGTCACAAATGCTTAATTGATGATGGACTAAGCGTTGTTGTATGAATTGTATGTCTTTACTATTTAATGAACATGTTATTGAATATTTTGAAACTAATTTAAGTGGGCACTGTTACTGCCATAGGCAGCAACAGCACGGGATCAAATTAGTTAAAAATATTCAACAGCTTACTTGTACAGTTTTCTGGAAACTGATAGTCAGGGAGTTCAGGTATCGATCCCAACACAGGTGAAGTGCGAGTGGAGCTTAGCCTAAGATTGGCTGGCAATATGTAAAACTGGATTCCACCATCCTCAAGATCAAAAATAACTATTCATAGAATGTTTCTTTTTGGGGCCCTATATACACTTGAAGAGCATCAAATCAACGCCTTCTCCGCAGTTTCAAACAATAGGATCAGCACAAGGTGATGGTCTATCACCAGTGCTCTTCACCTGCTACCTCGCCCACAGCGCTATCATTTGAGCTAGACCACTCCACAAGACCAAACCCTCCAATCTCAATGTTAGTTATGCCACTAGAGATTTTCTTGATGAGGGAAACGGTCCTCCTGATGCACTACTTCCAATATTTGCAGAGCAGCTCAAGGCTGCAAACCCCTTCGTGAATCATTCAGAGAATGAAGCCAAAACAGAGTTCACTCACATATGCCTATTCGACACCATAGAAATGAATGATGATGATGGTAGCCCCATCAGGGCACTGAGAAGTGGAGGAAGAGCAGAATCTTTGGTGCCCTCCTCTGTCTGCTCTACTGACATTGGAACTCTATGTAACAGGAAATATCGCCATCCAGTCCTTTTAGAAGTTATGGATTCGTGGCTCAAAACCCCTATGAAAGTCAAGATGCAACTATATGATGCTACATGTGTTTCCATAATGCTGTACAATTGCAACAGCTGTGCGGCTCCAAAAGTCATCTTGAGCAAACTTGATGCATGTCACAGCAAGCATCTGCAAACCATTACAAATCATCATTGACCACACCATGTAGTATCAAATGCGGCATTCTACAAACTGTGTAAAGAGCCACTATCTGTGAGAGGAGCGGTACAATGATGGTCTATGTAGGGACATGTTCTTTGAATGCCAGAAAATATGCCTGCTCAGAAAGCACTCATTTGCAGTCGTAGATACCAACAGGTATGAGGCACGCAAAGGATGCCACAACATCAAGGTGTAAATTAAGTATTTTGCGATCAGACACCAAATAACGTAATCTAGGATCACTAAAGATGAGAAAGAACCTAAAAGAGTTCAGGACGCTCGCAGCGGACAAGACACAGTGGAGCTTCTTTAGATGCAGAACACAGTTAATCATCATCATCATCATCATCATCATCATCATCATCAGCATCATCATCATCATCATTGTCATCGTCATCGTCATCGTCATCGTCATCATCATCATACACTTGATGTTAATGTTATGGGTAGTGTTCACTCATTTAGTTCCACAGCCACTCCCGTTTAATTAACACACAAACAGCATAGTAAATATGATCACAGCCGAACTTGTAGAACTTGAGTGTATATGTTGTGTTGTTTGTGGTAACTTATCCCCACCCCTCTAGTAATAGATTGTGGAAGGTCAGAGTTAAATAGTTCAATTATGATGTGCACTATGCATCTGTACTGGTCTAAGTTGTATGAACCATGAGAAAGTCATAGTCTAGCTAATGACAGGTTATCTCTTATCATTTAATGCTCTAGCTAGGTCGAGAAAATTTAAAACTTTGTTTAAATTTTCCAATATTTTCGCTTAGCGAATGTCCATTTCCAGGCAAAATGATTATCGAGTCATGCATTCCATTGTTAAATTTTCAAAAATAGTCTTCCATTGGCCTTCAAATGGACATACCTCAAAACCAATGCAGACACCTTTGGTCAGCTTGACCAGTAAGCTGTTAATGGACCTTTCAAAGTTTATCCATCGAACATCATAATTAACTAAGTGACGGGTAGGATGATGTCATAATCATGACATCATAAATGATTCGATATAGTCCGTCTTTAATGCTTAATAGTCTGACACGTATGAAATGTATGTCTTTAACATTTAATGAACATTCTGTTTAATATTTTGAAACAAATTTGACTGGGTGGCTGTTGCTGCCATAGGCAGCAACAGCACCCAGTCAAATTAGTTTCAAAATATTCAACAGCTTACGGGTATAGTTTCCTGGAAACTGATAGTCAGGGAATTCAGAGATTGATCGATCCCAACACGAACGTGGTGTGGGTGGAGCTTAGATTGGGATGGGCAGGCATAGCTAAAGCTGGAAAGGTCCATTGCATATACAACTCATTTGCTACAAAAAGTAAAGAGTGTAAGAATTGTATGTCTTTGCGAAATTTACAGTTTAATAAGCATTCTGTTGAATATTTTGAAACAAATTTATCAGGGGGCTATTGATGTGTTGCTCAGCCTGTGCTAGTCAACCTATTTTCAAAATATTCTACAGATTACCTGTATAGTTACCTTCATATTCAGATTCTGTGAAGTCAGGTTTCAAAGTTTCAGATAGATTTTAACACATGTTAAAAGGTTTGTGGGTGGGTGAGTGTGAAGTTTAGCTAGAAATGGACTGGGGATAGCTAGACATAGATGCCTTATAGTATCTTCTCCAGACAAATATGTCTATGTTAGTGCGTATAACATGGCCACGATCACTGGTGATGGAAGCCTGACACTTGGTTGGATGATAAAAGCTTGGTGCCTGGCACATGTTTTGTTCTGGATATTTATAGGTATTTAATGTATCCGACTTGAGTTTATATAGCCCAAGCACCCTCCGTCCCTTCTCCATTGTCATAAAGATGATGAAATTAGTCTCTGGAGAGATTCTAGCTGCTTTATGAAATAACCAGTCATTTAAGTGAAATGTTTTCAAAAGTACATTTTTCTGTATGATAGCAGTAGGCTTTTTTATAAAACTTCATCTCACATTGTGTTTGTTTTACTCATGAATGCTTTGCTATTCTGCCATAGATCATGCCCGGTAAACTACACATGCCTGGATAACGTTGGCGAAAATCCAAATTTTGGATTTACAAATTTTGACAACTTTGGATGGGCAATGCTGACCTGCTTTCAACTGATCACGCTAGATTTCTGGGAGGACACCTATAATAAGGTAAGATAATCTCTGTGCAATGAGTTATTAGTCGGTTAATCCTCAGATTTGCTCCAGAAAATATCAACTTTCTTATAGAAAATGTCCATTTGCAGACCATGAGGTTATTTTTTTTAATTTATCACTGGGATGACGGGCTCCGTTATTGAGCCAGCCATCCCAGTGATAATTTTCAAAAATAGTCTTCTTGGTCTGAAAATAGACATTTTTCAAGACCACTGTAGGAACCGTTTTTGGCCGACTCGATGTGTTAAAGGGTTAAGTATTAACTGCCTAACTGTTTAAGCCAGACAACAATGTTTGCAGGCCAAGAGAAAACTATTTCTTTTAAATTTACCAATGGAATTGCTGGCTTGATAGCTAACGGTTGTAAAGTGGATGAATTGTGGATGGTTGATTAGGTTAGTGGTTGGATGGGTGAGTGGATGGCTCGATAACTGATGGATAATGAAGTGTGAGTGGTTCAGTAGGTGTGTGTGTGTGTGTGTGTGTGTGTGTACGTGCGTGTGCATGTGATTTGATGGATGGGTGGTTTACTAGGGTGTGGATGAAATAGTCTGTGAATTGTAGATGATTTAGTCAGTGAATGGCAGGGTTGGAAACAATTTCCCAGTACTGAAAATACTGGGTGGGATATATGGGTAAATTCCTCCCCAGAAAATACTTCAAAAACGGGAAAGACTGGAAAATACTCCAATCAGTTGGTATTACACATCAGAAATGGGAAGCTTTAAACTAAATATCCTAGATACATGCCTGCACAAATTAGGCGAGCAATCGTTTCATTTGTGCATCAGTTGTGCAGCTGACATGTAGCGTAACCGATTTTCCATTCACCCTGGAAATAGAGGACAATTCTAAAGTTTCAACCTAATATAATTCCTTGTTATTCCCCCCCACCCCGCCCCCCCATATAAATATATGGGGGTATATATGGTTTGCTTTGTCAATCCATCCGTTCATTCAGGCTTTCATTTCCGTATGATAATTTGGGTTCTATTGAAGGGATCGTTACCAATCTGGCGTGGGAGCTTTGCCTTGGTTGTCCGAAGAACCGTATCGATTTTGGTGTCCACGGTCAAGGTCACGGTGACTTAATCAATTATGTAATATTGCGTTTCCGGATGATAACTCAAGTTCTATTGAAGGGATCATAACCAATGTGGTGCGGGAGCTTGTTCGTGGTGGTCCGAAGGACCCTATCGATTCTTGCGCTCAACAGTCAAGGTCATGGTGACCTAATTAATCACGTAATAATGCATTTTCGGATGGTAACTCGAGTTCTATTGAAATGATCATTACCAATCTGGCGTGGGAGCTTGTCCTTGGTTGTCCGAAGAACCCTATGGATTTTTGCATCAAACGGTCAAGGTCACAGTGACCTAATTAATTATGTAATATTGCGTTTCCGGATGATAACTCTGGTTCTACTGAGGTGATCATTACCAATCTAACGTGGGAGCTTGTCCTTGGTGGTCCGAAGAACCCTATTGATTTTGGAGTCAAGCGGTCAAAGGTCATGGCCATGGTGACCTAATTAATGACAATATTGCGTTTCCAGGTGATAGCTCAAGTTCTATTTAAGGGATCATTTACCAATCTGGCATGGGAGCTTTTCCTTGGTGGTTCGAAGAACCCTTTCGATTTTGGGGTCAAAAGTCAAGGTCATGGTGACCTAATTAATGACGTAATATTGCATTCCCTGATTATAGCTCGAGTTCTATTGAAGGGATCTTTAACAATCTGGCGTGGGAGCTTTTTCCATTGTGGTCCAAAGAACCCTATCGATTTTGAAGTCAACAGTCAAGGTCACTGTGACCTAATTGATGATGTAATATTGCGTTTCTGGATGATAACTCGAGTTTGATTGAAGGGATCATTGCTAAGCTTGGGTGGGAGGGTGTACTTGGTGTACTTGGTGGAATGGGGGAGCATACTTTAGCAATCTCTGATTGTCGTTCTTGTATTATAATAGCAATTCCTCTCAACATGCAATGCGTTCTCAAACGACACCCGTCATGTCTGTCCAGATCTACAGGACCATGCTTAGTCACTATTACACCTTAATAATACATAGTAATTTATGAGTTCGGAGTCAATCCACACAGGCCGTGTGTCTGTCGAGTACTCCGCCTATTAGTTCGTGAATGGCCGATGATTGAACAGCTAATAATGATGAGGATGATGATGATGATGATGTCACAATGAAGAAGTACAATTGATTGATTGATTGTATTTTTCAGGTGATTCGTGCTAATGGTCCGTGGAACATTTGCTTCTTCATGATTGTCGTGTTGTTTGGCTCCTTCTATCTCATAAATCTAATGCTGGCTGTTGTTGCCATGTCTTACGAGGAGGAGGCAGAGAATGCTGGGAAGGTAAAGGATTAAGTAGATTTTTGTAAACTTTCAGTAAAACTCAGAAATAAGTTAAGATGTTTCCATACCAAAGCCAGAAACATGTTAGTTAGTGAGAAATGATTTGTTGAATATTTTGAGCATAATTGGATTGGATGACATTGCTGCCTTAGGCAGCAATGTCTTCCGATCCTATTATTCTCAAAATTTCAAGTGTTTTATTTTGATTTGGAAACATGTTGAGTTATGTCTGAGCTGTACTATATTAGTCAGATGTTTGTAATATTGTATGTGCATGCTTCATTACTGTTCTTTGTTTCATAATATGCTTGTGGGAATTCTTTAATCATCAATGTTTTCAAAAACAAACAAACAAAGTTTTTACTTAACGAATGTCTGTTTGCAAGCGAATAGAAGACTACTATTGAAAATTTACCATTTGAATTGCTGACCCAATCATCGAGCCAGGCATTCCAATAATACATTTTTTAAAGTAGCCTTCTTTTGGCCTGCAAATAGACATTTGTCAAGACTATGGCATAAGATGTTTTTGTCCGTTTTACCCATGAACTTGTGCCCACTGTCGATTAGTGTATCACTAGCATGAATAGTACAAATGTTTTGCTTTGGGGTGACTATGTTGAGGTGGTCTTATGTGGGTGGTTGGGTGTGTTGTGTGTGGGTGGGTGAAGGGGGGTGGGTGGTTGTGTTTGTAGAAGTAGTGTTTTTTTATTTGTTGTATGTTACTTCTATGCTTAACTTCCTGTGTATATATTTTAAGCCAGAAATTTGTTCATGACAATTTTAAAGTTTCTCAATAGACCATGTCCAAATAATCAACGTGTTTCGTAATTTGAATTTAATTTTGAACTAGGAATTCAGAGTAAGGGGAGAAAGATGACACCTTCACGCCGGTCTCCGCCATAAATACCAACTTTGTTGGGAAACTAGGTCATCAAGGATTGTGGGCCGACATCCGCATACAGAGGCAACTCTGATTATGTCTACCCTTCTTCAAACAAGAAACTTGACATCCTCGAACGACGCAATCTTCCCAGGAGCTTACCATAGCTACGTGGAATGTACGTGGTCTGAGTGCAACATCAAAGAGGCAAACCTTAGGTGCAGACTGTGAACACTATAACATCGATATTGCATGCATTCAAGAGACTAAAGTAGCTAAACACTCAGAGCAGCAACTACAGACAGGCCATAAGCTAGTGCTCATGGAGCAAAAACAGGCCACATACCGGGGCTTAAACTTCGTAATCGGACCAAGGGTCTTGAATCATGTTATTAGTTTTAGATATGTCAGTGATCGCGTTGCATTCATCGACCTGGCTATACCTACACGAAAACACACCCCCCCCCCCCCCCCACTAAGTGTCAAATTGTCAATGCATACGGCCCAACAACCGAAAACGCCAAAGAGAATCCATCAATATAAGATTCCTTCTATGCAGAACTGAGCTCCACCATTACAATCCCAGCTAGATGGCAACTGTTCGTGTGTGGAGATTTCAACTCCAAGCTGGGGAAACTTGGAATTGCGGACAAAAGTTCAGGATTTGGCTTATGTATGGGATCCTATGGAGAGGGCACACGCAGCAGCAATGGAGATGCACTGGTGGCATTCCTTAGTTCCAATGGTGTATTTGTCACAAATACGGCTTTCAAGCACCCATGCCGTCACCGGACAACATGGACTGGACGCATTACTGATCGCAAAGCCCCAAAAGGTTCTAAGGCTACAACAGCTGTAATAGACTTCATACTATGCAAGACAGAAGCAAAACCCTTACTCCGGAACGCTCGTTTGAATGGAGACACAGACCTCAATTCTGACCATAAGCCTTCGACACAATTAAATGCTCAAAGATCCTAGATGTGCTATGCCAGGTCAGTTCCAATGAAAATGAGCTCCAACTAGTGAGACTACTGCATGCAGACAGCAAGCTGTGAGTACGATTCAAGTCAGTGAAGTCTGTAGAGTTTGAGACATCAATCGGCTCCCCACAGGGAGATGGTCTATCTCCAGTGCTTTTCACCTGCTACCATGCTGCCGCATTGAAATCTGTGCGGGAAAGTTCCACAAGATCAAACCCCCCAGTGTCAATACTGGGCATGCCGCTAGAGATGGAATATGCCGACGATGTGGACTTAATGGACGAGGAAAAGAAACCTCTTGACGAACTTCTCCCAATAGCTGCAAGCAAACTAAAAATTGAGAATCTCTATGAATGAATCCAAAACACAGTTCACCCACATATACCTATCGACAAAGTATGAAACTATAGAAAATGGCGACTCACTTCGTGGTGGCGAACCATGGAGGAAAAGTACAATCCTGGGCTCGCTGCTTTGCAGTACTGCTGACATTTCTGCATGCTGTGTCATGGGGAACATAGCTTTCCAGTCCTTCTGGAAGCTATAGATTCATAGATCAAAGATGCCCTTGATAAAGAGGCTATGTTTATGCCTTGCAACCTGCATATCCTTGATGCTGTATAACTGTAACAGCTGGGCAGCTCAAAAGGCAGCTCTAGACAAACTCGATGCCTGCCACCGTAAACACCTATGCACCATCACTGGACACCGATGGCCAGACAGCATAAATTCCAACGATGCACTATACAAGATGTGTAATATGTCGCCGCTGTCTGTAAAAGTCACCCAGCAAAGATGGTCCATGTTTGGCCATGTACTAAGGATGCCAGAAGAGACACCAGCACAGAGAGCCTTGGAATTCACCCTACTTGGAGCCAGCAAATACAAAGCCAGGAGTGGACGTCATTGCATAAATCTGCTAAGCATGCTACGAGGTGGCCTCATGAAAGCAGGACTCAGTACACTCAAGTCAAGAATGGACCTGAGGAAGCTAAAGATTTCAGCTGAGGACAAGACACAGTGGGCAACGGCGAAGAAGGACTGATTGCAGCTGTAGGATGTTTCTACTACTACAGCCGCAGAATACAGTAATCATACAATTCAGAGTGAAAAAAAGAAAATGAGTTGCCATCGTCATGTTGTATATATGTTATCACATTGTGCATGCTATAAATCTGTTTGTATCATCGTGGACAGTGGCGTGATTATGCATTGTCCTCACTGTTAGCTGTCAAAGCGGCGTGGCGATGGATACATCTCGCTCGTTCCAGGAGAATAAGAGACCAGCCAGGATGTTCACAAGTATTACCGCATCCAAAAATTGTATTTGAACCCTTTAGATATCCAGGTATGGCCAAGAAAATTTTAATCCTGCTTAGTCAATGTCTGCGTGTCAGTTAAGAGAAGACTTTTTTTGAAAATTTACCACTGGAATAGCAGGCTCGGTTAGCAAGCCAGCCATTCCATTGGTAAATTTTGAAAATTAGTCTTCTGTTGTCATGCAGGAGCACTACAGAGGGTGAACTTGGCCGACTTGAGCATTAATGGGTTAAATTCTGGTTGTAGATCTTTAGAAACTGTAGCTAGCAAAGAGTCACGGTATAATAATATAGATATTACAGAGATACAGTAAAAGTATAAATCAGAAATAACTTAAAATCTCTCCAAAGCAAAATAAAATGTAGGGTTGAATTTTTTTAACATACTTGAGGAATCCAGTTTATCAATCAATCATATCCCATCATAATCAACTATGTGATGTATAAGATGATGTCATAATCAACTATGTGATGTGTAGGATGATGTCATAATCATGAATAACTCGATTTAGTCCCTCTTAAAAGTTTAATAGTTTGTCAGGTTGTACGAATTGTATGGCTTTACTATATAATAAACATTCTGTTGAATATTTTGAAACTAATTTGACTGGGCGCTGTCTGTGCCATAGGCAGCAACAACACCCAGTCAAATTAGTTTCAAAATATTCAACAGCTTTACCTGTATTTTTTTCTGGAAATTGATTGTCAGCAAGTTCAGGAATCCATCAGTCCCCTCACATGCGAAGTGTGGGTGGAGATTAGGTAAAGATGAGCGGGTCATAGCTAAAACTGGATTCCTCCATTGCAGCAATGTCTTCCAATCCAATTATGTTCAAAATATTCAGCAGAACATTTGGATCATGTTCAAAATTGTGCTAGCTAAACTTGACTCGTGTTTTTGGGGTGGGTTTTTTGGAAACAGGTTACGTTATTTCTGAGCCATACTGTATGCACGGTTCTGGTAAAATTGAAAATCGTAAAGGTGAATTTCATAAACCTTTTTCCACCTGAGAATTGCCAATTAAATTTCAGTTGTCATAGAAAGATGCTCAACTGATAACTCTTCTCAACTCTGTAAAGCTTTATGAAAACTATCCTGATGTATTTAAATGTTTCACATAAATTACAATTTGGATGCTCATCGTTAGTCTACTGTCTGGTTTAAATGTAATTGCCATAGTTTTTAACTCCCATGGACTGAAAGGTCAAGTGGAGCTTATGCCATGGTGACTATCCGTCGTCGCTCGGTCAACTTTTGCTTTAAAAGACTTCCTCATTATCCGCAGCTGATTTCAACCAAACTTGGCTGGAATGACTCTAACGTGGCAGACTTGCAAACTTGTATACAGAAAGTTATTGTTTGATTCTGCCGGTAGCCATCTTGGATGTTCCAGAATGTTCCGGAAATCCCTTAAAACACTACTCAGTAAGAAATGTCTGATTTCATATAAACTTGGATAGAACGAGCCTCAAAATAGAATAAGCTTCAAAATTTTTAAGGAGAAATTTGATTGGTCAATTTTTCCTCTGCCCATCTTGGATTTTATAAAATTTTCTGGAAACTTTAAGACGTTACTTTTCATTAACCACTGGGCCGATTTTAATGAAAATTCTCTGAATGATTCTATAACTACACTTCCAATCTTGTATACAGAAATTTGATTGGTTAATTTTTCTCATTGTCATTTGGGATCCTCCAACAATTCCCAGTTAAAGGACTGCTCATTAACTGATTATCAGATTTCAACCAAACGTTAGAGAAAGGAGCCTATGGTCATAGGTTTTTTAACTTCTGTACTGAAGTCTGATTGGTTAATGTTTTCGGTGGCTATCTTCAACTTCAAGCATCAACGTTTGCTTTAAAAGACTACTATGTTTGATGTATACTTCCAAACATGTATACACAAATTTGATTGGTTAATTTTTCTTGCTGCCTGATCCTGGATTTTCAAAAGATTTTCTGAAAATCTTTTTAAATACGATTGTCAGATTTCCACGAAACCTGGATTGAAGGGTCCTATGGTCGTAGGCATCGAACGAGAAATGTAATATTGATAAATCTTTCGGGTGGCCATCATAGATTTTCCGAAACTCTCCAAGAAATCGGTAAAAAGACCACTTCTCATTATTCTCTGGGGCAATTTCAACCGAACTTCGCTCGTATGACCTTATAAATGTAGACGTCCATACAGAAATTTGTTTGTTCAATTTTTGCAGCAACCACTCACTTTGTATTTTCAATAAAATCTCCCAAAAATTAATTAAGCGTCTTCTGCTCTTTAACCACTGTCCTGATTTCATTCAAACAAACTATATCAATGTCATTAATCCAAATGATCGGTTCTAGTGGAAATCACCATGACCTGGTAACATTATTTATATTATTGAATATTTTAACATCATACGAATGCTTTAGGATATCTGTATCTATAACTATGAGCTTTTAAAAACTATCTTAAAGGAAAACTCAACTTACCTTACACTAACCATTCAGGTGATAGGATTTTCTACCCATAATCCATCCCTGACATTGAGCTTTCTATTGTGCCAACAACGAAAGCTATTCAGGCTTTAGTAGCTAAATGTTGATAAATTTCTACAGGCTATGATGGCTGTCATAATTTACTTATCAACAAATCAGAAAAAACTAGCGTGTCTGCCTCTGTATATGTGCTCAGTCATAGAGGTGCCAACTATAGTTTGGCAATGTGGTATAAAATCAATCGTACAGGTACACTGTTGATTATTTTGAAACTAATTTCACTGGAAATTGTTGCTGCCATAGGCTGCAACAACTTCCAGTCAAATTAGTTTCAAAATATTCAACAAAATTATTATTACATAATAAAGAATGTAATGCATTGGCACTTCCATGACATCATACTCTATCGCTTGATGAGACAAAATGGAGGCCATTATTGCTTAACATATACGTGATATTGCAAATCAGATAATTGTAATAAAGATACGGGAATGTGACAGGATATGAATGCTATGAAATCTATAAACCATAATCTATCATTACAGTACAACATTTGAGATGCGATCAGCATACCTTTAATCATAAATTTTCTGATTTAATCTGCAAGTTTTAATTTAACCTGGTGATTGTAGATTCAAACTTTGCCATTTAACACTCAAATTTGTTCAAGAAAATTTCAAATTTTTCATAAAAAATGTCCAGTGGCAGACCAAGAGATTATTTTTCGAAAATATACCACTCGAATAACTGGCTCGATTATCGAGCCAGTCATTCCAGTGGTAGATTTTCAAAAATAGTCTTAGTCTTCAAATGAACATATCTCAAGAGAATTACAAAACCTGTTATTGTCCATCTTGAGTGTTAAAAATTTAACTCGGGAATCGCTATACATGTACATGCGTATACATGCTGTGACGAGATTGAAGTATATACCGCATTGGCTAGCCTTAAAAACACTGCAGATTATTTTAAGAACAATTAGACTGATAGACATCAATTGCTGCCTGGTTTGTTCTCAAGATATTCAGCCAGTTTTATGCACATGACATTTTGGTGATGATGGACAAAATGGGGCCTTTACGATATCGCGTGCATGTTTTCCGCACGCCTTAAAGTCGAAATAAGTGGAAATGCTGAGTACATTTCCACGTATGTGATAACATAATTTTTTTCTCACATACATGCAAATGCACTCATAGATTTCCTCTTATTTTTTGAATTTCAAAAATCGGTCCTCGCTTACATGGAAAGCAAGCTAAACAGGCCTGTTTCTGCTCTAATCTCGCATTCATGGATATTTATATATTATATATATATATATATATATATATATATATATATATATATATATATATATATATATATATATATATATATATATACCGGTACATATATATATATATATATATATATATATATATATATATATATATATGTATATATATATATATATATATATACCGGTACATATATATATATATATATATATATATGTATATATATATATATATATATACACACACACACGTTCACGAAAACGTGAGCAAGAAAACGCTGAGTAGTCACTTACGTGGAAAGCTGGCCTTGGTTGTCTTGAAAATATACATCTGCATTCCAAATGGGATTTTATTTGAAGTTTACCACAAGAATTACTGGCTCAATTATCAGGCTAGCTATTCTGGTGTTAATTTTCAAAAATAGTCCTCTCTTAGCCTGCACATTGACATTTCACAAGACCACTGCAAAAGCCTTGTTGACCAGCTTGACCATTATTAGCTTACGGTCATGGTTAGAAAATATGTGTAGTTAGATTAGCGCATTCACCAAATCCTAACCCATTAACCCACAAACTTGTTCAAGAAAATTTCAAGTTTCTCCGAAAAATTGTCCTGTTGCAGAACAAGAGATTATTTTTGAAAGTTTACAACTGGATTGACTGGCTCTGTTACTGAGCTAGTCATTCCAGTGGTGAATTTTCAAAAATAAGTCTTCTGTTGTTCTTGGTTATTGCACAAGGCCATGGCAGAAGCCACTTTTGTCTAGCTTGCATGTTAAGTGGTTAAAACCTGAAAAAACTACAATCAATAATGTAATTTAAACATTTTCTACAATTAGACTCTGAGATCACACTGCGCAGAATACCTAAAAAATGCTCCACGCAACAAGGTCTTTGCTAGTGGAACATTTCAAAATAATAATTTTGTCTTGATAGATGGATTGGGTATTTTTTAGTTAGTGGGACGAATTTAGAGTTTGATATGTTTTTATGTTATTGCTGTAGTGAATAATTAGATTACGTGAGTACGTAACTAGTTTCAAGTTGATGGACCAAATATTTTAGGAGGAAATACAGTAAGAAAAACATGCACAAAATACTAACTATAATAATAATAATAATAATAATAATAATAATAATAATAATAATAAAAATCAAATTTTAGAAAACTAATCTGCATGTTTACGCAGACTAATGGACGATTCCAGTTTATCCCTCCTTGATATGATGTCATATAATCAACTACGTGACATGTAGGATGACATCATTAATCAATAACTGCGTGAATGATGTTGATAAGATCGTCATGAACGTTTATTTGATGATGGACTTTGAAGCGTTGTTGTACGAATTGTATGTCTTCTTTATTTAATAAACATGGCGATAAATATTTTGAAACTAATTTGACTGGACACTGTTGCTGCCATAGGCAGCAACAGTGCCTGGTCAAAGTAGTTTCAAAAAATTCAACAGCTTGTATCGTCAGGCAGTTCCGGTATCGATCGATTCCAACACGGTGAAGTGTTGGTGGAGCTTAGCTAGAGATCAGCGTGGCATAGCTAAAACTGGATTCCTCCACAATTTTGCCCAGAAACATAAATACAAATAGGTCATGTTAACCCTTAGGCCCTGAAATTCAGTGTTTCCATTTCAACAGAACTATCCCCGAAAGCTATTGAGTATTTTAAAACTAATATGACTGGAATATCTTGCTGCCATAGACAACAACAACAACAACAACAACAACAACAACAACGACTCCAGGTCAAATTATTTTCAAAATTTCCAACAAAATAACCTTACATCATAACTAATTTATCATTTTTGATCTTTACCTTTTTAACACTCATATCAGCCAAAAACATTCTACAGTGGTCTTGAGAAATACACATTTGCAGTCCAAGAGAAGATAACCGAGCCAGTCATTCCAGTGGTAAAATTTCAAAAATAGTCTTCTCTTGGTCTGCAAGTTTTTTTATGAGAAATTTGAAATTTTCTTGAATAAATTCGAGAATTAAAAGGTTAAGAGTTAAATGGTTAAATGAACAGAGTCTTAAAACTGGGAGAACATAATAAAATCATTAGCACCATGGGCTTGTAGAATCTGTTTAAACATTTATAATAATGCAATTCAGAGGTGACGAATGCAGTGAATTCGTTTTTGCTCAACTCTACGTGGCACCGGTATATTGTCGTGTGTCATGTTGTAAAGCAAGCATCAAAATCTTGTAGCACCTACCCAACGAGAAACAACGTTATCACTTATTCATCTTTTATCAGTCCATTGTGTAATGGTGATAGAATATAAACTGACTTAATCGCATCATAAATTAACAGCATAACCTGAAGAAAGCTGACTATAATTGACAATGGGCAAAAACTTTGGACCTGCTGATGAAAACAATTTGGTTTCAAAATCTTCAGTGTATAGCAGAGTTAAACCCATAAAATAAAAAATGTAGTCTGTAGTACTACTGATAGTGTACCCAGAAGACAACAGATCACTGCTCAGATGTGGTATTGGAAATGATTCTGCCGTGTTTATGTTTCTTAACATTGGGGGGGGGGGGGGGGGTTAGGTGTGTGTGTGGGAAGTTCTTTAGTACCTCAATTAGTACCTCCCTTCCTGGTATTATGTTGCCTGATCAAGGTACAGCAAAGCCACCTTCTATAATGTACATGGAACATTAAAACTGATTACAGCTGTCATAAATGGATGGACAAGTAGTTATCCATTTCACCAATCAGTCATCAAGTTTTTGTCAAGAAAATTAAAATTTTCTCGTAGAGGCGTAACTTTGAAAATTCATCACTGAAATGACTGGTTCGATTATCAATCTGCTGGTAATTATTTCAGTGGTAAAATTTTAAATGTTTGGCATTCCTCAAAACCACTGTACAGGCCAGGTAGGCCCACTTTACAATGGACCTTTCCAGTTTTAGCTATGCCCCGCCCATCACTAGCTAAGCTCCACACACACACACACTTCGCCGTGTTGGGATTGATCGATTCCCGAATGCCCTGACTATCAATTTCCTGAAAACTGTAGTTAAGCTGTTGAATATTTCAGCACCCAGTCAAATTAGTTTCAAAATATTAAACAGATTCCTTATTAAATAGTAAAGACATAAAATTTGTACAAGAACACAGTCCGTCTTCAATTATACATTTGTGATGTACTTGTCTATGTCATAATAACGTCATCAATTATGATGTCATTCTACTCGTCACGTAGTTAATTATGATGTCATATGTTTGATGGATGCAGTGGAAAGATCCATTAAAGGATTGAATAAGTCAGTTGAAATAAGAAACACCTTATGGGTATTGGGTTTATGTGAGGCACACGATACGTTAAATGCAGAAATTGGATTGGTCAATTTGGTCAGTTGACATTTTGTATTCTTTGAAAATTTGTAAGAACATTTTTACTATCTACTATTTTGTGTTTGATGTACATTTAATGTAGATTTACCATTGTCTATTTAATAGCTATACATTTGAATAATCCAGACTTTGTTCAAGTTCTGACTAAATTTATTTCCATAAATAACAATTTATGCTGAACAAACAAAGGCAAGACATAAGTTGCATATATGAATTTATATATGAAAAATAAAAAACTATTACATATTACAAATTTTTTTGGAAATAAGAGGCAAATTTTGCTGGCAAGTATCCTCTCTTATAATTCTCAATGTCATGATAATCACTACTTCTGCAGCATTATTGTATGACGTTGAGAATTATAAGCCAGAAAACAACCTGACCACGTGAGCAGCAGTATATTGATATATAGCATGGTCATAAGTGTGGATCCATGCTCTACCAATTGAAAAACTACCGGAGCCGGATAATGAAACAGACTATCAACTCGGTGTAACTAACTGACTGGATAACCGCAGGAGCTGGAGGATGTTATCTGGAAAGAGTAGCATCCCCTCGGTGTGGTTCTACATATGTTAGTCGCAGGAACCGGAAGAAGGTCGTATCACTAACTCGGTGTAATCAGCAGTTCTATGGTTGCATGAGCTTTGAATGAGTTTATCAACTCAAGGTAGTGATATGGCTACTGCTATGGTGAAGGGAACTAGGTGAGGCTTTGACACATGGAAGAATTGGGGTATAATAAGCTTGAATGGCAATATATGAAAGCTTATAAGGCCAATAGTGTGGTTGGGGAGGGTGGCGGTTGAGCAGAGTTCTAGAACACGTAATGGCAACTGAGCACTAGGCAAAAAAGGAATGGGTTAGGTATACGAGTAATATGCTCGTGAAAACACCTGTTCCTCTCGTATGATCAACTTAAGACAAAATAGTACCTGTCACCTGTTTGTCAGCATAAATGTTCCGTTTGACTGATACAGCCCGGTTTAACCCCTTGCTCTATTTTATTGCCATAAATGTCTGATTGTTCTAAAAATGTTTGACAGAAAATTGTTGCCTTTTAGAAGTAAATTTTGTCAGGTGACTTGCTTTTTCATATTATTAAAGCCATTTTCTGACATAGTTTTCACGTTTTGAAGTCAGTAGAAATCTTTTAGTCCCGCTTTAATTGTCACGGTTTGTCACAAAATTTCAAAAAAAATTTCTTAATGAATATCCAGGCCGAAATAAGACTATTTTTAAAATAAATAAGCCAGTTATTTTAGTGGTAGGTTTCCAAAAATGTACTGTTCTTGGCCTATAAATGGACATTCTTCAATGCCACTGCAGAGATGGTTTTTGATTGGCTTAACTTTTAACGGATTATGTAAAGTTTTCTAATTTAAATTTTCACTGATTACGTTACAGTTCATGAATAAGTCGACACATTTCCAAGATAAAAAAAGAAACAATTTTGAACACGATGTAAGAAATGTGCTGTTGAATATTTTGAACATAAATGGATTGGAAGATATTGCTGCCTGCAGCAATGTCTTCCAATCCAATCATGTTCAAAATATTCAACAGTACACATTATTTTGTTTTAGAAATATTTAAAGTTGTTTCTGAGCTGTAGTGTATAATATGTTTTATGATAACTTATCAATGAAAAATATTTCCTTATGCTTGAACACTAATGGTGCCAACTAATAGATGCGGAATGTGTGTGACCAGCAAGCATAAATAAACACTTAACTGCGGGTAACTCATCTTGAATACACAATTAAGCTGTGTAGTAACTGGATACAAACATAGTACCTAGAGGTTATTGGTTTGATTCGCTTCTATCCAGTCCCTGATTCCAGGTCACATTCACACCATTTCTAGGCTGGTTTTGTATTTCAGTCTGTTATTGGTATGTTCCCCAGCTTTTGCACCGGTACCCAACTACCCATATATTCTCCTGGGTGGAAAGAGGCAACGAGGAGTGAAGGAGATTGCCTATGTTTCCAGAGATCTTCAGTTGGCCGAAAAGATATGTGATCTGGTCGCCGGTTTTTGGCCGAAAAGATATGCGATCTGGAGTCGCCGGTTTCACAGCTGTGCTCATTACTGCCTCCTCTTGCAAAAAAAAACATAGCACCTTTTAAGAGGAACTTTATTTATTATTCAACTGTATATATTAGCCAATGAAATGGCTGCATTTTGTCCAGGAAAAAGTGTTATTGGACTCTGTCTAACAGTTATTGGGCTCTCGAGGCTCATATGGTTTATGATGTCAGTTGCAGACGTCTCGTCAAGAACTTATTTTGTCATGCAACCATTATGTCATGATGGCTTTACGTCATTGCGTTATAAGTTCATTAATTTTCACTAACTTTTATCATTCGTGTTGTACATTTGGTAACTAGTACATTCAATAACTGTCTGAGTCTGACTGCTTCAAGCCACCAGACAGTAATTTAAATATGCAAAAACTCTGGAGCTGCTGAATATTTTGAAAACAATTTGACTGAAAGTTGATGGTGGCTTAGCCACCAACATCTTTCAGTCAAATTGTTTTCAAAATATTTAGCGGCTCCAGAGATACAACCCCTGTAATATGTCATCCACAAAAACTCAGCAGTCAGATGCATAAACATGTTGCGTTGTTTATTTTCTTTTTTCCCCAAAATATATGTGGATAAATAAATAACATTTCGGAGTACATTATGGATATTTTATTGTACTCCGCATCTCATCCAATACTGACTTTTAAACACAAAGTAAACTCATACAATAAAAATCCATATTATACTCGGAAATGTTAACTAACATAATATTATTTTGACGCGCTTTCATACATAAATGTGCTTCAGCATAAAGCCAAGTATATATGTCTGAGTGAATAAGTTTATTTTGATGATCGGAACATTTACGAATGATATACATTTTCTGTTTGATATTAAGTTGTATCTGAGAGTTATTGACAATTAGACCACGTTTTGTTTTCTGTGCATGCCTCGATGTCATACATCATCTTGTCCTTATGGTTATAGAACAAACTAAATATAGGTCTTAAACCCTATGCAATGCTGAAATCTTACTTGTGCGTTGATGGGTTGGGTTAAATTATTTTACACATATTCAGCAGTTTAGCAGTAATTTGTTGAATTGGAATCGACTTACAAAGTGATGACGAATTGTTCTAAGTATATTGATGATTGCAAATCGCTTCAACGTCATTCAATGTTACTGAGTGACCACCACCAGCCTTTGTAGTCATGCATTGCAGAGGGAGTTCCAGCGGTGATTGTAGGGACACGCCTGGTCGGGGTTGCAAAACAATGGCCAGCGGTGACTGTCACAGTGTTCCTATCTGTCTGCAGAGCGACTCACACTATTGGTTGCAGAGTGAGCACTGGTGGGGGACTGTAGAGGGACATTAAGGGGACTACTAGCGGGCCTGTACAGGAACTCCTAGTGATAACTACAGATGATTCCTAGGTGTCTGTAAATGGACTCCTATGGACCTTTCCAATTTAATCATCCATCATATGACATCATAATCAACTACATGATGGGTAGGATGACATCATAATCATTATGTCATGAATGAATCGATCAATCGATCCCAACACAAGCGAGGTGTGAGTGGAGCTTAGCTAGAGATGGGCGGGGAATAGCTAAAAATAGTAAGGTCCTTTGAGGACATCAGTGGGACTCCTAATTGAAATTGCAGTGGAACTCCTAGTTAGTATTGCGTAGACACTTCCCATGGGGACTGCAGAGGAACTGTTGGGGTGGGTGGAGGGGTTGGTGGGTCTCCTAATGGTGATTGCGGAAGTCCGCCTAAGGGGGACCGCACAGGGTGTTTAGTGTTGTTTGCAGATGGATTCTTAGTCAGCACTGTGCAGGATCTAGTGGAATATGGTGGGTATGCGAATGTCACTTAGTCTAGACTGCGCAGGAACTCTTACAGGGGACTGCCGATTGATTCATTGTGGTAACTGGAAAGGGACTCCAAGACGTGGGTTCCGTTTAAATTGTGATGTTAGATTTTCAGCTTTTTCAAATGTTATGGAAATGACCTAAAAGACTACTCTGTATTAACCACTAGACTGATTTTGATCAAACTTGACTGCAAGAACCCTATGATGATTATAGGCTTTGAATTCAGAAGTTTTATACAGAAACATAATTGGTAAATTTGTGTGGCTCTTGGTTTTCTGAAAATGTCCAGAAATGTCCAAAAAATCTGTTAAAAGACTAATCATTAACACCTCCATCAGTTTTGTCCAAACTTGACTGGAAGGACTTTAGCATCATAGGCTTATGATGTGTTATGCAAAAATGTGACTTTAAATCTTCACCAGCCATATCCAGAACCGAAAATATTCAGTAAATTGTTTAAAAAGATACTACTCATCATTGACTGCTGAGCAGATTTCCATGGTAACCAACTTGTCATGTATTTTGTCAGGAAAATAAGTTTGGATGAGAGTGAGTGCATGCGTTTTACATTTTTTGGACATAGCATGCAAGCGCGCGATTTGTCTCTTTCAGTATTTGTATATGTGAGGATCCAGAAATGAATACAAACCAGCAATTTAAATTATAACTTGTCACTTAATTTTTGTTATAATTCTGTGTAAATAAATCATAAGGCTATTCAGAATATCTGCGTCGAAATTTCACAATATAAAATGAAAACTGGTAACAGAGTAATTATTTCAAGAATATCGCTAATTCAACCAAAATAATTGGCTATTTGACAGGATATTGGGAAAGCTGGAGGCTTGTTAAAAATCCACATTTTTCATATAAATTTCAGAGAGTAGGCTTTGAAAATAATATGCTTAGATTTGACTGGTCAGTTCTTTCAGTGGTCATCAAGAGTGGATTTCTGAAATTCCATGAAATAGTTTAACCCTTTCACCGATAAATCCCGGAAAAAGTTTATTCTTTGCGATATATAAAGTTATTATTCTGTTGAATATTTTGAAATTAATTTGAGTGGAAAATATTCAGACAGTTTAACTGTATGGTAACTTTGAAATTGAGATGTGGAATTCATCAGTGAAAGGGTTAAAGACTAAGTTACATGTATCCTTAACTGCTGCACAGATTTTAATCAACTTTTGCTCACAAACCAAAAAATTACAAATTATTTGTTCTAAGGAATATTTTAGTGAATAGTCTGAAACTAATTTCAGTGAGTACTATTGCTGCCTCTGGCAGTAACAGATTGCTTACAAATTAGTTTTCAAAATATTCAATCGTTTTTCTGTATGATTGACTTAAAATTGTGACTTGGAATTTCATGGGTTTATGGGTTAATAACAAACTGCTAATTCTCTAAGTTTAGGAAATCTAATTTCTTTGCAGTTTAAAAACAGCAAATGTATCTAGGAGAATTTGTGTATATTTTTTAATTGTTTGTACATCGTATATATTGATTGCAAATCTTTTCAGTAAAATTGTAATTAATCGTTATTATAATCTATTTTATTGCAGGAAAAAGAGCGAGAAAAAGAGAGCACTGAAAAGCGGCAACGGAAGAAGAGTCTGTATGACTTAACCGTGCTTACCGTGTCGAGTCTGCGATTTAAAGGCAGCCAAACAAATGAAGAGGAAGACGGAGAGGGAGAGAGAGATGGAGAAGAAGGTGAAGGAGGAGATAAGCAAGACGAAAGCAATGAAAATGAAGATGCTCATGCGATCGGCGTTCGTGCCCATTCGAATAAATTAACCAATATTACACATGCAAACGTTGCTGCCGGAGTCCAGAATCCACCACATGGAACAAACGTATCTATGCGAAATCCTAAGCGACCACTCGTCAAGAAGGAGAGTAGGGACAGTGGGTAAGCATTTGGGCAGTTTCCTTTTGTCTTCATTTCTCTTTGAAGAATATGTCTGACAAAATTTCATTGGTCAGTTATTGTCCGTGATAATGATTAACCAATGAAATGGCATGAAACGAAGACAAAAGGAATGTGCTCATAAATTGTTAAGCATATTTATCCTCATTAATCTCTTAACACTTTCAACCAAATATTAACAATTCTTTATGACCTAGGAAATATTGCATTGAATATTGTGAAACTAAATTATATAAACGTAATGTTATTTTAACTGGAGGCCGTTGCTTTTTAAGGCTGCACAGCTTTCAGTCAAATTAATTTCAAATTATTTAATGTCTTTCCTCTATGGTTGTCTTAGCCCTTTAATGACTACGTTTAACACACGTGTCATGCG